>LPNX010956541.1:161766-422234 GCA_001517045.1 Pseudotsuga menziesii | reverse complement strand
GTGTGTGTGTGTGTGTGTGTGTGAGAAAGAGAGAGAGAGAGAGAACGAGAAAGAGAGGAAAGGGGGTGTTAGGATTGTTTTTTTGGGGGGGAGTTAGATTAATGTTGGGGTCTTAAGGTGTTGTAGAGGGGATGCAATAGGTGATTTGGGGGGTTAGGATAATATGTAAAAATAATGCACATGTGTTTTTGTTCAAAAAAATGTGCACATGATATTTAACATTACAACTATATTGTTTGGTTTGGTGATGATAACATTAAAAGGTATAGGGCAACAAGGGTTTGGGGAGGATCATAGGGTGATTAGAGGGAAAGGGGGGTATAGGTGTGGTGTGTGGTTTTTTGGGTTAGAGAGAGAGGGAGAGGTAAGGGAGAAGGGGGTAGAGAGAGAGAGAGAGGGAGGAATAGAGGGGTTTATAGGTACAAAGAGGAGAAGAGAGAGAGAGAGAGAGAGAGAGAGAGAGAGAAGGGGGTTGTTAGGGGATTGGAGGAATTAGGTGGGGTTAGAGTTAAGGGGAATAAGAGGGGGGTGAGAGAGAGAGAGACAGTGTGGGATTGTAAGGGGTTATAGGTAGATATAGAGAGGGAGTGTGAAGGGGTTAGAGGTAGAGACCAAGGGGGGTGTTAGGATATTGGGGGAAAGAGAGTGAGACAATGGGTTAGTAACGGTCTAGGAGAGGAGCATAGAGTGAGAGAGGGTGCATCGAGGTTAGGTGTAGAGAGAGAGAGAGAGAGAGAGAGAGCAGTGGGTTTTTAGGGGATTAGAGGGATTGAGTGGGGTTAGAGTTAAGGGGAAGAAGAGGGGGGTTAGAGGTAGGAGGAGGAGGAGGGTTATAGGTAGGGGGAGACCTATGGATGTGTGTGTGTGTGTGTGGGTGTTAGGGTTTGGGGAGGGTTTTTTTAAGTGTTATGGGTTGGGGAGTGAGAGAGAGAGAGAGAGAGAGAGTGAAGGGGTTAGTAATGGAGAAGAGGGGGGGTGTTAGTGGTAGGGAGTGACCTGTGTGTGCGTGTGTGTGTTTGAGAGAGAGAGAGAGTTGGGGAATAGATAGGGGGTGGGGTTTAGGTGTAGTTGGATGAGTTAGGGAGTGAGAGAGATTGGAGAAGGGATTAGTAAGAGTTAATGGGAAGGGAGAGGGAGAGTGGGGGGGAAGGGGTTAGTATGAGTAAGTAAGAGATTGGGGGAAGAGGAAGGGTTAGTATGAATTAGGAGGGAGATTGTGGGGGAGAGAGAGTGTAATGAACAAAAATATAATAAATAAACAATAATAACTACTAATAATTAAACAACTAATTCTTAACGAAGAGACACCTTGATGACAGGTTATGTCTCTTTATAAAAATGCACCCATAATTGGTATTTATACAAGAAACATTCTCATTGTAATATCATCACTTACTATTACTCATTAATTTATCCATTTATAGAGTCTCTATCCTATTTACATTGGATTTTTCTATAGAAACAGTATTTTACTATTCTAGTATCAGAGCCCCTTCTTCGACATTTTTACCAGCTTTTGGACAAATTTTTTTGGATTTTCTCCAAAACTAGGTCTTTGATCAATAATAGTTAAAATAATAAAATAATATTTATTAATTTTGGAGGAAGAAAAGAAAAAAAACTACTTTTTTTTTTCGTATTTTCGACATATCTCCCTATGTTTTTACTCAAATTTCGATCGGGAGAACTCGTTGGATGCGAAATTGAATTTTGCATCTAATACGTACCTACTCTACATACTTTTGATGGACCCTACTTCCCCAAAACCAAGAAATACCTAAAAATTGTGATGATGTTTTTGTTCGTATTTTTGACATATCTCCCTGTGTTTTTACTCAAATTTCGATCGGCAAAGTTTGTTGGATGCATAATTAAATTCTGTATCTAACAATTACCCACTCTACATACTTTTGACGGACCCCTCTACCCCAAAAACAAGAAATACCTGAAAAAGGTGATGATGACATCATCATCACATCGTCATCATCACGTTTTTTTAGGTATTTCTTATTTTTGGGATAGCGGGGTCCATCAACAGTAGGAAGAGTGGGTTCTCGTTGGATACAGAATTTAATTCCGCATCCAACGAGCTCTCCCGATTGAAATTTGAGTAAAAACACAAGGAGATATGTCAAAAATACTAAAAAAAAAATAGTTTTTTTATGATACCTATCCCCAAATTTATATCAAAAATTGTTTAAGACCTATACGGTATTTCAAATTTAAAGCTATTTCACTGGCTAACACATGATGACATGGAATTTGAATTAGGTTTGAAAGGCCCATTTTGAGTTGAAATCTCCTCTGATGTTACTTTTAAAAAAAAGTAAAAAGAAGAAGTAAAAGGAAAACAAAAGAAAAAAAAAAGGAAGGGAAAAAGAAAAACAAAAGAAAAAAAGAAGGGAAAATTAAAAGCAACAGAAACCACACTTAAAAACATCACATGGTTTCTTTTCCAACAACAAACAAAACATACTTTAATAAATTCAATATTACACAATAATATTCATATTATTAATATTGAATTTTTAAAATTCTATTTTTCTAAACCTCGTATATATTAATTTATAATAATAAAATTTGTTATTATAAATTACTCAATCCCAAATATTTAAAATATTGTTATTAATTATATTAACATATATTATTATTATTATGGATATAGTTATTAATTTTAATAACTATTGGAAAACAAAAGAGATATTGCATAAATTTCAAAGAAAACTCAAGAATATGTATTTTAATGTTGAAAATAAGGAAAAGTATCCTATCACCTTAATAGGAAATGTTGCCATACTATTTAGAATTAAAGGGACGCTTTTAGGGAAGGATATCACCATTTCTATTGCACCTGTCGAAAGTAATAATTATATTAGTACTGAATTTGCTAACCATTTAGTGATTCCTGAGTCAAATATAGGCGAAGAGCTAGACTTTTGGGACAGGAAACAAATTGAAATAAATGGCTTATAACTGAATGTTGGAGATTATATGGTCACATTGAAATTCATCGTTAGTTCCTTATGGAGCTTTTACGGTGACATAATTTTGGCTTTACCTTGGATAGAAACATTGGGGACTTTCATCTTAAATGTCGAAAAGAATATTCTGACATTTTCCTATAAACAAAAGAGAATCACATTTCAAGATATTACAATGAAGTCAGATTTAGAATCTTCAACATCTGAAGACTTCAAGGATATATCAAAGATGATTTCACAAGGTAATCAAAAGTCGAAACAAAAGAAGAAAAAATAAGTTCAAAAGATTGTCGCCAGTAAGGATGAATAAATTACTCGTTTGAAGAATCATAGTCAAGACTTGATCGCACAAATTAAGAAATTAAAAAGGGAAAAAATATCGCAAGAAGAAATCCAAGAGAAATTCCACCAAAAGGAAGTGGATCTCTGCAATGAATTCAATAAGAATCTATTACAAAAAAATGAAGAAAATTCTTGCATAAAAAAAATTGAATCAAGGGTTGACTGAGCAAATAGAAAAATTAAAAAATGAGAAGTCAGAAAAATCCTTAGAGTTATTATCATCCAATAAATCATGAGAATCACAAACAATTTAATTTTTTACAAGGAATCCACAAACGGCTCGAATGACATATCACCATCCAAATCATAAGAGTCGTTATGATAGACAACAAGATCAAAAGGAAAATTACCAGTATTATTCCTATAAAGTGAAAAGACAAAATCAACAACTCCTGACAATCGATCTGGAAACAATTTCATTAAAGGTAGATCTCAGATGAACGACTTCACAAATGACGCAACATTTCCACACAATGTTTAAAACAACGTATCATATTATTTCGTCAAGTGTTGCAACTACCAACACACAATGTCATGAGAAAGTGTTGCGAGCAAGAACAATGGATAAGGTCTTCCATAATTGTGCTTTGAGGACAAAGCAATTCTAAGGGAGAGGCAATTTAATGAACAAACATATAATAAAAAAACATTAATAACTACTAATATTTAAATAACTAATTCTTAACGAAGAGACACCTTGATGAAAGGTTATGTCTCTTTATAAAACGGCACCAATCATGGGTATTTATACAAGAAACATCCTCATTGTAATATCACCACTTAACTATTATTCATATATTTATCCATTTATGGAGTTTCTATCCTGTTTACATTAGATTTTTCTATAGAAATAGTATTTTGTTGTTCCAAAGAGAGAGGGAGAGAGAGAAAAGGGGGGGTGTTAGTGGTAGGGGGATACATAGGTGTGTGCATTTGCTCATGCGCGTGCGCGTGTGCGCACGTGTGTGTGTGTGTGTGTGTGTGAGAGAGAGAGAGAGAGAGAGAGATAGATAGAGAGATAGGGGAAGGGAGCTGTTAGGGGTTTGGGGGGGGCACTAAGTGATTAGATATAAAACAATATGGGGGTGTTTAAGAGTTAGAGGGAGAGAGAAAGGGTTAGGGGTTTGGGGGGTGGGGAGAAATATGAGTGTTAGTGGTAGGGGAGACATAGGGATGTGTGTGTGTATGTGTATGAGAGAGAGAGAGAGAGAGAGAGAGAATGAATGAATGGTGGTATGTTAGGGAGAGAGAGGAGGGGGGTTAGAAGTAGGGAGAGGAGGAGGGGGGTTAGTAAGAGTTAGGGAGAATGTGAGTTTTAAACCTGTGCAGAGAAGAAAATCATACATATTATTTTAAGAAAAATAGAGATTACAGCATATCATTCACACATAAAAATAGATATTTACCCTAGAAACCCTTAACCGGGAAAACCAACAAACCTTGGATCCTAACCTCCTATTTTCTCATTTTCATTATGAATCCTCACAATACAAATATAGGTATTCAGCAACATCCAATACCCTAATCTGTTAACTTGGATTAGAAAATAGACTCCAATCCATTAACGGGGATTAAGTTACATATTTTTAGAAAAATCCCAAAAATAACCAAAAACATCCCAAAAATTTGGCTCGCTTCACTCACATCAAAAACAATCTCCGACCTGTTTCCATGAAGGTTCCAACAAGGATCTCCAGATGTGGTGTTGACATGCACACCTCCCCTCCACACACACATGCAAACAATATAACATATGTTATCTCCCAAATAAATAAATTTATTTTTATTTAGTTCACACAAAATAATTCATTTCGATAGTATGAAGGATATGAAGGTCACTGACAAATTTGAAAGCCTCTATTTTTATTTTTGATGAAAATTTCACAAGTATAGATTTCGGTGGCTTGGGCGAGGATCAAACATCTCATTAGCCACTGAAAGATGGAAGATAATTAGCAGGTGGAAGACCCCTTCGGCAGATAGGCGTATTGTTGAAACTGTGTACACCATCGGAACGTTTTTCAAACATCAATTGGAAATTGTAAGGCTTCAGATCAGCAAGCTAGTTCTCAAAGGTGCCGCAACGGTGGAGGAAATACAGACTAAGAGTTCCGATGGATAGAGGTTTTGAGTTCCGATCGCAGACAAAATCAGTTTGGGACTCAAAAACTTTAACAAATCGATGAGTTAGTTCTCAAAGTCACCGCAACGACGGATAAAATAGTGACTAAGCGTTCCGATAAATCAAAGTCACCGCCAATTGGAGGGAATGGAAACTTTAGCGTCGGAACTTGAAAGAAATAACGATCGACAGGATAGTCCCTTAAGGAGCCGAAACTATAGAAGACAAATGAACAAGGCTTCTACAACCAAAGGAAAACTGTGGTGATCGGAGGTTCAAGGGACTAACGATCGGTGAGTTAGTCTACTAAAGAGCCATAACGGCGGAAATCAAACAGAATATGGGTTCCGAAACAATACAAAAACATCGCCGATCGGAGGAGCTAAAGACAACGTAGCAGCAGGTTAAAACTGAAAATTTTCGTAGTGTCAGCGTTGGAACTCGGAATCACTAGCCGTTGGAAAGATAGTTTAAGGGGTAGCCGCAACGGCGGAAGAAAAACATACTACGGCTTCCACTAAATGAAAAAGCTTTCGATAGCACGATAAAATATCATCGGTGATCATAAAGACTAATTGTCAGTGAGTTAACCCACTAAGGAGCCAACACTATGGAAAACATTCAGGCTTGGAGTGCCGATGGGCTAGAGGAAATAGCTTCCGATCGTCAATGTAGAAACCATCGGCGAATTAGTCCTCTGAGGAGCCGCAACTGTGGAAGAAAAACAGACTAAGGCTTCTGCGAATAGATGAAAACTTCATCGTCAGAAAGGATAAAGACTAACCGGCGACGAAACAGTTAAATGTGGACCCACAACGATGGATGAAAGACTTACTGCGGGTTCCAAAAATAACAGAAAGACATCATCGAGCGGAGGAACTAAAGACTACGCATCGGAGCTTGAAAACATAAAACCGGCGGTGAATTAGTCCTCTAAGTAGCTGCAACGGTGGAAGAAATATAAACTACGGGGTCCGCAAGTAGATGAAACTTCAGCGTCGGAACTCGGAATCACTAGCCATTGGCAAGATAGTGAAATTGGAAGCTACAATGGCAGAAGAAAGAAGACGAACAACTCCGATACTGTAGTTATTACCCCTCCCGACCACCGAAGTGCTAGTTATGGAGAACACCGATTAGGAGCGCAGATGTGATAAAAGAAGAAACCTCTGACCATCGATGAAGAATCCGTCGTGACACTGATGATCTAAGGAGAGCCAATACTGCGGCAACAAAGAGACTTGGAGCACTGAAATGGCGGAAGAAAGAAGACTAAAGGTCCGATTCAAACTTTGACGGTATGCTTCCGACAACAATAAAACTAGTCCATTCTACCTCTGAAACTGCAGCAAGCATTCTGACTTGAGGCACCGATGAAACAGAAGAAGAAGCTTCCGATCGGTGACTGTGGCAACAAAGTAAAAAGGGGTTTTGGGCGGATTGAACGAGACGGGGCACTTCAGTTAAACGCCGATACACTGGTTGTTGGCAGAAATTTCACAGCAAACCAGCAGTAGTAGTTATCGGCTACCACTTCAGTCATTAAAAGATCGCCCAGTGAACTAGATCTTCATAATGAATAAACAAATTTTTAGCAAGGGTTTCAAGCCCTAATGAGGAAAAAACTATGACTTTCATTTATTTTTTATGTAAACAGATCGGATTTTCAGGATCTGTAAATTTTGTAAAAGGATATAAAGCCCATGATTATTTCATTAATAAGGGTTCGACTCTGGGGATTTATGAGCTTGTTCCATTATCAAGCATCTCATCTGGTTTATTCTAAGTATAAGCTCTTTTGTTGTGATTTGTTCAGCCATCTCTTTCTTTACTGTGTTTTTTGCCTGAATGTGCATTTAGGTAATTTTCAGATTTATTAAAGGGCTGATAGCTGTCATCCTATTGGTTATTTAGTGATATTTGATTTATAAACACCGTCCTCAGCAGGATTTAGCCATTTATATGCATGTGTTATGTGTGTAAGTCTGCTAGCCTGGTGAGTTCTCCATCCCTGCACCTTTTTGTCAAACCACTGAACAAGTTGCAACTAAAATCCTTGTGATTGAGTGAGCTTCATGCATGTCTTGAGAGTGAGAGGTTATATAGGTTATCCGGCTTGATCCAATTTAGAAAAAACCCAAAAAATAGTTTAAGTTACCATGCATCCTCGAGCTACAACCTAGAGGAGTTTCCTGGAGTGATAACAAAGTGGCACCGTTGCCGAGGAGATGAGATTGAAGCTCATCTTCCCTGGGATACGACATAGATCCATGCTTTGATGATAGACATGGCTTGGACATTATTATGGTTGTAATCATATATCTAGAAACTCCATTGATATAAGGTGGCTTCAAGAAGACCAAGTACCAGAGCAAACCCAAAGGGGCCACCAGCAACACCTGTTTCAGATCCAGAAGAAATCTTGAGGAAAGTTAGGGCTTTACTAAGACAGACTAGCAGTGCTGCACAAAACACTACATCAGGTATTTCAAGAAATCTTTTTGCTGATATTTCTTCTACTGAAACTTTTAATTCCCAGAAATTTTTAGATACATCAGAAAAATCTAGGGTTTGGGCATCTTCAAGCACTGCTGCTTGTGAAGATCCAATCCCTGGTGACTCCACTGGGATAAGTATACCATCACCTTCTCAGCAAATATTTTCATCAGTGCTGCCTTCCACATCCCTGTCCATACCCATTTCCAATATGGCTACCCCTCAATTGACCAAGATGGAAAGGATCCTGGTAGCTAGGATGCGCCCCTAATTTTGCAAAATCCTCTCGCAGCCATGCCTACCGAGGATTACCTCAAGTATATGCCTAAGTTTACAGGGGAAGGGGATTTCACTGTTGAAGAACATCTAGAGGCTTTTTATAGCTATGCTGAAAATATAAATATAGAACAAGAAGATGTATGAACCAGAGTTTTTGTGCAAAGCCTAGATGGCCAGGCTAGGAAGTGGTTTAAAGAACTGCCTGCTAGGTCAGTGGCAGGCATATAGGCCCTAGATGAAGTTTTCCTTAAGAATTGGGGAGAGAGGAGAGACCACCTCTACTATATGACAGAATTTAGCAATGTAAAAAGAGAAAATGGTGAGTCTATCTCCAACTTTACCAAGAGATTCAACAACATGTACAACAAGATCCCCACTGAGATTAAGCCCACCGGTACCTCGGCTATGATAAATTATGCGAATGCCTTTGACTCTGACTTCTGCCTACTTCTCAGAGAAACGAGGTCTGCCTCCTTATCACTCATGCAAGATGCTGCCCTAGAGGTAGAGTCAAACATTCTGGCATCTCAGAAGGTCAAAGGGAAGGTAGACAAGAGAAAGCATCCAGCAGACTATAGTGGGGCTTCGGCATCAGAGAACAAGATTGAAAAAATTACCAAACTTTTAGATAACCTGACTACTGAAATGTCTAAATTGAAGGACCAAGGATATATGTCGGTGAGGGGTAAGGGGCCAAGTGACTTTGCTCCTCGAAACCCAAATTTTGTCCCTTATAGAAGAGGAAACCCCCTGTTCAGATTCTCAGAAGGGAGAGAAATCAAGGGGAAGACCAGAGGATAAAAGCTCCATTTCAAAATGTTGTACTAGAAGAAGGGCCAGAATTCATTGAAGAAGGAGAAACTAAAGACAATATCCACTGCATGGAGGATGAGGTGGACTATTATTTTCTGACACAGGCAGAGTACGAAGAAGCCCTGATTGATGAGCAGATCACTAAAGAGGCTGTCTATCAAGCTAATGATCTGGGAGGTTACCAACTGAGGTCTAGGTTGGTTTCTCCACTCAAAAAGAATGTTGTACCCGTCAAGCAGCCTGATGTACCTTCCAGAAAGGTTGTTGTTTTACCAAAGAAAGTAGTTGTTCCATCCAAAGCATTTCATAAACCAGCACCTTCAGCCACACCTAATCAAGTCCAACTCAAACCTACAGCTCATGAGGTAAGGTTTCCAGATAGGCTACTTTATTCCTTCAACCTTGAGTCTAAAATTCAAAAATTGAAAATCCCTTTCCCTTTAATTGAGTTGATGAAGAATGATGCATTTAAAACTTCCATTCTGAATTCCCTTCAGCCCAAGGTGTACATTGACACTGACTTTGTGAACCTGCAAGATGACAAGCCTGTTGTAACCCTGGGCCCCGTGATTGAAGACCTAAAGGACTCTTTCCCACCATTCTATATATCCTTGAACATCCATGATAAAATCCTCCATAATTGTTTGCTCGATTCAGGAGCCTCTCATAACTTAATGCCAAAGGCTGTGATGGATGAGATCGGCCTCAACATTACCAATCCCTACCATGATTTATTCTCCTTTGACTCTAGGAAGGTCAAGTGCTTGGGCCTCATCAAAGACCTTGCTGTAAACTTAACTCAGCTGCCTTCAAAAAGCGTAATGATGGACATCCTAGTGGCTGATATTCCTCCAAAATTCAGTCTTTTGCTATCCCGATCATGGAGCAAAAGATTGGGCAGCACCCTTCAGATGGATCTCACATACTCCACCATTCCCATGTTCGGAGGAGAAACTAAGAGACTGTATAGGGAAAATCAGCTAGCGTACATTATAAGCAAGAAGAGTCGCTCAATAAATCACCCCATCTACGCTGTGGACACCGATTTTGGATCTTGCATCTTGCAAATAGATGATAATCAGTAGACATCAGTTCAGCTCATCGATCCCACCCATCCACAGCCTGAAGAAGTCAGAACATTGATCTGGACCATGTATTTCAATGGGGCAAGTGCTCAAAACTCAACAAGCGCAGGGGTCGTGTTGATCTCCCCATCTAAGGAGAACATCCACCTATCGTATAAGCTCAATTTCAAAATCATGAACAACGTAGCAGAACATGAAGCCTTCCTGCTGGGAGTTAAAGTGGCCAAGGAGATGGGGATCATGTGCATGAAGATTTTTGGGGACGCAGACCTCATCATACAACAAGTCAACAACACTTTTTAGACGAAAAATATCATACTGAAGGCCTACAGAGATGAGGTATGGAAACTCAGAGACTCATTCATGTTTTTTGAACTGTCATATATTCCTAGAGATTTGAATCACCTAGCTGATTCCCTGGTTGTCTCTGCAAGTCTGTTTGTTCCTCCTTTACCCACTAGGCTCAGCTATGATGTTCAGGTCAAGTACGAGACCCTCTTTGCCAGACAAAGTAAAATTGTGGAGGGTGTTTGAAAATGATGGGGAGCTTAGTAAATTCCTTCAATTAGTGGATGAATTCTCTGACATACACATAGACCAAGAAAACCTTAACCTAGAGGAATCCAAGCAGCTCAAGATAAAAGATAAAGTGACTGAGCATGATATCGTTCAATTGCCCAGCAACCACATACCCCGAGGTCTAGTACCACTGGAAGAACTGTTTGATCACAATGATGTCCCTTTTAAGCCTACTAAAAGGGAGCTAGATCCTACTATCCAAGAGCACAACATAGGCAGCCAGAGCCATCCAAAACTAATAAATCTATCCACTAGGATGACTACTAAATAGAAGTCTGAATATTGCAGCTTGATAAAAGAGTTTGCTGATGTCTTTGCATGGGAGTATAGTGACCTAAAAATGTATGACACCAACATCATCCAGCATAGGATTCCTTTGGACAAGGACACCATTCCTTTCAAACAGAAGCTGAGACTGATCAGCCCTCTTCTATTACCAGTGATTGAGAAAGAGATCCACAAACTCCTCAAAGCCAAGATCATAATCCCCATCAGGTATTCCCAGTGGATTGCAAATCTAGTAGTGGTAAGAAAGAAAAATGGAGAAATCAGGTTGTGTGTGGATTTTAGAAACCTGAACAAATGTTCCAAAATGGACAACTATCCACTGCCCAAGATGGAACATCTGCTGCAGAGAGTCTCGGGGGCCAGGGTCATGTCCTTCCTTGATGACTTCTCTGGATACAACCAAGTGGCTATGCACCCAAACAACCAAGAGAATACTGCCTTTACCACCCCCTGGGGCACCTTCATGTATGCTAAAATGCCATTTGGGCTAATGAATGCTGGGGCTACTTTTCAGAGGGCTATGGACCTAGTTTTTGTAGTGCTAAAAGATAAATGTGTGCTGATATATTTGGATGACTTAACAGTTTACTCTCATAGCCATCATGACCACTTTCATCATTTGAGAAAGGTATTTCTAAAATGCAGAAGGTATGGAATATCACTGAACCCCAAGAAGTCCCAGTTTGCACTTAATGAAGTAAAGCTCCTAGGACACATAGTCTCAGCTGAAGGTGTAAAGATCGATCCAGTAAGAGTGGAGGAAATTTAGCAACTGTCAATACCAAGGTCAAAAAGATACATTCAGTTCTTTTTAGGCAAGATAAACTTTGTCAGGAGATTCATTCCAAATTTCTCCGAGCTGGTAAAGCATATAATAGTCATGCTAAAAAAGGATGCAGAAATCAAGTGGACCGACCAGGTAAGAAATTATTTTGAAGACATTAAGAAAGCCATCATGGAGGCCCCAACCCTAATTAGTCCTGACTACACCAAGGGTTTTTACATTTTTTCTTTTGCATCTTATGACACAGTGGAAGCTGTACTATTACAAAAGAATGATGAAGGTCTTGATCATCCAATTGATTTTTTCAGTAGGACCCTGAGAGATGTTGAGCTGAAGTATGACCCAATTGAGAAGTAGGCTTATGCTCTCATAACATCTTTGAAGAACTTCAGAATCTACATTCTCCATGCAAAGGTCATTGCATATGTCCCTTCAGCTACAGTGAAGGATGTTTTGACTCAGCCTGACATTGATGGGAAGAGAGCTAAGTGGATTGCCAAACTCATTGAGTTTGATGTAGAGGTGAAACCCACCAAGTTGGTAAAAGGATTAGGTCTGGCCAAACTCATGGCTGAAAGAAAACTGTGAACTGCTGGGAATGAATTTCACATATGTCAGATCAGCAAAGGTGTAGACCATGGTAGCAGCTAAAACAAAAGTAAATCAAGATCAAGATATCAGTCCACCAGTAGCTGAGAACATATCCTCATGTGAGTGGTACTCAAGTATTATTCAATTTTTGCTTAAATTAGAAGTTTCTCCTGATCTCACTCCTAACCAAGCACGATCCCTTAAGTTGAAATCTGTTATGTTTTGCATAATTGACAAACTGTTGTACTGGAGGGATCAGTCTGGGATTTTGTTAAGATGTCTAGATAAAGAGGAATCAGAGCAGGTTATGCATCACTTTCATTCCAGTACATGTGGAGGCCACCACTACTGGAAAACCACAGCCCACAAGATATTAAAAGCAGAGTACTATTGGCCAGTCCTTTTTGCTGATGTATGCACTTTTGTAAGGGCCTGTGACCAATGTCAAAGATTTGTAGGGAAGCAGCAGCTCAAATCCTTGCCCCTTAGGCCTGTTACAGTGAATGGGCCTTTCCAGCAATGGGGTCTAGATTTCATAGGTGAAATAAATCCATCTTCTAGTGGATAGCATAAATGGATCTTAGTAGCCACTGACTACTTTACCAAATGGATAGAAGTAATACCCACTAGAAATGCCACTCATCAAGTCATCATGAGATTCTTATATGAGAACATCTTTAGCAGGTTTGGTTGCCCGGTAAGGTTAGTAACTGATAATGCACAAGCCTTTAAAGCTGTGGCATTGGTTAAGTTGTGTGAATCAATGGGTATTCAATTGGTGCACTCCACATCCTATTACCCACAAGGCAATGGCCTGGCTGAGTCATCCAACAAAAGCTTAGTCCGGATCATTAGGAAATTGCTAGAGACAAATCAAAAAAGTTGGGATTCAAAGCTTAAGTTTTCCTTATGGGCTGATAGGGTGACAGATAAAAGATCCATAGGGACTTCTCCATTCAAAATAGTTTATGGCACTGAGGCCATCTTTTCTATCCAGCTCACCCTTCCAGTGGCAAAGTTCTTTCAGGAAGAGGAAGATGAACCAAATGATATGATGAGAAGGATGATGGATTTGGTGGAGTTACAGCAGATCAGGGAGCAAGTTGCAGGAAAATTAGAGGCTCATCAATAGAGGATAAAGGGCATGTTTGACAAAATAGAAAAGGTAGACAACTTCCAGGTCGGGGACTGGGTCCTCAAGTGGGATGCTGTTAGATAGGACAAGGCGAAACATGGAAAATTTGACTCTTTATGGATTGGCCCTTTTGTTATAGACTAGGTATATAAGAATAACACCTTCGAATTGCAGAATCTGGAAGCTGAAGAGGTATTCGATGGCCCAGTAAATGGGCAGTTCCTAAAACTCTATTTTATTTGAGGCTCTGAGGCCTTATGATTGTAAATTAGTAGATTGTAGGTTGTTTTTTCTTTTGGAATAAGACTCCATGCACAATGGAACAATAAAGAATAATGTTAAGTTACTTAGTTGCTTTTAGGGAAAGGCATTTTGGTCTAGGGTTCTTGGGACCTCACAGGGAGGTTCCCATCCCCGAGTAGGAGCCAGATGTTATCTCCCAAATAAATAAATTTATTTTTATTTAGTTCACACAAAATAATTCATTTCGATAGTATGAAGGATATGAAGGTCACTGACAAATTTGAAAGCCTCTGTTTTTATTTTTGATGAAAATTTCACAAGTATAGCTTTCGATGGCTTGGGAAAGAATTAGAACATCTCATTAGCCACTGAAAGATGGAAGATAATTAGCAATTGGAAGACCCCTTCGGCAGATAGGCATATTGCTGAAACTGTGTACACCGTCGAAACGTTTTTCAAACATCAATCGAAAGTTGTGAAGGCTTCATATCGGCAAGCTAGTTCTCAAAGGCGCTGCAACGGTGGAGGAAATACAGACTAAGAGTTCCGATGGATAGAGGTTTTGAGTTCCGATTGCAAACGAAATCAGTTTGGGACTCAGAAACTTTAACAAATCGGTGAGTTAGTTCTCAAAGGCGCCGCAACAGCGGATAAAATAGTGACTAAGCGTTTCGATAAATAAAAGTCACCGCCAATCGAAGGGAATGGAAAGTTCGGCGTCGGAACTTGAAAGAACTAACTATCGGTAGGATAGTCCCTTAAGGAGCCGAAACTACGGAAGACAAATAGACAAGGCTTCCGCAACCAAAGGAAAATTGTGGCGATCAGAGGTTCAAGGGAATAACGTTCGGTGAGTTAGTCTACTAAAGAGCCGCAACGATGGAAATCAAACAGACTACGGGTTCCAAAACAATACAAAAACATCGCCGATCGGAGGAGCTAAAGACAACGTAGCAGCAGGTTAAAACTAAAAATTTCCGCAGTGTCGGCATCGAAAATCGGAATCACTAGCCATCAGAAAGATAGTTCAAGGGGTAGTGGCAACGGCGGAATAAAAACAAACTACGGCTTCCGCTAAATGAAAAAGCTTCCGATAGCATGATAAAATATCATCGACGATCATAAAGACTAATTGTCGGCAAGTTAACCCACTAAGGAGCCGACACTACGGAAAACATTTAGGCTTGGAGTGCCGATGGGCTAGAGGAAACAGCTTTCGATCGTCGATGTAGAAACCATCGGTGAATTAGTCCTCTGAGGAGCTGCAACTACGGAAAAAAAACAGACTAAGGATTTCGTGAGTAGATGAAAACTTCGTCGTCGGAAAGGCTAAAGACTAACCGGCAGTGAAACAGTTAAATGCGAAGCCACAACGTCGAATGAAAGACTTACTGCGGGTTCCGAAAATAACAGAAAGACATCACCGAGCGGAGGAACTAAAGACTATGCGCTGGAGCTTGAAAACATAAAACTGGCGGTGAATTAGTCCTCTAAGTAGCTGCAACGGCAGAAGAAATATAAACTACGGGGTCCGCAAGCAGATGAAACTTCGGTGTCGGAACTCGGAATCACTAGCTGTCGGCAAGATAGTGAAATTGGAAGCCGCAACGACGGAAGAAAGAAGACGAACAGCTCCGATACTGTAGTTATTACCACTCCCGATCACTGATGTGTTAGTTATGGAGAACGTCGATTAGGAGTGCAGATGTGATAAAAGAAGAAACCTCTAACCATCGATGAAGAATCCGTTGCAACACTGATGATCTAAGGAGCGCCGATACTGCGGCAACAAAGAGACTTCGAGCACCGAAATGGCGGAAGAAAGAAGACTAAAGGTCCGATTCAAACTTTGACGGTATGCTTCCGACAGTGATAAAACTAGTCCGTTCTACCTCCAAAACTGCGGCAAGCATTCTGACTTGAGGCATCGATGACACAGAAGAAAAAGCTTCCGATCGACGACTGCGGCAACAAAGTAAAAAAGGGTTTTGGGCAGATTGAACGAGACGGGGCACTTCAGTTAAACGCTAATACACTGGCTGTTGGTGGCAATTTCACAGCAAACCAGCAGTAGTAGTATCAGCTACCACTTCAGTCATTAAAAGATTGCTCAGTGAACTAGATCTTCATAATGAATAAACAAATTGTTAGCAAGGGTTTAAAGCCCTAATCGGGAAAAAAACTATGACTTTCATTTATTTTTGATGTAAACAGATCGGATTTTCAGTATCTGTAAATTTTGTAAAAGGCTATAAAGCCCATGATTATTTCATTAATAAGGGTTCGAATCTGGGGATTTATGAGCCTGTTCCATTATCAAGCGTCTCATCTGGTTTATTCTAAGTATAAGCTCTTTTGTTGTGATTTGTTCAGCCATCTCTTTCTTTACTGTGTTTATTGCTTGAATGTGCATTTAGGTAATTTTCAGGTTTCTTAAAGGTTCGATAGCTATCATCCTATTGGTTATTTAGTGATATTTGATTTATAAACACCATCCTTAGTAGGATTTAGCCATTTATATGCATGTGTTATGTGTGTAAGTCTGCCAGCCTGGTGAGTTCTCCATCCCTGCACCTTTTTGTCAAACTACTGAACAAGTTGCAACTAAAAGCCTTGTGATTGAGTGAGCTTCATGCATGTCTTGAGAGTGAGAGGTTATATAGGTTATCCCACTTGATCCAATTCAGGAAAAACCCAAAAAACAGTTTAAGTTACCAGGCATCCTCGAGCTACAACCTAGAGGAGTTTCCTGGATTGATAACAACGTATACCCAACATTCTCCCACTTGTTGTTTCCTTTTCATAGCAATGAGTCATGTACTCATAAAATCATAGGTTCAGGGCATCAATGCCCATAGATTCTCCACACCAAGAGAACTTCTCTATACTAACAAACTTTGTTAATGAGTCTGCAACATTTTTCAAGGTGTCAACCTTCTCCAACAAAACCTTCTTGTCTTCAACCATATCTCTCACAAAGTGACATTGCACATCAATATGCTTTGTCTTAGCATGATAAGCAGGGTTCTTTGCCAGGAATATTGCACTTTGAATATCACAATCTAACCTTACATCTTCCTGTACAAACCCAATACATGAACACAATATTTGCAACCATACAACTTATTTGCTTGCATGAGTGGATGCCATGTAATCAACTTCTATACTTGAGAGTGCAACTACATCTTCTCTCTTGCTCATCCAACTGATAGCTCCTCCAAATAGGTTGAACACATACCCACTTGTATATCTTCTGCGATCAATATCTCTATCTCAATATGTATCAACAAATCCATGTACATTTATTACTCTATTTGGTCCAGGTCTTCCTTGGTAGCATATTTCTCAAAAGAGACCCTCATTAGCTTGAACACACCCAGGTGTGTGCACTTCTAATGTTGTGCACAATTATTTAGAGCACACCATAATCGATCGACATGACCATGAGTGAAAATACCATGAAATGCGATGAAATTTTATTTTTTCAACGGCCAAATCGGTGTGTATGTTAAACATAAGCGCACCAACCTAACAATGCAGACATATTATTATGACACACCAGTATATGTGGTGAAAAATTGAATTATTTTTTGTTAGTGCTATTAGAGGTGCATTAGGTTTCTATCAACACTCGTATATTAGTATATATTATTGCATCGTAATGGTGCTCTCTATTTTGTGAAATGCACCACAAAGCAATGTTGCAAAAATATTTTATTAAGTTATAGAGGTGCACTATTAAAAATACAGCACACCATCCAACAGGTGTGTTATATTTTAATAACACATTGCTATCAGTGCACCCAGTAAATTTTCAAGGAGCATTGGCTCAGGCGGTGCGAGCCGACCAACTCAAATACACCACATAGAATTTTAATTTGTTTTGTTAAAATGTGCAAATTTAAGGTGAATTTCAAATTTGTAATCCACTAAAAGTTTATATTAGAAGGTAACAAAGACATTACCTTGACACTTGAGCATCGGGGAGGCATGATTGTCGTGTAGATGAAAAAATCAAACTTTCCCACTATTTGGCAAAATTTGAAAGCCACGTAGGAAGCAACATATAGGATAAATACAACCACAGAGAGCATCGCTGGCAGGGCACTTCAAGTAATCGGCTATAGCACCTGTGCTTAGGTTGTCTACAAAACTGAAAGGTGGTAAAAATAGTTTCTTTTCTTGGTAATTTTTCTTATTTTACCCTGTTCTAGTGCACCTGATAATTAGATGCACCATTGTGTTTATGTGACATAACTACATTGTTAACAAATATAACAAATAAAAAGTTTTGTGTCCCACTTTTCTAAATTTACCCTATTTTGGTCTCTGCTATTGTGAGATGCACTGGTATGTTTAGGATATATAAAGGAAGTGTCGGTGAATGATTAGTTTACTCCTTCAAGGATTGAATCTTTGAGAATGATAACATTATTTATGAAAACTCAATGCCTTGTTGTAGGATTCCAGGTTATTTGATTACCACTTAAAATATCAATTTTCACTAGTTATTTCAAAACACATAGTAGACCATCAAACATAATAATATAACATAGAAAGAAAGTTTCATATGTCAATTTAGTATCTAACTAGAATATAATTTTAAATTAGATAATTAATATTTTAAAAATTAAAATAATGTTATTATTATTATTATTAGAGGAGAAAGAATATAACCTTGTGATTCTTTTTGAAATATTATTATAATAATAATAAATTATATTATCATTATTACTATTAAAGAAAGGAATAGCCTTAGTAAACTCCTTCTTATATATCAAAAGAATTTATTGATACAACCACTTTTTAGCTAGAATACTTGCAAATCAAAGGTTGTTGTAGTAAGGATGACTCCAACCTTCAAAACCAAAGTCCTTCTTCTACATATCATAGGATTTCTTTTCTGTGACAAGCCTTTTTAATTATTATGCTTGCCCATAAAACTGATATAGATCCATCTTAACTATGGCTCTACCAAGAGGGATCAGGTTCTCTTGGGGTGCAAACCCTTTTTTATTTACAAAAATTTCTAATAAGTATTCCTACTTGTGAGGGAAATGACCAACTTGCTTAAGTAATTTCAAAATAAGGTAAATATTAGTAGAAGAATGAGCCGAGTAATATTAATAATCATATAATCAAATAGTTTTCCAAAAATTGCTTTACTCGTCTTTCTTTAAAACTAATAATGAATATTAAGAGCAGTTAATGAGAAAAATAATCCATATAGAATTTTAAAATCTAGATTTCTAGAGTAAATTGGAATTTGAAAAGCATTTAACCATCAAATGAAGATTTTAAACATTTATCCAAATGTTTTTTAGAAACGACTTGTTTTTCTCTATAACTAAAAATGAACATTTACATGTTAGGGTTAACCAATGGCTTGGGAATGAGCAAGGATGTAAGTGGTTTAAGGCACATGGTTTTAGTGGCCCGTGGTTTCTTGCCAGTTGTATTTGCATTTAAAGAACCTTATAAATATGGTTGTAATATTCCATTGTAATGTGCCAAAGTGAGCAGGAGAGATGCTCTTGGCAAACTTGGCCGACCAATAATAAATGTATTATTGAATTCTTGGCAGCCTTAGCCCACCAATAATAAATCTATTATTGAAGGTTGGTTTTTCCCTACGAGGTTTTCTAAGGTAAATCTAGTGTTGCTATTATAATGGCTATTATTTTGTAATTTATTTTCTATCACATATTTTATTCCTAACATTATGTATTATAAGCCGTCATGTTATAAGTTTTTTTATTTTTTACTTTTATTATTATTATTGTTAACGCAAAAAAATGCTCAACTAGCTCTACATGGTCCAAACCATATACAACATCTTTTTCCTATCTTTTATCCCTCATTTTTTACCTCAATAACTATGTTTTAACCTTATGCTCTCTCAAAAAGCTCAAAAATATAAAAAAGGGCCTAAAACCCCCAAAAGGGCTTAAAAAACCCTCCAAAGAGCTAAACACCACAAAGGGGATTAAAACCCCCCAAAAGGGGGCTAAAAGCCCTCAACCCTAAAAGAGAGAAAATGACAAGAAAAACTATAAAATAGTGTGGAGGTCCCCATCACAAGATTACCCAATTATTCCTTTGCCATATTTTTCTATCATTTGTGAGTACGGTGAGAATCATTTCTCTCACAATACCCACCTTGTACGTTGAGGTACTCTCTGTACCATTAAGCCTATGGAGAAGCGGTACCATCCAAGCTAGGGCACGGTGGCCCCATTTGAAGGTATATTTGTCCCATCTTGTTTATTTTAGTTTAATAGTTTGTTTATTCTTTATTTTTGCTAATCGTTTGTTTGCAGCTTGCTTTCTAACCATTTGGTCTCTACCCTTCTGTCCCTTTGACGGAAGGCAGCTGCATTAGCACGTAGCCAGGGCTTTTACCTCTCTACAATTATTTTTATTGAGAGGACATGTGCCATGTCATCGTTATAGACGGGACACATCTCACCCATTTGAGCTGTAGAAAGCACCTCTCAAAGCAATAAAATGGTTCTCTTTGTAAAAATTTAGTTATTATTTTTAAAGATGGCATTGAATAAAGAAATGGGTCTCTTATTATTCTTAAAGATGGCATTGAATAAAGAAATGGGTCTCTTCTCAATTTTATAAATTCGCTTGATTTTAGGTACTAAATCTACAAAAGGTGCATTAATGGAGGAATGAATGAAACTGTTATCCTAAATTTGTTGAATCACGACATATCCTAGATTTCTTGGATCAACACTAGTATGATATGCTTTTGAAGCGAGTATCCTAAACTCTTCATTCATTTTTCGAATCACGACATATCCTAGATTTCTTGGATTAACACTAGTATGATTTTGAATCCAGTGTCCTAAATTCTTGAATCATTTTTCAAATCACGCATATCCTAGATTTCTTGGATCAACACTAGTATGATTTTGAAGCGAGTATCCTAAATTCTTGACTCATTTTTCTAAATAAAGGAGTAAATATTTTCATGTTGAGGCCATCTTGTCCAAGAGACTTTATCAGAGGGGAGATCTTTAATTTATTTTAAGTTTACCTAGCTAAAGAGGGGACATTTTGGAAATGATAATGTTGGGGCTTGCTCATAGTTCCAACAACACCCTTAAGTTGCTGTCTTTGATAATTTGGCTTTTGGTTTTGTTATGAGTCAATTCTTCTTTTTCGCTTTACATACTTATCAAAGATTCTAGAATTTTCATCTTCCACTTTATCCCAACTTAACTCTAAAGCATTTTCAAAAAGATTCTCTCCTTTTGATTTAAGTAGTTCAAAATCTACCAATCCTATAAACCATACCCACTATTGGTGTAATTTTCTAAAGAATTTAGTATTTTCATCTCCCTCTATATCCCAACTAAAAGTATCCCTAATTCAAAATCTACCATCTAAAAAGCCATCTCTTTAAAAGTGGTATTATAAAAATATAACTAGTATTTTCAACTTTGTCTTTATCACAAACTTTACCATCATACTCATGTTCCTATGTCCCTTTCCTTTAGTACATGGGACTAAACAACTCACCTTATAACAGTTTTCATTTGACAAGTTACTATACTCGAGGAAGAAACTCATTATATTCTCATTCTCATGTAACCACCAACTAACTTGATATATATATATCCTCTTTCTCTCACTAGGAGAATTTATAACTAACACTTTATTAGATGCTCTCTGCCCCCAAACTTCCAACTGACAAGTGAAATCTTTACTGTTCTTGATGTTGGGTTTTGCTCCAACATCTAAGACCTTGCTTAGTTGAGGGTGATTTAAGGAACGACTTTTGTTCAAGGTGCTTTATATTTTAAATGAACGTGAACATTATATTCTCATTTTCATGTGACTACCACCTAACTTGTTATATATATATCCTCTTTCTCTCACTAGGAGAATTTATAACTTACACTTTATTAGATGCTCTCTGCCCCCAAACTTCCAACTGACAAGTGAAATCTTTACTGTTCTTGATGTTGGGTTTTGCTTCAACATCTAAGACCTTGCTTAGTTGAGGGGTGATTTAAGGAACGACTTTTCTTCAAGGTGATTTTATATTTTAAATGAACGTGAACTTTTGAGTTGACCTATAGGCAGAGTCAAACGTGCGATTGAGGATCAAATTTAAATGGTGGTCTCCCTTCTGGACCCTCCATGTTCATAGGCTAGGCACAACTAAAAAGAATGATAAACCTGAAGCCAATGAGATCACCCAATAAATAATTGTTTTACACAATCTCATTTCTACTGGGAAATAGTCCAACAAAGAGAGGTTTAGATTCTGATGGAAGGACTGGAAACCCATGTTACAAGAAATTGACAAATATGAGTAATTTTGTCTTCTTCTAGATTTCTTGTCTCTAATCTGATCAGGTTGGTCAAAATCCCCCAAACAAAGTAGTCGCTTGTTATAGAAATTTTCTCTAAACATCAACTGCAAAATGGTTTTCCAAATATCTATCTGTGTATAAACATTAGAGGAACATAAACAACAGTATTGACCATGTTAATGGAAGTTATTACCAATTAAGCTAAACCATCCACCACAAATCTTAATGCAACAAACTATTTGCAGAGTGGAACACGATGCTCCCATTGAAAATTTTCCAGCTACCTTATCTCCATTACAAATCTCTAGAAGACATTCTGTCTAGAACATTAACTATGGCTTCACTGCTCGGAATACCCTACTGAGTTACTTTGAAGATTTCTTAGTTAGAGACGTTGAAATCCCTCTCAGATATTCCAAAGCAGTAACGTAAACCTCCAAAACAAAGCAATATAAAAAAAAGTTAAGTTAAGCTTAAGAAGGAAATGATCCTCCCTCCGTCCCCTATAATCAATCTATCAGGTCCTCAAGTAGACTTGAGTTTTCACCACCAAAGGTACAATTGTCTCTGTCATGTCCACTTGCTATTCTCATGAGTTCTGATTACCTCATGTTATGAATTACAATCTATCAGGTCCTCAAGTAGACTTGAGTTTTCACCACCAAAGGTACAATTGTCTCTGTCATGTCCACTTGCTATTCTCATGAGTTCTGATTACCTCATGTTATGAATTACAATCTATCAGGTCCTCAAGTAGACTTGAGTTTTCACCACCAAAGGTACAATTGTCTCTGTCATGTCCACTTGCTATTCTCATGAGTTCTGATTACCTCATGTTACGAATTATAGACAATAGATTGATGTTTGATTGCTAACTAGTCTTAGTTGTTAAATGTTGATGTTTTATTTGCATACTCTGTACCAATGTCCAACCATCTCTTGAGATGTCTTAAGGGGACAGTGTCTTTAGCTTTATTCCCCTGAAAATCTTGTATCAGATTGTCTGCTTGACCCTAAAGAAGATGAAGAACAAACATTCGATATCTGTTCAACTGGTTACTTGCACAAGTTATATTTTAATTCCACAGGTTCCTCACCCTGTAACCCACTACTGCTTTGTAAGTAGGAACAAAAGCTCCTCAGCTGGCCGACAAAGTGGCCAACAAACTGAAAGGCACTCTGTACCAATCTATCACCTCTACTCTTCACATGCTATTCAAGCATTTCACGAGGGGTAGAAGTAATCTGTCTAGAAATACAACGTCTCGTGAGACAAAGTAAGGGCACAATGCGAGATAAATTAAACTTTCACAAATACAGAGATATAAACGAAGAGCTTCCTTTACACACATGGATTTCGATTTTTTCATGAGATATTTCAATCAATGATACAAAATTAGGGAAATGGCCTATATTTTTTTTTTATAAATAAGCTGGAAACTGAACGCATAATTCGAAGCTGGATGCATGATTATAATAGCTACTCATAGAATTGAACACTTGATAAAACCATTCAGATTAAGGAGAACCAGCATACAAACAATTTCATTACAGATAATAAGAAAGACAAATCATATTAACCATATTACAATGACAATATATTAGAAAAATATATATAATAGTCCACATGAAAAATGAAATATTATTATTAGAATAGAACATCTGATAAAACCATTCAGATTAAGGAGAACCAACATATGCAAATAGTTTCATTATAGAAAATATAAGAAAGACAAACATATTAACCATATTACAATGACAATATATCAATAGGTAGTAGAAGCTTGAAAAATAATGGAGCATATAATACCTCAAATACAGATTTCCAAAACAAAATCATGCATTTCTGCACTTGGTGTCGACTTTCTCTTTGTGGCTTGGAAGGGCAATATTAGGAAGCTTGAAAAATAAAGGAGCGTAATACCACAAATACATATTTCCAAAGCAAAATTATGCATGTAATTCTGCACTTATTAGGTGACATTCTCTTTGTGGCTTGGGAGGTCTACCACCTCTACAATGACAGTGACAATGATCAATAAGTAGCCCACATAAAAAAAATGAAAATATCATAATTAGGGAGCTTGAAACATAACAGAGAAGAATACCACAAATACACACTTCCAAAACAAAAGCATACATTTATAAAGGTCGTTCATTTGTAACTGCTGTGAAACATTGTCCATTTCCACTTTGTGGCACCGTCTACTCATGCAATTGCATGTAAACATATTCAAGTATTTCACAAGGGCAATCAAAGATAGTTGGAGTTTGTCTACATACTATGTGGGCAAGGAGATCTCCCGGGGCAAAAGGACTATCAAAGATAGATAAATAAAGAGCTGTTGCTCTAACAGATATGATTTCATTTTGTGCATTGAATTTTTATAATGAATGTTTCATTTATTATATGGCATGAAGCTGGCTCCTCATAGCATATAACCATCTGATAAATCTATTCACATTAAGGTGAACCAACATGCAAAGGACCATAAGTAGCCCACGGCAAAAATGAAATGGCAAGCTTGAACGATAGATGACAGAGCACTTGCATGTGGCATTTGCCAAAAAAAATAACAGTGTAACCATTTCAAATAATAAGTTAATAACATTACACAAATATGTGGACATTCATTCTACAACCCCATAAAAAAACATAAGAACAACAAAAGAAAAGTTTCCCCATACCTGTTTTCACTCAGCATTCACTACTAGTCAAAATTAACATTCAGGCCAAAAAGTAATTCATGTGCAAAACTAAAAGTGGGACATGAGATGAAACAAATTTAACTTTTACAACCAGACAAGGCAACCCTTGCATATCGTCAATAATTGCTTCTATCTATTGGGCGAGCCACACAAAGCAATCCTAACTCAATGCAAGCAATTATTTCATAGATATTAAAAAAAAAAACAGATTAGAGAATTAGATTTACAAAGACAAGGCTATTATAAAACAACTAGTAAATTATGATTACAGAGGATAACCAAAGAAATAGAAGTACTCGTAAGAAAAATGATGAGCCCGATCATGAATAAAAAAATCAATAAATAAATTGCTTTCTTCTTCCATCCTTAAAGCAGGAGGCAAGTGAATTACATATAACCAAATGAATAATAACATTAAATAGGACAGGGGCATATGGTGTCTGAAGGCACCATAGTGGGAAAGAATATCCAACAACTAAGCCAAAGAACAAAATTAAAAGATATATCTTCTGCTACATTGTTCTGCTCAAGTTTATCCGACCCCACCTGGCCTAAACTAGATTTTATCTTCTCCATTGACGCATATTCATCATGCAATTCCTCCATATAAATAACTCCACCGTAGCTTTGATAGAAACTCTTTTCTGAGGGCACAGGTTTCTAGTCTTTTTCAATACAAGACAATATGCTGTAAAACAAACACACATGCTGCAAAAGGAATAGCATGTGTGAAATCTATAACAAAACCCATGATCTTGGTTTTGTTGACATCGTGGCGACAAAGAATGTCGCCACCACTTTCTACTGTTTATAGAGAGACTTTTCCTTTCTATTCTCATAGCTTGCTACATCCGGTTCATACCTTTATTTTGATAAGAATCCAGATTCCATACTCCTTCCAGCAATCAGAAATGCTTCGTACTTCTTTACCACTCTGCCAAGCAGTTTCTAGGTTTTGCAACCTTCTCTACAAGTTATCTGGGACTCAAGAGTTGCAGTCCTTTGGACTGGAATTCATGCACTACCTAAGACTAACAGGAATGCATGCATTTTATCATTTGTTGGGGCTTGCAGGAAGAGTAATCTCCTGAAAAACTCGGAGCCTCCTCTGAACCTTCTCCTCGTGGCTACTGGGATTGGAATCACAGAGGGCAGCCAATATGGCATCTTCAAACTCCTGGTTGTCAGGCCAGGGATCAGCTTTATCCTGAAGTGGAAGGGAAATTGAATTGGACTTTGTGAGAGATCTGCTCTGAATTGGTCGAGATTGGAGCTGAGACTGAAGTTGAAGTTGAGGCTGAAGATGAGATTGCGGGTTATGAAGGACATCGAGCTCACCATCCACACTCCCAAAAGAGAGGGAACGCCTTGGTGGAGGACGGTTTTCGTTGTGGAATCCAGGTGGTCTGTTTTTGGCATTCTTGACATTTCCAAAAACCTTATTCTCTAATGAAGAAGTACTCTTCTGGTCATTTGTCCTGTCCAGTGTGAAAGGCATCCTATCTTCAATGCCTTGCTTATTCCTGGAGAAAAACGGAGGTGCAGCACTGTTCAGGGCACGATCTGCGGTTGAAATTGGAGGGCGAAGTGCATGTTTTGAGCCCCCATTTTCTTTGAGACATACTTGCTCTAGCTTACGCCTTAGTATCTCTGCATGACTCTGCATTTCAGGACCACCCACATAAGGAGGTCTGTTCTGTACTGGCACTCCAGGGATGTTAACATTTGCATTTTCATCGGCAAAGGCTTGTGCGTCTCCATTCTCTTCCCAGTAACCATTGCTGAGCACTGAGAACTGGGAATTAGGTACTTCTGCCAGGGCTAATTGAACTTTCTGCTGTTGGGATGTGCTCTGCAAAGGCCCAAATCCCGCTGTTGCCATAAATGTGGCTGCTTCATCCCCCACTGGATTCCTACACTGCTGGTTTTGGGTTGTTGGGTGTCTAGGGCAAGGCTGAGGTTGCCATACAGAGGACTCCAGAATATCAACAGCTTCAAAATCTAGATTTTCTTGGGAGAAACTAGAACACACTGACTGTGATTCTAGCTCTCTCAGCATCTCCTGAGCTCGTTCATATGATTTGAGATGGGAATCGAGGCCCCAAGGCCCATCTGAAGCAGGTTTTACACACTGAAGCATAGCTTTTGCCTCTCCAATTCTCCCCTGCTTCATTAGACAAATTCCGAGATTACACATTTTATTGTTGTCCGGTTCAATGGACAGAGCTTTTCTGTAAACAACCTCTGCGGCAATATAGTTATTCTGCTGCATGTAAGCCCAGCCCAAGTTACCCTGCATACAATGGCATAACATTAACGTTGTGCCATACATAAAACATATAATTCATTATGCTACATTAAAAGAACCAACTCATACCAGCAAGCGAGTGGCCTCTTGTTCAATTGAGACCTGAAACTTCTTCCCCTGAGATCTAGCAGTTTTAGTCCTTTTTCCATTGAATGCCATGCCTTGATGAATCAAATTTAGCTTGTGTTTGAGCAAGGCTATTTGATCATCCAGTCTTCCACATCTCTGCAAATAAATGATGAACACTAATATCAATATATAATGCCTATAGAAAGCAGATATCCGAGCTTATTAGTTACTAAAGATACAGGTGGGTTGCTGTGGCATTTGTGTAGTTGTGTGTCTTCAATATTAAAAGCATGCCAATGTTTCAAACTGCAGTCCCTCAGGGCTAGTGTTTTTAGAAACACTTCCCAAACATCCACACATGAGTGCCCGATTTTTTCTGGTTTTGAGCTAACAAAGCTCAGGGCTAAAACCACTATATGCTTATTAGGTAACCACTTTCTCATCAACATTAACATTATGCCATACATAAAGCATAGGCTTCATCATGCTACATTAAAAGAATCAATTCACACCAGCAAGTGTGTTCAAATGCCAAAAAGGTGCTCAAATGAAGTGGGTAGGGAAAAGGTGCTTACACCTACCTTCATTGAGTTGTTGTCGAGGTTGAGAAAACCAAAGCACGAGTGCTCTTATCTTTTCTGGTTTTGTGTTAGCAAAGTTCAGGTAACCAGGTCTATACTGCCTGCTGACAAATCCAATGAAGTTGTTCAAAAATGGAGGTGGGCGGGCGAATGGTAGAGGATAATAATCTGCCTGAACATTGAAAAGAGGGGCAGGCCTTACCTGTTTGGGCGCCAGATTACGCTTTCACATGTCAAGAAAATTGACCAAGCACGAATGCCCTGATATTTTCTGGTTTTGTGCTGGTAAAGCTCAGGGCTCAAACATAAATATGTGCTTATAAGGTATCCACATTCTCAATGTGGATTGAGATGTCTGTGATGCTTGCTAACAAATCCAAGGTGGGTAGGAGAATGGATGAAACCCATAATCTGCCTCTGCATGCATTGCCAAGAAAAGAGGGCTGGCCTCACCTTACCAAGTTACCTTTAAGGGTCCTGGCTAACACCTACCTACATCGCCCTAACCTTACATTCTGTGCCCGTTAGTATGTTACACAATTGCTCTGGAAATCATTCCATATAAAATTGACCTCAGTCTCCTACAGACATTGCTCTAAACTTATAATCTGTGTTTGTTCCACAATGGTCTGGTCTCTGGAGATCAATCCATACGAAAAGTGACCAGCAAAAGACCTAAGGCTCCTTTCATTGAGATGAAGTATCCTAGTCTGTGTACTTGGAATTCCACAAGGATTTTGATGTTTCCTTCAATGAAGGATGCATTCGAAGCAGCTTTTAGTCATTTGTCTGAAGCCTACAGCGCATGTATACTTTTTTAAGATCACATCCCCTGGTAGGCTAGTTCCCTGAAGTTAAGAACTAATTCATAAACGAACGAATACAATAAGCATGACATCCTATTATAAACATGGGTAAGTTTTAACCCTGTCATTTAAAAATTCATTGCTTAACTTTGATGTTTCCTTCTGGTAATGGAGGATGCATTCGAACCATCTTTTATTCATTTTGCTTCATGGACCGACAGGATATGAAACCTACAGGATGAGTATATGACTTTGACATCCCATCCCCTGGTAGGCTTGCTCCTTTAAATTGGGAATGATTGACAAAATTACAAATAACAACATAAAGCAGGACATCCTGTTATGAGGTCGGTTTAACTCTGTCATCGGAAATCCTTTGCGGACAATAAGCAATTTTATTTGGGCTGTCCAGTGTCTAGCCTCTGTATCCTGATATTAATCTAGAGAAACCAGTTGACATCTTGTAAACGTTGCTAACTCTGTAATATAGAACTTCTTTGTGGGCAATAAACAGTTTCCTTTGGGCTGTCCAAGAATCTAATTTCTGTATCCAGATTAATCTACAGGAACTAGTTGGGTGCCCTGTTTTGTACTAAAATAAACAAGAAAAGCTAATCTACTTATGAAACTTATCTATTGAAATAAAAAATGAAAAAGGTCAAAGAGAAAAAAAGAGAAAAAAAGAGAAAAATAGCGTTCCGAGTACTGCTTACCTTGTAGAGATCCAGCAAGACATTGTCAAGGGACTCTTGTGCTTGGTCAGAGCATCGATTGCGCAAAGACTTGATAGCTTCAATAGCCTCTTCTGGCCTATTTTGCTGTTTCATCACAATGGCCATGTCCTTGAGAGCACTGTCGACCCGATCACCCGCATTGATCGCTGCCCAGAAGAGGGCAATTGCTTTGTCAGGATCCTTGTCCACTAGCTGCAAATTCAAATCCCAAATTCAATCCATGAGACTTAACCCGAAACTTCACAGATAAAATCCAAGTTTGCATGAATAAAACGCGAAGCATAAAGACCTAGGATTGCATTGGCATAAAACAGAGAAAAAAATTACCTGAACATGCTTCGCCTTGACATAAGGGGTGTCGCCCACAGGGACCTTATGAATGATGTGAAAAGAATCAGCACGGGCCGGAGGCTTCTTCAGAAGAGGCTTCACAGGGCTGCATGGAGCAGATTTCGAAATCCGGTGGCCATATGGAGGAACGCTTCTCTTTTGTTGCTGCATATTATTATTGTTAGAATTTATTCCTCCTTGCTTCCTTTTTCCTTATTCAAAGCTGAAAGCTGTGTAGAGTCTTGCGATTGAAGCTTCTTATTGCGCTTATTGCATTACCAGATGAAGCTGAGCCAAGCTCTCCCTCTCATGCTAATGGAAAGGAGCTCAGCTCGGATGAATGAAATGCACAAAGTCCTCCTGATAGATGGGCTTTTGATAGGGGAAGAGGATGAATGACAAGAAGAGGAGGAAAGGCGGGACATGTATTCGGGCCGTTGGTGTGAAAAACGGACCCGTTGAATTACATTACCGTTGGATGAATAATTAGCCGTTGCAAATGTAGCCGTTGGATAGATTTTTGGATAACATGCGCTAATTAATTAATAATACTTCAGACAAATATTTTGTTTTCTTTCCCCGGAGGATAATGTTAATTATGCAATTATGTTATTTAAAATAAACTAAAATAAGGTAGTAGAAGTGGTAGGGTCATTCATCATTCGATAAATAAAATTATATTTACAAGGAATTATATTATGATGATGGAATTTTGTAATTTTTAAAATTTTGATCGAAAAACAAAGTCCATTCACGTTTAAATTTTTAAAAATTTTAAGTTTATGAAAAATCTTTGATTTTGGGTATTGAGATTGTTAATTCTTTCCTCTTTTATTTCAATGTATCGGTGAATGGGTATTTGTGGTGATAAATAATACACAAATAATAAACCTTTTATATAATATATATTAAAATTTTATATTATTTTAATATATATATATATAAACAATAAAAAAATTACTTGTTTTTATTTATTTATTTGAATTTATGTATCAACATAAAATAATTTGCATATAAGTTTTGAGGGATAGTTCAATTTAGAGAGATCGCATGTTCATTTCTCTCATCTCCTTAAGGTTCATATCTCTGGATCTCTTTAAGGTTTTCGCGAGAATATTCTTTGGAACTAAATATTAAGAAAGCCTCTAGGGTGATAACAACCCTTGGGTGTAGACTAGTTGGTGATAGGGTGCACTCTTAAGACACTCCTTGTGATATCAGAGGTTCAATCTCAATTGAGGGATGTTTACTGTGTGTGGGACAAGGCATGGAGGAGTATAGTTATAACAATTGAAAGTGACCCATGTCACACAAATAAAATAAAACTATTATTATATTTAGACCAAGCTTCATTTTCCACATATATTTTTTTATAATTTCTACTTAAAGTTTACATCATTTTAGTCGACACCGCATGTTCTCCACCCATGAAATGGATTATGATTTAAGGCTTGAGCTATAGTACTATGCACTAAGAATTAAAGAACCATTTACCACTAATGAAAGGGCACTAAATATCAATAAACTCACCTAAATATAATAGCCTCTTGTTTATTTTATTTTTACGCCGAAGGTGTTTATTCAACAGACACATTGTCTCTCCAATGTAGTAGATTCCTCGTCTCTGGGACGAATGGAATGTTGCCACATATGTTTGCTAGATTAGTGTGATATTGAACAATGCACGTAGTTCTCGATGCAGTTATTTGGGTTGTTTACGAAGTTTCTTTGGAGTGTGCACGAATTTCTTAGAAGTTTAAGCCCACAAACTTCGTTCAGAAGATTGTGACCTGCATTTTCGAAGAGGTGGAAAAGACTACAGTAGGCAAAGCCCTACCATAATTACACCTAGCCCTATTGCAGATTTGTACTAGCGACGTTGAATGTGTATAATGCAATTTGAGTACACCAAGTCCCATTAGTTGGTGTGCATTAAAAAGAAACTCATTCAAACATGTACTTACTTTACAATCCTCATCTGGTTGGGATGAAAAATTATTATAGATATGCAACATTAATTGTTAAATGGGAACCTAGTGGTATTGTAGTAGATTTGGATCTGCGATTTCCATAGGGAAATGGTAGCCACATAGATTGTGATTATGGAAGGGCTATAACTATTTTGTTAATAGAGAAATCTCTAGTTTCTAATTCCATTATCACAATTTGTATTTGGATCTAGTCCTTAAAAAGGAACCAACCGCAATCACAACACTAAGTACAGATATTGGCTAATAGTTGATGTTTTTTTTAAATATCTTACAAAATGTTATTGTTGTGCATACTGCACGATTAAAACCTTTTTATGTGATTATCTTTACGAAGCTCAAATCCAATTGGAACCATTGGCCTAGGGTACTTGAACAATATGCACAATTGGTTAGTGCAGAGGTTTATTACCACTCGCCCTTAAATGTAGGACCTATCTATATGCTTATGAAACTAGTGACCAAATCTGTGAACTTCAATTCTAGGATGATTTGAACAAATCTAATTATATACCGATGATATGGGGCACAAAATGGTGGAAACAATCCATCTGTGGGCCTGCTAAGAATCATAAGATCACTAAGAAACTAATATGTGTGCTCTCCTATGGGGTGGAGTTTTAAATCTCACACATATTTGCAATCTAGCCAAGTAGAACCGGTATCCCTCATATGTACAACATAAATCCTAACTTCACTTGTGATATTGGTCTAATACATGGAATCAATCAATCTGCATCTTGGATTAGATTGTGAATTGATATCGGCTACTCTTAGTTATAAGAGCTGCCAAGTTTGGAAATATTGGGATATTTGGAGGTGTTCAGGGAAGATGGTTGTGTGAGGCTAAAGATGATTAGGGGGGCACAATGTACAAAGCTTCAACTACTAATTGTTTTTTACTGCTCTCGGTTATAATAGATTCGAAGCTTGGAAACATTGAGATATTTGACTGCATTGTGTGTGAACGAATGTGTGAAGTTGAAGAGCATACAGGGGTTTTCATAGTGTACAAAGCTTCAACAACTGAAGTTGTTTCCAGATGCTCTCTGTTAGAATATTTGCCAAGGATGAAAACATTGGGATCTTTGTAGGTGTTGCATGCAGACGAATGTATGAATCTAAAGAGCATACATGGGTTGGTGCCCAAAATAACTAAATTCATCTCTAAATCTTCAGAATCCAAGGATCCCATCAACTCAAAGCAATAGCCACAACCCTTTCAATGCCAAAAAAATAGGGGCACAACATTTAAAGAACTCACAAATCATTTCCTTGAGTTGGTATGAGAGGTGGGTGGCACAAAACAGGTTGGTGGTGGGGGAGGAGGCATCATGGGGGTGGATCCATACCAATGGCGTGATGTTCAAGTTCATATCAAGTGGTATTAGTTTATACTTGTGGGTGGCGCTTCTCTCATCTCTCTAACTAGAATATCACTAATGCTTTACAACAAATTGAAGAAACAATCTCCAATAATGGTGGAAGTAGGTCCTTCTTAACAGAATGAATTCAAAAAGAAAACACCCAAAAAGTGCAAAAGCTAAAAATGAAAAGGATGATTCGAATCCTGGTGCCCAACAAGGAACCCACTTTGAACCCACATTGGGAAGCATGAAGGGAATTCGAAACAATATGTACAAAGTGCCAAACCTCCATAGCCACCTAAAGACTACATCCATGTAAGAGCAAGCAGAGGCCAAGCTACTGATAGCCATAGTCTTGTCGAGAGGGTAAGTTCCCTTCATATTTCACCATTAGGAAGAATTATATAATGAAGGATGGACATGATTGTTTTTCAAAACATAGATAAACATCAAGTCCTTAAGCACATAGTTAATTGAGTCAAGGATAGAATGGTTGTTTCAAAACTCAACACACCTAGAGTGCACTTCCCAATAGTCAAATAGATTGAAATCCTTTCAAATACCAAGCAATAATAGATTATTACAAGAGGGTAAAACAATATTGATCAAATTTTCAATATTTAAGAGTCAATTTCTTACAAACAAAAGGGAAACGCACATTAGTTATTGATTGATGCAAAAAAATAAAGCACATCAATCCTTGGGTGATGAGTATGCCTCTATAAGATTTATTAGTCATAGAATGCATGTTGATGAAAACATGTAAATAAAGGAGCTAGAAGAAGCATGCCCTCTGAATTACAGGTGCGAAGAGAAAATATCAGCGACCATATGAAGCTTTTGCAAGATTTTGTTCATATGATGTAATAAGCTAATTAAAGTTGGATCTTTTTTTTTTCCAAGCCTTGCCTTTTGCTTAGCACAATTCCACTGGTTTTGTGTTTAACATGATGAACTAAAGAATGTACTATTTTTTATGTAGATAAATGGTAAAGTAGTGATTATTGATGAGATAATTAACTATGTACAATCATTTCAACTCCAAGTTGAGGTAAGGTCCTAAAACGTTCCATAAAATATTAATTTCATGGATTATTTTATGTATTATAATCATACGTGCCTTGCAATTATTTTCCATAGTTTCTATCTATGAAGCTTGAAGCTGTTAACCTCAAATTTGAATTTAACATGGAAGGATTTCTTACCAAAGATGTAAGTTCGATTAACATGTTGAGAAGTTTAATATGACCTTTTTACTATTTCAAATATTTCCATTTGACTTGCATTCCTCAAAATTACTTATGTACCTTATTAGTCTAAATGAACACATAACATACTTTAGTGCATTAGACCAAAAGTCATGGCATGAATGTGAAAATGGATGATTGTAGGGGTTCAAATGTAGTATCATGGAATCCCTTTCATAGAATTTATGAAGCTTTTTGTGAGTTAGAATTTCATTTTATCTTTGCTCATAGCTATATTCCTTTGTTCTAAATCTATTGGACATTTTTCACGTCTATATTTTTCCATTAAGAGAATAACTGGGATAGAATCATCATATGCGATATTTTGTTGGTTATTTTGTAGATGCTTGAACCACTAGATATGGAATTCACTTCTGATACAAGTATAGCATATCCATAATTTCACTAACATGAATGGGAAACAATGCAAATTGTTGCGTCATGTGAAATTGAGGAGCAATGTATAGGAAATGCTAGAAAATTGCACTCAGAAGGAAAATGATGGAAAATTTCCTTTGTATAGAAGGTTATGGAGATGCCAAGGTACTACATGATACAACACTTCAAATATCATTATCCATATCATGTTATTCAACCTACACTTTTTAGATTATGCATTGGCAGGCCATTTTAGGTGGTATTATTGAGGAGTTAGCTAAAGGTTTCCCTTATCATCTATTTTTCTTGAAGTATTTGTAGATATCAAATGTTTGGGATAATGAATTACAAAATGTAGTGCTATCAAGAGTTGGCAAAAATATACAAATTCCTTTCACATCTCAAAGTCTCCAGGGCGAGTGAACAAATCTGGGAATTAATCATTGGTTTGCATTCAGACTTGTTAAGTTGTTCTACAAAATATTCACTTTTCTATTCCTTTTTGTAGGATCATTCCCTACAAGGCACACAAGTATTGAGCACTAACACCAACCAAATAATATTATCTACCCTAAAGGAAGTTGTATTTGATTTTATAGTGTTGAGGGTGTATCCCTAAATGAAACAGTTAAGAAATATTTCTTTAAATTTTAGGAATTTCATATTTGAATATCTTGAGTTTCTTGCTCATGGGTTAGCTTGTCGGTTGAACCCACAAACATAAAGGATGAACTAGCTTGGAAGATGATACAAAAGGTATCTTACCATGGGATTGCCTCTACATCATGCTCATCATTTCAAATGTAGCAATTTGAAACTTTAGACAAACTAATTGTATCCAATGGTGCAATTGAACACCATGTGTACCATACTAGAGATGTGCAGGCCATTTGTTAATTGTGGTTCACAAATATTAGTAAGTTTATTATATTGTAGAATGTTGAATTCAAAAATATTGTATGGTTCCTTTCTTTTCATCGATGTATGAGAACAATGTCATGCCCCTTCCTTGAAATACATTAAAGTGTTGACCTTATCAGCGCCTAGGGGTTTAAAAGTGAATTAAATCAATTATGCCTAGGAAATTTCGATTAATTAATACAATTGAGACATGTATTAAATTAAATTTCCAATTTTGTTTTTTTTGTAATTAATCATTATGAAAAAATAATTAGAGTGAAAATGAGTTGTCACGACAGGAGGGTGCATTATGTAAGCCAAATTTCCTATGATAAAAAGTAACAACAGTACAAAAGCATGGAAAAGAAAGATGGCAACTGTCAAATCTAGGGAAAAACAAGGTAGTTTTAAAAGAATGAAATTGCAGGAAAAGCTATCACTCATAAAGCATACAACTTTTAGTCAAGGAGGGCACAGTTTCCAATTTTGTTCAAGGATGAAAAGCAAGGAAACATTACCTAACGCACAAAATTGGTAATCTCCTTAAGGAAGGCACACTCATGACTTAGGGTTAGGGTTTGCAAGTGGGTAACTTTCTCAACAGTTTGGATGACTTTCTCAACAAGTCACTTAGTCTATAAAAGAATGCTTCCAATTCCTTTTAAAAACTTTTGATGATTATTGTTTTGATATCAAGTGAAGCATAGCTTCTTGTCTGAGTGATGTGCCTCAACTTCTTTGGGTGATGCACCCCAAGCTTTCCTGGTCTCTTCTATCTTACCTTCTATTCTTCAATGCAGCCATAGAGAGACAAGAAGAAGCCACTGAATACCAAGATAAAGCTCAGATATCATCCCTTCAGCCTTAAAAATAGATCTCCATTGAAGGAGACTTCACTTATGCTCTCAGGAATGTGAGATTAGTGTCGGGTGTTGGTTTCAAGCCTCCAATCTTCGGTATTGGGAACTATTGAGAGATATCATCACCTTAAAAATATTTATGATCTTATAATCATTCTGATCTCTGGTATACAGTAATATTTCTTCTCAAGAAGGTCATAATGCCAAATTTTTAGTGGCAAAGGCATTCCAATGCTCATTTAATGAGATTTTTGTAAGTTTTCATTCTATAATAGTGATTCCATGAATACAATAATGATATATAAGTTTGATTAAATTCAATAGGGTCTATTAAAAATATAAGAATAATTATTGTTATATTTGATAAATCACATAAGTAAAATTCACCTTGTTTTCTTACCTATGCTCTTTAACTAGTTAAATTTGACTAGTTTTATTGTTTATGGTTCCATGAATGTTTTGTGTGTCCAAATTTCATTATGTAAGTTGTTGTAAGTCATTCACTCACCCCAAAACAAAACAAAAAAACTCATATAACTAGAATCAGTTGAGGCCACACACTGTTTGAGGCACTTCCTCTATGCAGGCAATCTCTAGGCCAAATTCTTCTAGTTTTTCCCGAACACCCCCAAACTCTTCTGAACTGTCCAGAACTATTATGAACCTAATTAAATGGATATTTTATTCCTAAAAAGAGACTGATAACTCACATAATCCTTCCTTAGCCTTGGTTTCTTGGAATTGACTATTCAAATCTCATTTGCATAGGTTGGGACACCTAAAAAAATGGTAGTAGACTTCAGTCTGGATGATGCTCAAAACCTAAAAGGTCCTAACATCAAGGTGCTTAGGGATATGAAATTTGAGTCTCCAAACCTGAATTTTTGTTTCTCCCACTAACCCTCTTCCACTCTCAGTTTATGTCTTTACTACCAATGTTTTTCCTTGTGGAAGAAAGTGCTTAATCATCTTGTAAAACATTATTCCAATTTTGAAAATATCAGTAATAAGAGTTAGTATTCCAGATCTGATTTAGATCAAGGATATTACAATGGTATTAAATCACGTTCCTCCATACCTTATCTTGATAATCATTAATGACTCCAAAAGTCAATTCGGATCCTAGAAGGAAGAACTTCAAAGAAGAGGAAGTTGACTATGTGGAAGGGAGATTCCATGGGGAGATGGATGAGAGGGAAGAGTTTAGATGTTTTTTTAGAGTATGTTGAAAGGGATGCAAGATATTTTTAATAATATCATTCATCCTAGTCAAGGGACCAAATATTTCCTATCCAAGGAGTTAGGTGGAAAAGATCGAGAAGGGAGCAACATGGGCTCCTAGCATGAGGAGAGCAATATCATGGGTGGATCTTTCTTCTCCAAGACATGGCATCATAGTAGGCCTCATGAGTATAAATATGAAACTAAGTTGCAGCCCTGACCTACCATCCCCAAGTTCACGGAGGATCCAAAACAAGATCTTGAAGTGGAGATTGAACCAGTTGCTTCATGGGAGGAGAAGTATGATGCATATCAGACATTGAGTGAGTAGTGCAGAAGGGAATTGCCTTTCAAATATTTTTGTGAAAATTAGTATAGAGGGAAGCCCCAAGTATTTCAAAGGTTTCCAAATCAAAATTTCTAGCTGAGACATTCCATTGGAGAAATCACCTCACCTTACTTTGATGGCACTTCCAAGTGCACAGTAAACTCTTGGATTTAGAAACTCAACACTTACTTCCTATTGAATCTTATGGATAAGAGGGATGCCATCAAGATGGAAGCCCTACATAATGATGGGGAGGATAATGACCAGTGGTTTCATGGAATGAAAAATTTTGGCCATGATCAAGTGGCTACTTATGAAGAATTCACCTGAAGATTGGCAGAAAGGTTTAACTAGAGAGATATTGATATCTCTTTCCGAGAACTTGCAAATGTCAAACAAGTTGGAACCCCTTAAGCATACATATATGAATTCCAAATATTATTTGTGCTGGTCACTGGCATCTCAAAGTATAGGTTGATCCTTTTTTTCACAGAAGGATTAGTAGAACATTTTAAAGAGCTCGTGAAATCTTACCAACCCTCAACCTTGCAAGAAGCAGTGAGAAGAACCGTGAGATATGCAAGATTCCATTCAAAGGACCTAGTATCCTCCTAAGACTCCCATGCCCCATAAATTTTAGAATCAAATAATTCCTATGAGAAACTTTACTTCCCATGGAAATAAATATTACTCTTACAAGGATCGGAGTGAACTAAGGAGGAAGAAGCTCTATTTTTCTTGCCAAGAACCTTGGGTTCTGGGCCAAGGGAAAGGCAAATTATATTGAAATATTTTCTGAAAGTGAGACTGAAGAATAGGAGAGAGATACACCAATATATACAAAGGAAACACATGAAACAACAGATGAAGGGCCTCCTCTTGAGGTGAGAAAAATTGTAGTGTTGTCAGGAGTTCCCTGATTCCACACTCTCATACTCAAAGGAGTGGTGCAAGGGAAAGAAACCAATGTTTTGGTTGATGGAGGGGAAACAAATAATTTTATAGATGCATCCATGGTAGAAATAAGGAAGCTACCCATTGAGAAATTTGGAGGCTTTACAGTTATCATACCGGGTAATCATTCTATGGAATGCTCTAGGTGGATTCCCAAGTTGCGAGTTACTATAGGGAATTACACGATAACTAATAGGTTTTATGTGGTGGATGTGGCTGATACAAATGTGGTATTGGGAGTTCAATGTTTGTACTCCATTGCAAAGCACATAATATACTATCAAGTTCTCGAGATGATATTCCAAGATGTAGGTGGGAAAGAGGTAGCACTGAGAGGAGCCAAAACCTACCCAAAGAAAGTAGTGACTGCACATAGTAGGAGATATATTATAAGGCATGGTTACATTGAATCGGATTCTAAGATCTGAATCATGACTGAGGGAAATTTTTTCAATGTTTACTACAAGCCTAAAGACATAAAAAAGTGTTGCACAAGCATAAGGCGTTTTTCGAAAACCTCCCACATGGCAGGCCACTGGACCGTGGCATTGAGCACACAATCGAGCTCGAAGTTGGTAAACTTCCTATAAAATTCATCCCTACAAGCATCCAAATAAGTTCAAGGATCATATTGAGAATACCATCAAAGAAGTCCTTGATTTAGGTCTCATTAGACCAAGTTCCAACCCCTTTTCTTCTTCAGTGGTTCTGGTGAAGAAGAAGGATGGAACACTTAAAATGTGCATAGACTATCGAGATCTGAACAAGAAAATCATAAAGAACCGGTAACCAATTCCTCAGATTGATGAGCTGATTGATGAGTTGCATCGAGAAAAATTCTTCTCTAATATAGATCTCTGATCAAGATACCACCCAATTAGAATGAAGGAGAATGACATACAAAATACAACCTTCCATTATCACTTTGGTCACATTTCTTTTTTGGTCATGCCATTTGGATTGACTAATGATCTGACAACCTTCCAATATTGCATGAACAAGGTGTTTAGTGAGTAGCTCCATAAGTATGTCCATGTTTTTTTTTATGATATTCGTATTTATATTAGGACATGGGAAGAGCACCTGCTTCATTTAGATATTGTGCTAACTATTGTAACACCCCGTTTTTGACCCCGTTTCCATTAAATGGATATGATGTAAATATTGTAATTAATCATGGTGTGGAGCTATTGCAGCTGCAACAATTCCCCTATAAAATTTTATTTTTAGGGTCCCCCCTTTTTGTTTGTTTGAGTTTCAAATTGGCCTAGGAGTATTTTATTATTGCCAAAGTTTTCCCTGAGTTCAAAAAATTCTCTTAAAAACTTGGTCTTTTTATTTTTCTGTATCAGATGATTAGTCAACTATCCTTCTGATATCGGAAGCGTAGTGGATTAGCCTTCCAAAGTTGCAGAAGTAGAGTCATCTAGCTTGCCGAGTGGTATATCAGAAGCCTTTGGAAACCTTCGCCGATGCGTCAGAGTAAGATTTTTCATCCTCTCGGACCTTGTTTGCTGAAGTTCTGGTTCCTTAGTGCAAGACGTATCTGACGAATCGGATGTTCCTTCACTTTTTCCTTTCCGATATCTGATCATATTTTTCCTGCTGTCGTGTTGGGTGACTAGAAAAGGCCAGAGTTGTAGTGTTTATCCCGCCCGATGTTTCGGAGGGCTAGTCCTGAAACAATCTGAAAACATTATGTTCTCTCTGCCGACTTCGAAGAATCTAACTCCACTGAGGCTCGATACCCGTTTCCCAAAGTGATCACCGGGATGGTAGAGTAGTCTATAGCCGACGTTGCGAAAAGCTAGTAGTAAGTGGTTCTGAGAATAGTGAATAGTGTCTCCGACGTCCGAGGTTGTTTTTTATGTAATGCCAGGTCCATAGTTCTTTTCACGCCCACTATTACGGTTATCCTCTAGACTATTTTTTCTGATGGTTTTAAGGTTTTTCCCACCAATGGATTCCTGCCTAGTCATAGGTATATATACATGTTATATTATGCCATGTGACTTGTCATTTGGCCATTGAAGCTGTCCGAAGAAGTTGTGTGCGCGTAGTTTTCAGGATCCGATTTGTCCTCCTCTACACCTGTGGAAAGCTTTTCCTCGTCCGGGTCGCCCACGTTGCCATTTCTAGGTAGGTTTACCCGTGATTTTGTCTTTTGGGTGGTGTTTGTTACTATTGAATCGTTTAATGGATTGAGGTTAGGTTTCCGCATAGAGGTTAGGGTTTTTTCTTTCTTATGGTTTGTTCTTGCGAATATTTTACTTCATTAAGGGCCTATCCCGTTGCTTGAGATTTCATTTGGTGGGAAGGTTGAGTCTATCTGCTGTTAAGCGTTATGAGTACGCTTACGTCTCTTGCACAAGGTTTTAGGGCATGGTGTAGACAGACGTTTCATCGTCTACACCACCCTTTTCTTGATTGTTTTATGGTCGTCCTGAGGTTAGGAAGTTGTCTTTCCTACATCCATATTTTCCTGTGGGAATCCAGAGGGCATTTAGTCAATTTGGGTTTTTTAAAGATGGTGTTCGCGACGATTTTTAGGAAGTTCAATGAGGCTGATTGAGTTTGGGATTTTTTTGTTGATTTTCAGCGGTGGAATAGGTTTGATATAAATCAAAATACCTGTATGAGATGAAGAAGAATTTATAGACTAGGGTTTTGAGACAAGTGAAGCTTGGGCAAGTTGAGGAGGCATCATTGTTCTAGGGTTTTCTTGTTAAATTCCTCATTCATAAAGACGGTGTTTTTCCTTGACATAAATCTACCAGCATGCATGTCAAAGAGGTGAATAAAATCTGTATGTTTTTCTTGTTTATCACTATCTCAATTGCAAGAGTTATTTAGACTAAAACATGTTGCATGATTGTTACAGGTTGATTTCCATTACAGCAGCATGCCAAAGAGACAAGAAGAAATCCCAGGTGGTTGAAGAGGAACCTGAGGTAGAGCTAATAACAAGATTAGAAATCATCTATGAAGACACCAAAGCCACAACTAGAGTAGAACTGAATTACAAATGGGGAGAGATTTTCAGAATGATCTCAAGCCAGAATGTCCCTAATGTTGGGTTTGAAGACATGTCCATTTATGCCAATATTGAAAGGTCATCTTTGATGAAAGTGGCTATTAGGCCTGAACTATTTTCGTGCTCAGAAGTGATAGATTGGATTCTACAGATGGCAGATGTGATGAGAATGATGTTAGCTAATATTGCAAAGCAAGGCTATGCTGCATACAACCCTGCCTATGTGGCTATGGAATATAAACTACCCACACCACAGACCTATCTAACAGAAGGTTGGTTAAAGGATGTAGGTCTAGATTTGGTGGAGACGGTAAAGAAGATCATGATTCCTGGAAAGAACTTCAGGACCAGACCTTCGGGAGAGTATGACACCTCAACTCTCCGTGCCCCATGTAGATTTATTACTTTGATGCATAACATGATTTTTGGTAGAGCCAATGGAAAAATTTTCAAGATTGGTTGGATATCAATCATATTTTTTGTTGCTACACAAGGAACTATTTTCAATTGGGCCAGTGTAGTGTCAAATAGTATTTCAACATGTATAAGTGCAGCCTTGAGAGGAGTATCCCAGAAGAAATCTGAATTCTACATGATTTCTATCTTAATTGATTGCATATTGTGCACTCATCCTTTCCCTGCCTTAAAATGCAATTGGGAGAAGGACCGAACCCTAGTGTACACAGCTTATAAATTGTTTTGGGCTCATAAGTATTACAATTATTATAGGGATATTTGTGAGTATTTCATCATGCCCCTATATACTCTGATTTTCCTAACAGAATGCGATTTCATGTCAGAGGAAGCATTCAAGGTCATACAAGAATTCGGGAGTTATTATCTAACAGAGGATGGTTTGTATGTGAGGATTTATGGTGGTTCGAGAGCTCCTTCTCTGCTCCCAAAATATGCTACCGATTATGTACTCCACAAGGAAGTTGTTAGACAGTTATACATCGATGGAGTAGGGAATTTTTTGGTTGAACATAAAAAGGAAGTGTACCCTACAGTACCTTTCTTCGTTGGAAGTTATAAATTTGCAAAGGTAAAAAATGTAGCAGACTTTGTTAAAGAATTAGAATATTTTCACTTTGGTGAAATGAACTTTCATAGAAATGATTCCCAGAACAAAGGAGCTAATTACTGCAAAGAAGCTGGAGTTCATTTTGAGTACATTGACTTTTGGGACAAAGATGAGGAGACGTTCCACAATGCTAAGAACATGACTGCCCTCAAGAAAAGGTTCAAACAAAAGTTAACAACTGTGGGTGGAAAAGGCAAGATTGCAGAGAAAGCTAAAAAGATAGAAGGGGAAGAGGCCAAGAAAAGAGAGGAAGATGCTATCAGATTGGTTTAAGAAGTAGAGAATTGGTTGAGGATTAAACTTAGAAGAAAATAAATGAGCTGCTGAAGAAGCAGCTAAGAAGAAGGAAGAAGAAAAGAAAAGAAAAGAGGAAGTTGAGATAAAGGAGAAACATGCAGAAAGTGAGGGCTTCAGGTTAAAAGAACCCAAAAAGAAAAAGTAGCCCACATATCAAACTGATGAAGGTTTGAGAGAAAATGTACAAGAAGGACAAGATCCTATAGATCAAGGACAAGGACAGTCTGATCTTGATCCCTTGGAGCCTATTGTTCCTTCTGGAAATGTGTTAGGAGAAGGTTCAACTTCTAAATTTGATTTGATTCCTTTAATGCCTACTGAAGGGGAGGAAATACCTAATTTTAATACTATATTCTATGACAAATAAAAGAAGAGAATTGTTAAGAGAACTGAGAAAAAGGTAGATACCGGAGGAAAACCAGGGAGGATGGTGACGAACAAGACAGTAGTACATGGTACTCATAAGGATCCACGGTTAATGGCAAGGGTTGGGGTAGCTTTAACCCTAGCAAATGAAGACAACGTGGACAGGATCATGACTGATTTGGAGCAGTCATGGAAGAGAGTAGCTCAACTGAAGGAAACCTTGAAGAAAGAAAGGGATGAAAGCTAGAATCTATAAAAAAAATATGAGGACATGATAGGTGAAGTTAAGGTTTCGAAGACGGAATGCTAGACTTTGCAAGCAGATAAGGATGCTCTAGCAATATCGGTAGAAAATATAGAGAATAATTCTCAAGATACCTTGGCAGATTTGAAAAAGTTACAGCTGGAGTATCAGAGTTTAAAAACTGAGAAAGATCATCTTCAGCTATCGTTTGGAGAATTAAATGAGGAAAAGAACAGGTTGGAAAGAAAAGTTACTGAACTAGGAATAGAGAAGGCTACTCCAGAAGAGAAGGAGAAGCTATATCAAGCATAGATAGCATCTTTAGAAGAGCAGAAGAATTCATTGACAACATCACTAAAGAGTGCTATGGAGCAGAAGGCTGACATCCGACCCTTAAAGAAGCATGCTCTGATTCTTAGGAAAAATATTTATTAGATACAACTACAGATAGAAGAGGAAAGATGTAAAGTCCAGCAAATAGACACCAGGCTAGAAGAGATTGTAAGTACCACTTCATATTTTCTGGATAGGACTTAGGATATATTGGAAATTCTAAAGGGAAGAATGGTTTGGGTATAAACCAATAAAGAATATCCCATAGACCTATCTATCAAAGATCAGAAAACATTGAAGCAAGAATACGAGTTAATTGAATTCACCAATAATATCGCAGAAAAATTTAAAAAGGAAGTGAAGAAGACAAAGACTGCTTGGGCCGAATTCTGCAGAAGAGTGTTCTTAACCTATAATCGGTGTCATACTTCTATTGAGAAAATATTGGAGGTACTACCTAAACATGAACTATTTTTAAAACATTTACAGGACAAATACAACGAGGATGAACAAGCAATCCAGCAGGTCAAGGATTTGGATGAATGGATATTAAAAAATGAAGTACCACATGCAGCCGTGAGCATACACTTATTTGAGGACCAAATGTGCCTGATTCCTTCTAGAATAGAGGGTATGAAGACTCAAGCTGCCAATTATGAGATTAACATTCGATTCCTTGAGCCGTTTTGGTTTGAAAGCATAGCAACAAATGCTAATGCATGGAAAAGGTTCACGAATGAGCAAGTTGGGTATTCCTAGTGAAATGTTTTGGAATATTGATAAAGAATGTAATATATTATATTTATCTTTTTTGTTCATAAGCAAAAGGACAATTTTTTTGTAAAGGAAAGGTTGGGGAAGCTCAAGAGGCAATAAGGGGCAGGCCAAGAGTTTTTTGCTTTTTGTATAAGTATAGGAAATTTTTAGGGAGTAGGGACCTTTTTCAGACCATCTTTGGGCAAGATTATTGTAAGGAGAACTAATTCATCTTATAATAAAGAGTTATACTTTTCGGCTGGAGAAAGCACTGTGGAGTTTCAAATGTTTTCCATGGTCTGGTTGGATATGAATTGTTTCAGTTTCATCTTGTTTCCATGAACTGTGAGATCGTTAAGTCTTATGAATTCCTTCATGTTGTGAATGTGCTCTTGTTTATTTCTGTGAGATTTCCACAATCATAGTTGAGTAATGAATGTTTTAAATTAACAACGAGCTATTTCTTTGTGCATTTTTCTATTGATATTCATGTGTTCTAAAATGTTAACAACTATCTATAAATTTCTTAATGCATGTTATACAATATATTATTCACCATTAATTACAGTGTTGCTCCCTAGGGATAGATTAATTAGTCTTAGTTAGTTTTTCTTTATTTGTGATTTAGGAGAGAGAGAGGTAAGACGAGAGGTAAGAACCTGTGCATCATATTGTGACCCTCGTTATCTATATCGCCTGCATTTAGTTAGGCACCTGCACATCATACATAAAGATAAACATCGCCCTAACCTTACATTCTGTGCCCGTTAGTATGTTACACAATTGCTCTGGAAATCATTCCATATAAAATTGACCTCAGTCTCCTACAGACATTGCTCTAAACTTATAATCTGTGTTTGTTCCACAATGTTCTAGTCTCTAGAGATCAATCCATACGAAAAGTGACCAGCAAAAGACCTAAGGCTCCTTTCATTGAGATGAAGTATCCTAGTCTATGTACTTGGAATTCCACAAGGATTTTGATGTTTCCTTCAATGAAGGATGCATTCGAAGCATCTTTTCGTCATTTGTATGAAGCCTACAGCGCATGTATACTTTTTTAAGATCACATCCCCTGGTAGGCTAGTTCCCTGAAGTTAAGAACTAATTCATAAACGAACGAATACAATAAGCATGACATCCTATTATAAACATCGGTATGTTTTAACCTTATCATTTAAAAATTCATTGCTTAACTTTGATGTTTCCTTCTGGTAATGGAGGATGCATTCGAACCATCTTTTATTCATTTTGCTTCATGGACCGACAGGATATGAAACCTACAGGATGAGTATATGACTTTGACATCCCATCACCTGGTAGGCTTGCTCCTTTAAATTGGGAATGATTGACAAAATTACAAATAACAACATAAAGCAGGACATCCTGTTATGAGGTCAGTTTAACTTTGTCATCAGAAATCCTTTGCGAACAATAAGCAATTTTATTTGGGCTGTCCAGTGTCTAGCCTCTGCATCCTGATATTAATCTAGAGAAACCAGTTGACATCTTGTAAACGCTGCTAACTCTGTATTATAGAACTTCTTTGTGGGCAATAAACAGTTTCCTTTGGGCTATCCAAGAATCTAATTTCTATATCCAGATTAATCTACAGGAACTAGTTGGGTGCCCTGTTTTGTACTAAAATAAACAAGAAAAGCTAATATACTTATGAAACTTATCTACTGAAATAAAAAATGAAAAAGGTCAAAGAGAAAGAAAGAGAAAAATAGCGTTCCGAGTACTGCTTACCTTGTAGAGATCCAGCAAGACATTGTCAAGGGACTCTTGTGCTTGGTCAGAGCATCGATTGCGCAAAGAATTGATAGCTTCAATAGCCTCTTCTTGTCTATTTTACTATTTCATTACATTGGCCATGTCCTTGAGAGCACTATCGACCCGATCACCAACATTGATTGCTTCCCAGAAGAGGGCAATTGCTTTGTCAGGATCCTTGTCCACTAGCTGCAAATTCAAATCCCAAATTCAATCCATGAGACTTAACCTGAAACTTCACAGATAAAATCCAAGTTTGCATGAATAAAACGCGAAGCATAAAGACCTAGGATTGCATTGGCATAAAACAGAGAAAAAAATTACCTGAACATGCTTCGCCTTGACATAAGGGGTGTCGCCCACAGGGACCTTATGAATGATGTGAAAAGAATCAGCATGGGCCGGAGGCTTCTTCAAAAGAGGCTTCATAGGGCTGCATGGAGCAGATTTCAAAATCCGGTGGCCATATGGAGGAACGCTTCTCATTTGTTGCTGCATATTATTATTGTTAGAATTTATTCCTCCTTGCTTCCTTTTTCCTTATTCAAAGCTGAAAGCTGTATAGACTCTTGCGATTGAAGCTTCTTATTGCGCTTATTGCATTACCGGATGAAGCTGAGCCAAGCTCTCCCTCTCATGCTAATGGAAAGGAGCTCAAATCCAATTGGAACCATTGGCCTAGGGTACTTGAACAATATGCACAGTAGGTTAGTGCAGAGGTTTATTACCACTCGCCCTCAAATGTAGGAACTATCTATATGCTTATGAAACTAGTGACCAAATCTGTGAACTTCAATTCTAGGATGATTTGAACAAATCTAATTATAGACCGATGATATGGGGCACAAAATGGTGTAAACAATCCATCTGTGGGCCTGCTAAGAATCATAGGATCACTGAGAAACTAATATGTGTGCTCTCCTATGGGGTGGAGTTTTAAATCTCACACATATTTGCAATCTAGCCAAGTAGAACCGGTATCCCTCATATGTACAACATAAATCCTAACTTCACTTGTGATATTGGTCTAATACATGGAATCAATCAATCTGCATCTTGGATTAGATTGTGAATTGATATCGGCTACTCTTAGTTATAAGAGCTGCCAAGATTGGAAATATTGGGATATTTGGAGGTGTTCAAGGAATATGGTTGTGTGAGGCTAAAGATGATTAGGGGGGCGCAATGTACAAAGCTTCAACTAATAATTGTTTTTTACTGCTCTCGGTTATAATAGATTCGAAGCTTGGAAACATTGAGATATTTTACTGCATTGTGTGCGAACGAATGTGTGAAGTTGAAGAGCATACAGGGGTTTTCATAGTGTACAAAGATTCAACAACTGAAGTTGTTTCCAGATGCTCTCTGTTAGAATATTTGCCAAGGATGAAAACATTGGGATCTTTGTAGGTGTTGCATGTAGACGAATGTATGAATCTAAAGAGCATACATGGGTTGGTGCCCAAAATAACTAAATTCATCTCTAAATCTTCAGAATCCAAGGATACCATAAACTCAAAGCAATAGCCACAACCCTTTCAATGCCAAAAAAATAGGGGCACAACATTTAAAGAACTCACAAATCATTTCCTTGAGTTGGTATGAGAGGTGGGTGGCACATAACAGGTTGGTGGTGGGGGAGGAGGCATCATGGGGGTGGATCCATACCAATGGCGTGATGTTCAAGTTCATATCAAGTGGTATTAGTTTATACTTGTGGGTGGCGCTTCTCTCATCTCTCTAACTAGAATATCACTAATGCTTTACAACAAATTGAAGAAACAATCTCCAATAATGGTGGAAGTAGGTCCTTCTTAACAGAATGAATTCAAAAAGAAAACACCCAAAAAGTGCAAAAGCTAAAAATGAAAAGGATCATTCGAATCCTGGTGCCCAATAAGGAACCCACTTTGAACCCACATTGGGAAGCGTGAAGGCAATTCGAAACAATATGTACAAAGTGCCAAACCTCCATAGCCACCTAAAGACTACATCCATGTAAGAGCAAGCAGAGGCCAAGCTACTGATAGCCATAGTCTTATCAAGAGGGTAAGTTCCCTTCATATTTCACCATTAGGAAGAATTATATAATGAAGGATGGACATGATTGTTTTTCAAAACATAGATAAACATCAAGTCCTTAAGCACATAGTTAATTGAGTCAAGGATAGAATGGTTGTTTCAAAACTCAACACACCTAGAGTGCACTTCCCAATAGTCAAATAGATTGAAATCCTTTCAAATACCAAGCAATAATAGATTATTACAAGAGGGTAAAACAATATTGATCAAATTTTACTATTTAAGAGTCAATTTCTTACAAACAAAAGGGAAACGCACATTAGTTATTGACTGATGCAAAAAAATAAAGCACATCAATCCTTGGGTGATGAGTATGCCTCTATAAGATTTATTAGTCATAGAATGCATGTTGATGAAAACATGTAAATAAAGGAGCTAGAAGAAGTATGGCCTTTGAATTACAAGTGCAAAGAGAAAATATCAGCGAGCATATGAAGCTTTTGCAAGATTTTGTTCATATGATGTAATAAGGTAATTAAAGTTGGATCTTTTTTTTTCCAAGCCTTGCCTTTTGCTTAGCACAATTCCACTGGTTTTGTGTTTAACATGATGAACTAAAGAATGTACTATTTTTTATGTAGATAAATGGTAAAGTAGTGATTATTGATGAGATAATTAACTATGTACAATCATTTCAACTCCAAGTTGAGGTAAGGTCCTAAAACGTTCCATAAAATATTAATTTCATGGATTATTTTATGTATTATAATCATACATGCCTTGCAATTATTTTCCATAGTTTCTATCTATGAAGCTTGAAGCTGTTAACCTCAAATTTGACTTTAACATGGAAGGATTTCTTACCAAAGATGTAAGTTCGATTAACATGTTGAGAAGTTTAATATGACCTTTTTACTATTTCAACTATTTCCATTTGACTTGCATTCCTCAAAATTACTTATGTACCTTATTAGTCTAAATGAACACATAACATACTTTAGTGCATTAGACCAAAAGTCATGGCATGAATGTGAAAATCGATGATTGTAGGGGTTCAAATGTAGTATCATGGAATCCCTTTCATAGAATTTATGAAGCTTTTTGTGAGTTAGAATTTCATTTTATCTTTGCTCATAGCTATATTCCTTTGTTCTAAATCTATTGGACATTTTTCATGTCTATATTTTTCCATTAAGAGAATAACTGGGATAGAATCATCACATGCGATATTTTGTTGGTTATTTTGTAGATGCTTGAACCACTAGATATGGAATTCACTTCTGATACAAGTATAGCATATCCATAATTTCACTAACATGAATGGGAAACAATGCAAATTGTTGCGTCATGTGAAATTGAGGGGCAATGTATAGGAAATGCTAGAAAATTGCACTCAGAAGGAAAATGATGGAAAATTTCCTTTGTATAGAAGGTTATGGAGATGCCAAGGTACTACATGATACAACAATTCAAATATCATTATCCATATCATGTTATTCAACCTACACTTTTTAGATTATGCATTGGCAGGCCATTTTAGGTGGTATTATTGAGGAGTTAGCTAAAGGTTTCGCTTATCATCTATTTTTCTTGAAGTATTTGTAGATATCAAATGTTTGGGATAATGAATTACAAAAGGTAGTGCTATCAAGAGTTGGCAAAAATATACAAATTCCTTTCACATCTCAAAGTCTCCAGGGCGAGTGAACAAATCTGGGAATTAATCATTGGTTTGCATTCAGACTTGTTAAGTTGTTCTACAAAATATTCACTTTTCTATTCCTTTTTGTAGGATCATTCCCTACAAGGCACACAAGTATTGAGCACTAACACCAACCAACTAATATTATATACCCTAAAGGAAGTTGTATTTGATTTTATAGTGTTGAGGGTGTATCCCTAAATGAAACAGTTAAGAAATATTTCTTTAAATTTTAGGAATTTCATATTTGAATATCTTGAGTTTCTTGCTCATGGGTTAGCTCGTCGGTTGAACCCACAAACATAAAGGATGAACCAGCTTGGAAGATGATACAAAAGGTATCTTACCATGGGATTGCCTCTACATCATGCTCATCATTTCAAATGTAGCAATTTGAAACTTTAGACAAACTAATTGTATCCAATGGTGCAATTGAACACCATGTGTACCATACTAGAGATGTGCAGGCCATTTGTTAATTGCGGTTCACAAATATTAGTAAGTTTATTATATTGTAGAATGTTGAATTCAAAAATATTGTATGGTTCCTTTCTTTTCATCAATGTATGAGAACAATGTCATGCCCCTTCCTTGAAATACATTAAAGTGTTGACCTTATCAGCACCTAGGGGTTTAAAAGTGAATTAAATCAATTATGCCTAGGAAATTTTGATGAATTAATACAATTGAGACATGTATTAAATTAAATTTCCAATTTTGTTTTTTTTGTAATTAATCATTATGAAAAAATAATTAGAGTGAAAATGAGTTGTCAAGACAGGAGGGTGCATTATGTAAGCCAAACTTCCTATGATAAAAGGTAACAACATTACAAAAGCAGGGAAAAGAAAGATGGCAACTGTCAAATACAGGGAAAAACAAGGTAGTTTTAAAAGAAGGAAATTGCAGGAAAACCTATCACTTATAAAGCAGACAAATTTTAGTCAAGGAGGGAACAGTTTCCAATTTTTTTCAAGGATGAAAAGCAAGGAAACATTACCTAACACACAAAATTAGTAATCTCCTTAAGGAAGACACACTCATGACTTAGGGTTAGGGTTTGCAAGTGGGTAACTTTCTCAACAGTTTGGATGACTTTCTCAATAGGTCACTTAGTCTATAAAAGAATGCTTCCAATTCCTTTTAAAAACTTTTGATGATTATTGTTTTGATATCAAGTGAAGCATAGCTTCTTGTCTGAGTGATGTGCCCCAACTTCTTTGGGTGATGCACCCCAAGCTTTCCTAGTCTCTTCTATCTTACCTTATATTCTTCAATGCAGCCATAGAGAGACAAGAAGAAGCCACTGAATACCAAGATAAAGCTCAGATATCATCCCTTCAGCCTTAAAAATAGATCTCCATTGAAGGAGACTTCACTTATGCTCTCAGGAATGTGAGATTAGTGTCGGGTGTTGGTTTCAAGCCTCCAATCTTCGGTATTGGGAACTATTGAGAGATATCATCACCTTAAAAATATTTATGATCTTATAATCATTCTGATCTCTGGTATACAGTAATATTTCTTCTCAAGAAGGTCATAATGCCAAATTTTTAGTGGCAAAGGCATTCCAATGCTCATTTAATGAGACTTTTGTAAGTTTTCATTCTATAACAATGATTCCATGGATACAATAATGATATATAAGTTTGATTAAATTCAATAGGGTCTGTTAAAAATATAAGAATAATTAGTGTTAGATTTGATAAATCACATAAGTAAAATTCACCTTGTTTTCTTACCTATGATCTTTAACTAGTTAAATTTGACTAGTTTTATTGTTTCTGGTTCCATGAATGTTCTGTGTGTCCAAATTTCATTATGTAAGTTGTTGTAAATAATTCACTCACCCCAAAACAACAAAAAAACTCATATAACCAGAATTAGTTGAGGCCACACACTATTTGAGGCACTTCCTCTATGCAAGCAATCTCTAGGCCAAATTCTTCTAGTTTTTCCCGAACACCCCCAAACTCTTCTGAACTATCCAGAACTATTATGAACCTAATTAAATGGATATTTTATTCCTAAACAGAGACTGATAACTCACATAATCCTTCCTTAGCCTTGGTTTCTTGGAATTGACTGTTCAAATCTCAGTTTGCATAGGTTGGGACACCTAAAAAAATGGTAGTAGACTTCAGCCTGGATGATGCTCAAAACCTAAAAGGTCCTAACATCAAGGTGCTTAGGGATATGAAATTTGAGTCTCCAAACCTGAATTTTTGTTTCTCCCACTAAGCCTTTTCCACTCTCAGTTTATGTCTTTACTACCAATGTTTTTCCTTGTGGAAGAAAGTGCTTAATCATCTTGTAAAACATTATTCCAATTTTGAAAATATCAATAGTAAGAGTTAGTATTCCAGATATGATTTAGATCAAGGATATTACAGTGGTATTAAAGAACATTCCTCCATACCTTATCTTGATAATCATTAATGACTCCAAAAGTCAATTCGGATCCTAGAAGGAAGAACTTCAAAGAAGAGGAAGTTGACTATGTGGAAGGGAGATTCCATGGGGAGATGGATGAGAGGGAAGAGTTTAGATGTTTTTTTAGAGTATGTTGAAAGGGCTGCAAGATATTTTTAATAATATCATTCATCCTAGTCAAGGGACCAAATATTTCCTATCCAAGGAGTTAGGTGGAAAAGATGGAGAAGGGAGCAACATGGGCTCCTAGCATGAGGAGAGGAATATCATGGGTGGATCTATCTTCTCCAAGACATGGAATCATAGTAGGCCTCATGAGTATAAATATGAAAATAAGTTGCAGCCCTGACCTACCATCCCCAAGTTCACGGAGGATCCAAAACAAGATCTTGAAGTGGAGATTGAACCAATTGCTTCATGGGAGGAGAAGTATGATGCATATTAGACATTGAGTGAGTAGTGCAGAAGGGAATTGCCTTTCAAATATTTTTGTGAAACTTAGTATAGAGGGAAGCCCCAAGGATTTCAAAGGTTTCCAAATCAAAATTTCTAGCTGAGACATTCCATTGGAGAAATCACCTCACCTTACTTTGATGGCACTTCCAAGTGCACAGTAAACTCTTGGATTTAGAAACTCAACACTTACTTCCTATTGAATCTTATGGATGAGAGGGATGCCATCAAGATGGAAGCCCTACATAATCATGGGGAGGATAATTACCAGTGGTTTCATGGAATGAAATTTTTTTGCCATGATCAAGTGGCTACTTATGAAGAATTCACCTGAAGATTGGCAGAAAGGTTTAACTAGAGAGATCTTGATATCTCTTTCCGAGAACTTGCAAATGTCAAACAAGTTGGAACTCCTTAAGCATACATATATGAATTCCAAATATTATTTGTGATGGTCACTGACATCTCAAAGTATAGGTTGATCCCTTCTTTCACAGAAGGATTAGTAGAACATTTGAAAGAGCTGGTGAAATCTTACCAACCCTCAACCTTGCAAGAAGCAGTGAGAAGAACCGTGAGATATGCAAGATTCCATTCAAAGGACCTAGTATCCTCCTAAGACTCCCATGCCCCATAAATTTTAGAATCAAATAATTCCTATGAGAAACTTTACTTCCCATGGCAAGAAATATTACTCTTACAAGGATCGAAGTGAACTAAGGAGGAAGAAGCTCTATTTTTCTTGCCAAGAACCTTGGGTTCCGGGCTAAGGGAAAGGAAACTTATACTGAAATATTTTCTGAAATTGAGACTGAAGAATAGGAGAGAGATACACCAATAGATACAAAGGAAACACATGAAACAACAGATGAAGGGCCTCCTCTTGAGGTGAGAAAAATTGTAGTGTTGTCAAGAGTTCCCTGATTCCACACTCTCATACTCGAAGGAGTGGTGCAAGGGAAAGAAACCAATGTTTTGGTTGATAGAGGGGACACAAATAATTTTATAGATGCATCCATGGTAGAAATAAGGAAGCTACCCATTGATAAATTTGGAGGCTTTACAGTTATCATACCGGGTAATCATTCTATGGAATGCTCTAGGTGGATTCCCAAGTTGCGAGTTACTATAGGGAATTACACGATAACTAATAGATTTTATGTGGTGGATGTGGCTGATACGAATGTGGTATTGGGAATTCAATGTTTGTACTCCATTGGAAAGCACATAATATACTATCAAGTTCTCGAGATGATATTCCAAGATGTAGGTGGGAAAGAGGTAGCACTGAGAGGAGCCAATACCTACCCAAAGAAAGTAGTGACTGCACATAGTAGGAGATATATTATAAGGCATGGTTACATTGAATGGGATTCTAAGATCCGGATCATGACTGAGGAAACTTTTGTCAATGTTTACTACAAGCCTAAAGACATAAAAAAGTGTTGCACAAGCATAAGGGGTTTTTCGAAAACCTCCCATATGGCAGGCCACTGGACCGTGGCATTGAGAACACAATCGAGCTTGAAGTTGGTACAATTCCTATAAAATTCATCCCTACAAGAATCCAAATAAGTTCAAGGATCATATTGAGAATACCATCAAAGAAGTCCTTGATTTAGGTCTCATTAGACCAAGTTCCAACCCCTTTTCTTCTTCAGTGGTTATGTTGAAGAAGAAGGATGGAACACTTAAAATGTGCATACACTATCGAGATCTGAACAAGAAAATCATAAAGAACCGGTACCCAATTCCTCAGATTGATGAGCTGATTGATGAGTTGCATCGAGAAAAATTCTTCTCTAAGATAGATCTCTGATCAAGATACCACCCAATTAGAATGAAGGAGAATGACATACAAAATACAACCTTCCATTATCACTTTGGTCACATTTCTTTTTTGGTCATGCCATTTGGATTGACTAATGATCTGACAACCTTCCAATATTGCATGAACAAGGTGTTTAGTGAGTAGCTCCATAAGTATGTCCATGTTTTTTTAATGATATTCGTATTTATATTAAGACATGGGAAGAGCACCTGCTTCATTTAGATATTGTGCTAACTATTGTAACACCCCGTTTTGACCCCATTTCCATTAAATGGATATGATGTAAATATTGTAATTAATCATGGTGTGGAGCTATTGCAGTTGCAACAATTCCCCTATAAAATTTTATTTTTAGAGTCCCCCCTTTTTGTTTGTTTGAGTTTCAGACTGGCTTAGGAGTATTTAATTATTGCCAAAGTTTTCCCTGAGTTCAGAAAATTCTCTTAAAAACTTGGTCTTTTTATTTTTCTGTATCAGATGATTAGTCAACTATCCTTCCGATATCGAAAGCGTAGTGGATTAGCCTTCCAAATTTGTAGAAGTAGAGTCATCTATCTTGCCGAGTGGTATATCATAATCCTTTGGAAACCTTCATCGATGCATCAGAGTAAGATTTTTCATCTTCTCGGACCTTGTTTGCTGAAGTTCCGGTTCCTTAGTGCAAGACGTACCCGACGAATCGGATGTTCCTTCACTTTTTCGTTTCCGATATCTGATCAAATTTTTCCTGCTGTCGTGTTGGGTGACTAGAAAAGGCCAGAGTTGTAGTGTTTATCCCGCCCAATGTTTCGGAGGGCTAGTCCTGAAACAATCTGAAAACATTATGTTCTCTCTGCCGACTCCGAAGAATCTAACTCCACTGAGGCTCGATACCCGTTTCCCAAAGTGATCACCGGGATGGTAGAGTAGTCTATAGTTGACGTTGCCAAAATCTAGTAGTAAGTGGTTCTAAGAATAGTGAATAGTGTCTACGACGTCCGAGGTTGTTTTTTATGTAATGCCAGGTCCATAGTTATTTTCACGCCCGCTATTACAGTTATCCTCTAGACTATTTTTTCTGATGGTTTTAAGGTTTTTCCCACCAATGGATTCCCGCCCAGTCATAGGTATATATACATGTTATATTATGCCATGTGACTTGTCATTTGGGCATTGAAGCTGTCCGAAGAAGTTGTGTGCATGTAGTTGTCAGGATCCAATTTGTCCTCCTCTACACCTGTGGAAAGCTTTTCCTCGTCCGGGTGGTCCACGTTGCCATTTCAAGGTACGTTTACCCGTGATTTTGTCTTTTGGGTGGTGTTTGTTACTATTTGAATCGTTTAATGGATTGAGGTTAGGTTTCCGCATAGAGGTTAGGGTTTTTTCTTTCTTACGGTTTGTTCTTGTGAATATTTTACTCCATTAAGGGCCTAGCCCATTGCTTGAGATTTCATTTGGTGGGAAGGTTGAGTCTGTCTGCTGTTAAGCATTATGAGTACGCTTGCATATCTTGCACAAGGTTTTAGGGCATGGTGCAGACAGACGTTTCGTTGTCTACACCACCATTTTCTTGATTGTTTTATGGTCGTCCTGAGGTTAGGAAGTTGTCTTTCCTACAGCCATATTTTCCCGTGGGAATCCAGAGGGCATTTAGTCAATTTGGGTTTTTTAAAGATGGTGTTCCCGACAATTTTTAGGAAGTTCAATGAGGATGATTGAGTTTGGGAGTTTTTTGTTGATTTTTAGCAGTGGAATAGGTTTGATATAAATCAAAATACCTGTATGAGATGAAGAAGAATTTCTAGACTAGGGTTTTGAGACAAGTGAAGCTTGGGTAGGTTGAGGAGGCATCATTGCTCTAGGGTTTTCTTGTTAAATTCCTCATTCATAAAGACTGTGTTTTTCCTTGACATAAATCTACCAGCATGCATGTCGAAGAGGTGAATAAAATCTGTATGTTTTTCTTGTTTATCACTATCTCAATTGCAAGAGTTATTTAGACTAAAACATGTTGCATGATTTTTACAGGTTGATTTCCATTACAGCAGCATGCCAAAGAGACAAGAAGAAATCCCAGGTGGTTGAAGAGGAACTTGAGGTAGAGCTAATAACAAGATTAGAAATCATCTATGAAGACACCAAAGCCACAACTGGAGTAGAACTGAAATACAAATGGGGAGAGATTTTCAGAATGATCTCAAGCCAGAATGTCCCTAATGTTGGGTTTGAAGACATGTCCATTTATGCCAATATTGAAAGGTCATCTTTGATGAAAGTGGCTATTAGGCCTGAACTGTTTTCGTGCTCAGAAGTGATAGATTGGATTCTACAGATGGCAGATGTGATGAGAATGATGTTAGCAAATATTGCAAAGCAAGGCTATGCTGGATACACCCCCGCCTATGTGGCTATGGAATATAAACTACCCACACCATAGACCTATCTAACAGAAGGTTGGTTAAAGGATGTAGGTCTAGATTTGGTGGAGACGGTAAAGAAGATGATGATTCCTGGAAAGAACTTCAGGACCAGACCTTCGGGAGAGTATGACACCTCAACTCTCCGTGCCCCATGTAGATTTATTACTTTGATGCATAACATGATTTTTGGTAGAGCCAATGGAAAAATTTTCAAGATTGGTTGGATATCGATCATATTTTTTGTTGCTACACAAGGAACTATTTTCAACTGGGCCAGTGTAGTGTCAAATAGTCTTTCAACATGTATAAGTGCAGCCTTGGGAGGAGTATCCCAGAAGAAATCTGAATTCTACATGAGTTCTATCTTAATTTATTGCATATTGTGCACTCATCCTTTCCCTGCCTTAAAATGCAATTGGGAGAAGGACCGAACCCCAGTGTACACAGCTTATAAATTGTTTTGGGCTCATAAGTATTACAGTTATTATAGGGAGATTTGTGAGTATTTCATCATGCCCCTATATACTCTGATTTTCCTAACAGAATGCGATTGCATGTCAGAGGAAGCATTCAAGGTCATACAAGAATTCAAGAGTTATTATCTAACAAAGGATGGTTTGTATGTGAGGATTTATGGTGGTTCGAGAGCTCCTTCTCTGCTCCCAAAATATGCTACCGATTATGTACTCCACAAGGAAGCTGTTAGACAGTTATACATCAATGGAGTAGGGAATTTTTTGGTTGAACATAAAAAGGAAGTGTACCCTGAAGTACCTTTCTTCGTTGGGAGTTATAAATTTGCAAAGGTAAAAAATGTAGCAGACTTTGTTAAAGAATTAGAATATTTTCACTTTGGTGAAATGAACTTTCATAGAAATGATTCCCAGAACAAAGTAGCTAATTACTGCAAAGAAGCTGGAGTTCATTTTGAGTACACTGAATTTTGGGACAAATATGAGGAGACGTTCCACAATGCTAAGAACATGACTGCCCTCAAGAAAAGGTTCAAACAAAAGTTAACAACTGTGGGTGGAAAAGGCAAGACTGCAGAGAAAGCTAAAAAGCTAGAAGGGGAAGAGGCCAAGAAAAGAGAGGAAGATGCTATCAGATTGGTTTAAGAAGTAGAGAATTGGTTGAGGATTGAAGAAGAAGAAAAGAAATGAGCTGCTGAAGAAGCAGCTAAGAAGAAGGAAGAAGAAAATAAAAGAAAAGAGGAAGTTGAGATAAAGGAGAAACATGCAGAAAGTGAGGGCTTCAGGTTAAAAGAACCCCAAAAGAAAAAGTATCCCACATATCAAACTGATGAAGGTTTGAGAGAAAATTTACAAGAAGGACAAGATCCTATATATTAAGGACAAGTACAGTTTGATCTTGATCCCTTGGAGCCTATTGTTCCTTCTGGAAATGTGTTAAGAGAAGGTTCAGCTTTTGAATTTTATTTGATTCCTTTAATGCCTACTGAAGGGGAGGAAATACCTGATTTTAATAGTATATTCTATGACAAAGAAAAGAAGAGAATTGTTAAGATAACTGAGGAAAAGGTAGATACCGAAGGAAAACCAGGGAGGATGGTGACGGACAAGATAGTAGTACATGGTACTCATAAGGATCCACAGTTAATGGCAAGAGTTGGGGTAGCTTTAAACCTAGAAAATGAAGACAATGTGGATAGGATCATGACTGATTTGGAGCAGTCATGGAAGAGAGTAGCTCAACTGAAGGAAACCTTGAAGAAAGAAAGGGATGAAAGCTAGAATCTATAAAAAAAATATGAGGACATGATAGGTGAAGTCAAGGTTTCGAAGACGGAATGCTAGACTTTGCAAGTATATAAGCATGCTCTAGAAATATTGGTAGAAAATATAGAGAAGAATTCTCAAGATACCTTGGTAGATTTGAAAAAGTTACAGCTGGAGTATCAGAGTTTAAAAACTGAGAAAGATCATCTTCAGCTATCGTTTGGAGAATTAAATGAGGAAAAGAACAGGTTGGAAAGCAAAGTTACTGAACTGGGAATAGAGAAGGCTACTGCAGAAGAGAAGGAGAAGCTATATCAAGCATAGATAGCATCTTTAGAAGAGGAGAAGAATTCATTGACAACATCACTAAAGAGTGCTATGGAGCAGAAGGCTGACATTTGACCCTTAAAGAAGCATGCTCTGATGCTTAGGAAAAATATTTATTAGATACAACTACAGATAGAAGAGGAAAGATGTAAAGTCCAGCAAATAGACACTAGGCTGGAAGAGATTGTAAGTACCACTTCATATTTTATGGATAGGACTTAGGATATATTGGAAATTCTAAAGGGAAGAATGGTTTGGGTATAAACCAATAAAGAATATCCCATAGACCTATCTATCAAATATCAGCAAACATTGAAGCAAGAATACGAGTTAATTGAATTCACCAATAATATCGCAAAAAAATTTAAAAAGGAAGTGAAGAAGACAAAGACTGCTTGTGCCAAATTCCGCAGAAGAGTTCTCTTAACCTATAATCGGTGTCATACTTCTACTGAGAAAATATTGGAGGTGCTACCTAAACATGAACTATTTTTAAAACATTCACAGGACAAATACAATGAGGATGAACAAGCAATCCAGCAGGTCAAGGATTTCGATGAATGGATATTAAAAAATGAAGTACCACATGCAGCCGTGAGCATACACTTATTTGAGTACCAAATGTGCTATGAAGACTCAAGCTACCAAGTATGAGATTAACATTCGATTCCTTGAGCCGTTTTGGTTTGAAAGCATAGCAACAGATGCTAATGCATGGAAAAGGTTCACGAATGAGCAAGTTGGGTATTCCTAGTGAAATGTTTTGGAATATTGATAAAGAATGTAATATATTATATTTATCTTTTTTGTTCACAAGAAAAAGGACAAATTTTTTGTGAAGGAAAGGTTGGGGAAGCTCAAGAGGCAATGAGGGGCAGGCCAAGAGTTTTTTTCTTTTTAACAACCACAAAAATAGAATCAGGTCCCTTCTGATTTTTTGGCAACTCCAGAATGAAATCCATACTCATAGAATCCCAAGGCCTAGTTGGAATAGGAAAAGGTGTGTATAATCCTGTGTTTTGTCTTCTTCCCTTAGCATGCTACCATAGTCTACACCTACTCACAAAATTCTCGACTTCATACCTCATCCTTGGCCAAAAATAGAAATGGCTCAGCCATCCAAATGTTTTATCACTTCCAAAATGACCTGCCATACCTCCATTTTGTTTCTCCTGTATCAAATTCTTTCTCATGGAACACTTAGGTATACATAGTTTATTTTTCTTGAAAAGAAAACCATCTTGCAACATGTGTTCCATCCATGGCTCACTTTCCATCTCCAAAGGATTCCTATAATCCCTGTAAGCCTCTTGAAAATCAATATCAGTCTCATACAAATCTCTTAAGTGATCAAATCCTAAGACTTGGATCTGATTCTCTTGCACAATCAACAATTTCCTGCTAAAGGCATCAGCTATTCGATTCAATTGTCCACTTATGTGCTTCAACACAAAAGTAAAGCTCGACAAGAACTCAACCCACTTAACATGTTTCAGGTTCAACTTAGGTTGTTGCATAATGTTGTGTAATGCATGGTTATCTGAGAACAATACAAACTTTGTGGGCATCGGATAATGCCTTCAATGCTTCATTGCTTGCACAATAGTGTAAAATTATTTGTCATAAGATGAGTATTTATGCTTCGAATCATTCATATTCTCACTGAAATGCACTGAGTACAACCCCAATTGCTGCCCCACTGGAATCACACTTCACTTGGAAAGGTTGTTTGAAGTCTGGAAACTTCAGTATTGGATGTTCAGTGATCTTCTTTTTTAATAACTGAAAACTCTTTTCATCTTCTTCTGTCAATTGAAATGGTTGTTTGTTCTTCTTTATTGTCTCAACAATAGGCAAGCATATACCACTGAAATTATTTATAAATTTCCTATAGAAACTTGTCAAACCATGAAAAATCCTTACCTCAAATATGTTAATGGGTGAAGGCGAATCAATGATTTCTTCCACATTTTATGGATCCATATTCAAACCATCCCTTGAGATAACAAAACCTAAGTATACCAATTCATACTTCATAAATGCACATGTCTTCACATTCACTAGCAACTTCTCCTATTGTAGTCTCTCTAAAATGCATCTTAGATGTTTCAGGTGTTCTTCTTCTATTTTGTTGAATATAAAAATATCATTAAGTTAAACTATCAGAAATTTACCTAGGAAATCTCTCAAGACATCATTCATCAATCTCATGAAAGTGCTTGGTGTGTTGGAAAGTCCAAATGGAATTAACAACCACTCATACAACCCATCATTTTTCTTAAAGGTTATCTTCCACTCATCTCCTTACTGATCATGATCTGATGGTATCCACTCTTCAAATCTAGTTTTGAAAAGCATGTTTCCCCACTCAGGAAATCCATCATGTTATCCATCCTTGGTAATGGAAATCTATATTTGATAGTAATCCTGTAAATTTCCTTCAAGTCAGTACACATCCTCCACTCACCATCCTTATTTGGAGTAAGTATTGTTGGTATTGCGCATGGACTTGGGCTCTTTTGAACCAATCCTTTGTCCAACAATCCTTGGACTTTCCTCCTAACTTCCTCATTCTCTTGGGGTGTTAGCATGTATGCTTCCTTGTTTGGTAAACTTGCTCCTGGAATAAAATCAGTAGGATGACTTATATCCCTATTTGATGGTAACTCATTGGGAAAATCATCTACCACAATGTCACTAAAATCAATGAGTAGATCTCATGAATCTCCTCAAGTAGGTCTGTAATATTGGTCTTCATCGTCACCACTCTAGGTTTGCATACCACAACATAGTTCCTCTTCCTCACCAATCTACTACAAATATTCTTTTCTTGACAACAGTAGGACTTTAGGTGCGTGTTGTCCTATTATACTACCTTCCTGCAAAGGCATAAGAACGTTTCTGATCCCATTCTCTTCAAATCTATGATAGTTCCTCCTACCATCATGTACTACACCTTTATCAAAGTACAAACACATGGACCATTGACTTCCATGGAACATTTAAGGCTTTCTAATCAATTTTTTTCTCCAAAGAATTCAAATTGGCTTGAATCTTCGCATGCTTAGGAATTCAATAGCACCATACTTGTACCTTTAAGGAACTTCATGAGAGCGAGAATTCACATGACAAAAAAGTTGTTTATGGACCACCATTTGACCTATAAAATGAATGCATGAGGAAGCAATTCATAAGGATAACTTAAGCGCAGATTTATAATGCAAGGATCAATTTGAGAGAATCATCATTCAACCTCATTGCCACCATGCGTTGGCATTTCAATCTCACTTAGTTTTTGTCTCAAGATGTAGGTCTTCTCCCTTCATTATTCAAATTTATTTATCCAACAATTTGAGAGATGTCAAAGGAATTCCCAAAGCTTGGGAGTCTGGTCTATAATTCACAAACAATATTATCCTAGGCCCACCCTTTGTATTCAATCTTTTCCATTGGACATAAACATGTGGTTGAAGCTCATCTCCCTATTGTATTTTTATGGCATTTATGCAAGTTTGATCATCCAAGTAATAATTACATGTGTTGTTATTTATTTAATAGCTTGATCATGTTTTATTGGACTTACTAATAACCCACTTAACTGATTTCGTTTCTTGCAACCTACAAAAGAAGGAACAATTTCCCACACATGGGCCATTTTACTCACAACAGGATTGGTGAATCCACTTTGTTTTTTTTTTGTTATTTTCATGTCTTTAGGTTGTATTTTTTTTTTATTAATTTATTTGAGGCTCTTGAATCATAACCTTAATGTTCATACCCTTTCCATGAGACTTTTATTTGTTCACTCCCACATGGATCTACTACATGGGCATTGTAACCTTGACCCCACACTATCACACAAGATAAGAGAAAATTTCTTTGTACTGATTTTACACACGATTGGTTAACTCTCAAGTCATGTTGTAGTGCAACTAAGAGGACAAAAACTTTCCTATATGATCCTAATTTTTTATTTTTCAATTTCCTTTTGTTCACAATTGCAATCCACATGGTTGTTTACATTGTTTTAAAACTTTACTTTTTTCTTAGGTATTAAGCAAGGAGTCCCCAACAACTTCTTATATTTCATTATAGTATATTATCACCAATATTCATGGCTTTCAAGTTATAAGAAACTATTATTCTAGGCATGTGAGTTAACTTGAAATAGTTTATACTCTAATCTGCTAACATATTTCTTAATTTTTAAGCAAATTAGATAAAATCCACCCTTCACACAAATAAGGGACCAAAAAACTCTGGGAATCCTAGTATTCTCTTTTCCTTATGCCCATAAAGTGATATTGGAATATTAGAAAAACCGCAAAAGTAAAATAACTCCCTTTTCACTTTTCTTGTGTTTAGTTTTCTTTTGCAAATCATTTACACTTTAAAGAAATCATTAAATGGGAGTAAATAAACCACACATGTTCATGTCTTCTTGCTTTATATCCATATACATTATTTTCAAAACATTTTACTTCAAGCATGATCAATCACACTAAGGTATCTAAACACTCTTCTCATTTGAGTATGCCCTTCATCTTGCACCCTTAAAATAATGCTGATGAATCAGAAATATTAAGAAGTTTTAAATAACTCCATCATCACTCCAAAATCAAACTGAACCTGTTCAAATCAACCCATGTCTTAAAGCAACATAAATTCCTCCACCAAGAGGTCGCAAAAAAAATTATAGTTTAAATTACGATTGTTAGGCTAGGCATCCAAAAAATGCCCCTCAATTTTTTTCATGTGAAACACTAGTGATTGTTGACTTTTAGAGAATTTTCAAAATCTTGTTATAGAAAGTGTAACCAAACATGGATAAGGTGTGGTTCCCAAGGATTCTAAATCCTAGGTCATGTGATTTTTGTTCACCACATTGATCCACCCAAATATTTGTAGAGGTGACACTTGATTGTTTAAGTTCGAACCTCTTATCCACACTTCACATGGGTATCTTAGTGGCCAACAACAAGAATTCTTCACCAAGTGGCATTTGTGGGATGAATTTGCATCTAAGTCATATTTTTTTGGCTACTGGAAATGTTTCCAATCCTTTTAAAACAGAGTCCCAATACCCCTCATTATAATTGATTCATTCATACCTTCACCAGTCATCTTCAATGGATTCATAATTGTCAACCAAGAGAGCAATTGGAAGGATGATAATTTGGATAGGATCATAGAATTGTTTCTCTAAATTCCAAAGAATATTATATAACAAAAAACATCAACTCTAAAATTCCACATTTGTGCTCTATTGATAGGCACTCTTGTACTATTTTTTGTATATGTTATATGTACCATCATATTGTTGCATTTGTCAATTTTTAGTTAGTTAATATTTCACATTATTCCCTCACATATAGCATCATAGAATACCTACATCCTTCTTGGAATTCCTTGAGGCTTCAAATCCTTCCTTCCATCAGAGGAGGTGTCTACTACACCTCCCCCCATCCTCAACCTAGAATTCCATCACTTAAATCCAACATATGTGTGATAGTGATTGGATATGTTATGAATGGGCATACCTTTCTCAACGCTCCCCATCATGTACCATCTGTAATCCCTCCCACTTCAAGTGAAGGAACCCCACCCTACTCACACGATGGTAGGTATTGCTCAAACCAATTTTCTATTCATTTATATTTTAAATATCCTTGATTTATCTATTGGAATATTGGACAATATTGAGAGAGGGGGTGAATCGGTATTGATAACTTTTAACAATTTAAACCACTTTTAATTTATTCATTAACACACATAAGCAATAAGAACACAGAGAAAAAAATTTATTGTGGAAGCCCAATTGGGTAAACCACCAATACTTCCTATTGCTGCAAAATTATATTTACAATTAGTTTCTTCCTGCTACTACAGATAAGGATGATACTACACCCTATTTACCAGCAACTACTGGAAGGAGGATACGACCCCCTAGTTTATCAGCTACTACTAAAAGGATGCTACCACACCATGTTTTATCAACTACTACTGAAAGGATGCTATGCCACCCTATTTACCAACTACCACTGGAAGGAGGCTACGACCCCCTACAGGCATGTTTCCTGTCCTAGCACCACCCTACCACCCTAGTATGTTTTTATAAAACTTCCAGATCTCTTTACCCTTCAATATCTGTCACAAATACTTCTTCACGTCATTGGTATCTTCCTCTTCAAGATGCTACTACAATCTGGACTGCAAGGACATTTTATTTCACTCAGCACTCTATCTATAAATACCCTCTAACACGTTTTATGAGAATGCATCTCTTCACTGTTGCGCCTTTTCATTCTTAGATCATTCCTCTTCATGAAAACTTATTTCTTCATTTTAACAATTCTTTAACTCTATTTAGGTTTATCAGTCATACCTTTTCGCAACAAAATCTTACCAAAATTGCCTCTCTGCAATGATAATTCTTCACCAAGAATTCTTCTGAATTTTCCTTTTTCGTAACAAAATCCTTCCATAATTGACTTTCCACAACCATCCTAGATCGTTGATCCATTGCAGACTCTTTCATGTTCATCGACCTGAGATCTGATTGCAGATTGTTAATTATGGACGCATGTTTTGAATTTTCTCAACAAGTCCTTCTGCAACTACCTTTTCATAAGGTACTTTCCTCACCATTGATTTCTTGTGGAATCTTCCCTGGCCGTTGATCTTTAGATCAGATGCAGATTACAAGTTGTGGGTTTTCCAAATTTATTAAAAGTGCTCTTGTAATTTTCTTTCCATAATATTTCTTCCATGTCATCGATCTCATGCAGAGTATTTCCTGACCATCAATCTTCCAACTTGTGGGTTCATAAAATCTCAAACGTTACTTCTGCAATTCCCTTTCCAAATTTTTTCTTCTGCATCATTGATTTCTTGCAGATTCTTTTCCGATCGTTGATGTTAAGATTGTAGATTGCGAAATGTGGAATCACACTTTCATATTTTGGACCTCCGTAATTTTATTCTGCAACTTTGTTTCCACATTTCTTTTGGACAGTCGATTTCCTTGCGGGTTCACTCCTGGCCATTGATCTACGATCAAATGCAGATTTCGAATCAACCTTTTTTCGAAATGATCTTACACAATATCCTCTCACAAATCTATTTCCGCAACTATTCTCGACCATTGATTTCTTTGCAGATTCAATCCTAGCCATTGATCTATGATCAAATGCGAATTTTCAAATCTTCATTTTTATTGTGCGAAAATCATTCACCATCGTCGATCTTCTCAAAATTGGCTTCTGTAATTTTTTTTGACTGATCTGGATCATCTAATTTTTCACTTCACTCTAGCGTTCAAGAATGTTATTTTCCACGCATATCTATTTTGTGGATCTTATTATATACCATTGATCTTTGTCTCTCGAATTATCTGGGTTGTCCAAATATTCTTTGGCACTTCCACTGCTTGATTTGTGGATCCGTCCAAATGTTCTTAACGCTTCGGACTGGTGCCTGCCACTGCTTGCTTTGCGGATCTTTCCCCTATCATCGACCCTTTCACTGATTTTCTATTCGAATTTTTAATTCCTAATTCTTACACTAAGTTGACCCTGTCATCATGTTTACTTGTTATTCCTTTCTCATTGCTTAACTCCTTTGACATCAATTGACAATCCACGTAATGGATCCTTTGTCTTTTACTGAGTTTATCCTGCTATTATGTATATTGGTTATCCCTTGTTCATTCTCGAGCTCCTTTGACATCAATGAAAAATATACTCTCAACAATCTCCCCCTTTCATTAGAGGAAATTTGAGGTCTAAAATGGGCCTCCTAAGGAAAATAATAAAATTATAGTTATTAATTTTGGAGGAAGAATAAAAAAAATTACTTTTTGTGTTTATATTTTCGACATATCTCCCTGTGTTTTTACTCAAATTATGAGTGGGAGAGCTCATTGGATGTAAAATTTTATTCTACATCCAACGAGTACCCACACTGCATACTTTTGATGGACCCCTCTACCCCAAAAATAAGAAATACTTGAAAAATGTGATGATGACATCATCATCATGTTTTTTCAGGTATTTCTTGTTTTTAGGGTAGCGGGGTCTGTCAAAAGTATGCACTGTGGGTACTCATTGGATGCAGAATTAAATTCCACATCCAAGTAGCTCTCTTGCTTGAAATTTGTGTAAAAACACAGGGAGATATGTCGAAAATACGAACACAAAAGGTAGTTTTCTTTTATGACAAATATGTCAATTCAACCATTATGGTTTACTCATTTTATTGAAATTCTATTGGTTCTTGAATTCCAACTCACAAAATTTATTTTTGGTGTATTTTCTTATAAGTCCAGTTTTAGACCCCAAATTTCCTCTAATGGGCATCGATGGCAACATCTAAACATTCTCCCCCTTTGACAACAATGACAAATGATAACCTGAGTGACAACATTCTCCCCGTATCACTGTACTTCCTTCTGCTCCATTTTTTAGTCTCTCTCAATTTACTTCAAGCCAATTCTATGCACCTTTTCTCTATATCAACCATGCACCAGTCTTATCATTTAACCCTAATCATCTATTTTATTTGAGGAAGATAGCTTTCATCATACTTCAACATTAGATACCAATTGAATTTTTTATTAGATACCAATTGGAATTTTTTGACTTTAACCCCCCCTAAGTATACAATCCCTCCTAATGTTATTTTCAGGGTTCTCTTTAGATCATGAGAGATATTAGAAAATAATTCCACAATCGTCACTATATTCTTCTTCCCCACCTTCATATTCATCTTCATTGGTGTATTCTTTTACATCTACATCTTTCTTTTCCTCATAATGGATGTCATTTTCATCTATGGCACTATTATGCTCATCATCATCTTTGGAGACCTCACTAATGTTTGAAATTTGTGTTTCTTCTGATTCTTTGTATTCAGACGTTTTCCACATCTTCCCATGAGTTATCCTTCTTACTTGTCCTTTATCATCTACTGTCTTTGTGTCTTTTTTCCTTCTCAACCTTTGATCTTGTCCCTTGATTCTACAATCAGCAGCCTTGTGACCAAACTTATGACAACAATAGCAATAACCATAGAAATTTCCTTTATATATAGGAAATATTTGATTTTCCTTCTTCACAACTTCCATCTTCTTCCATTGTTTCTGAGCCTCTACCGAAACAATCTTTCTTAGTTTACATTCTCTAGCCATATGTCCAAAGTTATTACATTTGTAACACTCTATGTCATATCTTTGAAGAGGTCCAAAATGGTTATGATTTCTTTCTTTTGGTTTGTTACTAGATGCATCCTTCTTGTAATCATGAACCTTTCCATAAGATCTGCATTTCAAGGCTCTATGACCAAAATTATTACAAGAGTAACAATGACCAAAAAGTATCTGTTGATATCTATTTGTCAATGGTATCTTAGACATCTCATTAGTTCCATATTTATCATGAAAGGATGGAACATATTTCTGTCTTTATTCCTTTTTAACGGGACTCTTTAGTGCATCAACATAGCTTATTTTATTTCCACCTTGTTTTGTGAAAGAGGAATATTCTGGCTTCTTTATTTTTTCATATTGTAAACCAGATTTATCACTTGATGGTATTTGGCTACTTAAGATATCATCTAAGATCCTTCATCTATTCTCAAAATTTGATTTGATATATTCTTCATCAACCCCTTTTCTAATTTGAATAATCTATTTTTAAGTTTTTCATAATCTTGGATTCTCTTCTTAAGCAGGACTACTAGGCCCTCTTCAATCTTCTTGGCCTCTTGAAGCTGGTTCTTCAAGTCAATCATTAGAGGAAATTTCAACTCAAAATGGGCATTTTAACTTTTATTCAAATTCCATGTCATCATGTGTTAGCCAATGAAATTGCTTTAAATTTGAAATACCGTATAGGTCTTAAACACTTTTTTAATATAAATTTGGGGATAGGTATCATAAAAAAACTACTTTTTTTGTTTGTATTTTTGACATATCTCCCTGTTTTTTTACTCAAATTTCGATCGGGAGAGCTCGTTGGATGCGGAATTAAATGAGTACCCACTCGGCATACTTTTGACAGACCCCGCTACCCCAAAAACAAGAAATACCTGAAAAAATGGAATGATGATGTCATCATTCCATTTTTTCAGGTATTTCTTTTTTTGGGGGTAGCGGGGTCTGTCAAAAGTATGCCGAGTGGGTACTCGTTGGATGCGAAATTTAATTCCGCATCCAACGAGCTCTCCCAATCGAAATTTGAGTAAAAATACAGGGAGATATGTCAAAAATACAAACAAAAAAGTAGTTTTTGTCTTTTCTTCCTCCAAAATTAATAAATATTATTTTATTATTTTAACTATTATTTTATTAGTTCATTTTAGGAGGCCCATTTTAAGTTGAAATTTCCTCTAATGAATAAGTTGTTTTGTCTCTTCTTGGTACTTTGACAGTTTCTCTTTCAAAACTTTGTTCCTTCTTCTCCATTTTTCAATTTCATCAACAACAGTTATGTATTGAGCTTCTAGGTACACTTCTCCTTCCTTGTATGATTCCTCATCTGAAGTTACTTTCCCAATAATTAGGATTTCTGCATCTTCACTTTCATCGTCACAATATTCTTTGGAATATACGTTTTTCTTTTTTTTCTTAAACTTCTTCTTATCCATGGTCTTACACTTATGACAAGAAGGTTCTTCATGATCATTATCCTCTTGTTTTGGGTAAGGACACTTATTGGAAAATTTTCCAATTCTTCCACAAGGGTAGCTTTCCTTTGTATTTCCCAGTACATTTCTCAAGTTTTATGATGAAAAGAGATTCTTGATCATCTAGGTTCTCTAATTGGTTCTTGGATAGGGATTTAAATGCTTCATATTTTCTTGAAAGTTCATTATGTCCCGTCGTCATCTCATATGTAGTGAAGATCCCATGTAGTTCATCTACTGTCATGGCATCAAGGTCATGTTGTTCTTCTAGAGTGGACACTTTTGAGTCATACTTCATTAGAAATGTTTTTATTACCTTGTTAACCACTTCTCTTTCTTTTAATTTTACTCCAAAGCCTCTAACAGCATTGACAACTTCATATACTCTTAGAAGGTATTCTCCAATATTTTATTCTTCTTTCATTTTTAGGCTCTCAAACTGTCCTTTATATGTCTGAAGCTTGGATTCTTTGACTTTGGATGCCCCTTCATAGACAATATTTAACTTATCCCAATCTTGTTTGGAAGTCTTGCAACTCATGACTTTTACAAATACATAGTTTGTTAATCCACTCAAGATTGCATTTAGGGATTTTGCATTGCCCTCAAATTGGCCTAGTTCCAGTGTTCTGTAGGAAGGATGTCTTATATTTTGTACTCCTTTTCAGTTTCTGCCCAAACCTTCCATCCAATAAACATCATATGGCACTTCATTCTCACACTCCAGTATGCATAATTTTCTCCTATGAATAATGGTGGTCTGTTGGTTGCTAACCCTTCTTGTTGATCGATAGTGGCTTTTAAGTAGGATCTTCCTTCCAGTGGTTAAACTGTGGTGAAGGAACCTGCTTTGATACCAACTGTTGGAATATTAGACAATACTAAGAGGGGGGGTGAATCCATATTGATAACTTGTAACAATTTAAACCACTTTTAATTTATTCATTAACAAACATAATCAATAAGAACACACAGAACATAAATTTATCATGGAATCGCAATTGGGTAAATGACTAATACTTCCTATTACTGAAAAATTATATTTACAATTAGTTTCTTCCTGCTACTATAGAAAAATATGGTACTACACCATATTTACCAACAACTACTGGAAGGAGGCTACAACCCCTTGTTTTATCAGCTGCTACTAAAAGGATGCTACGACACCCTGTTTTATCAACTACTACTGAAAGGATGCTACAAAACTCTATTTACCAGCTACCGCTAGAAGGAGGCTATGACCCCCTGTAGGCTTGTTTCTTTCCCTAGCACCACCCTACCACACTAGTATGTTTTTATTAAACTTCCATATCTCTTTACCCTTCAATATTCATCACAAATACTTCTTCACAGCATTGGTCTTTCAATATTCTAGTTGATGCTACGATCTAGGATGCAAAGATGTTTTCTTTCACTCGACACTCTGTCTATAAATACCCTCTAACATGTTTTCTGAGAACGCATCTCTTCATTGTTGCACCTTTCATTCTTAGATTGTGCCTCTTCATGAAAACTCAATTCTTCATATTAACAATTCTTTAACTCTATTTCAGTTTTTCAGTCATACCTTTCTAAAACAAAATCTTACCAAAATTTCCTCTCCACAATGATAATTCTTCACCAGAAATTCTTCTAAATTTTTTATTTTTTGCAATGATATTTCCACAACAAAATCCTCCCACAATTGCCTTTGCACAACAAATCATTTTCAAAACCATCTTAAGCCATTGATCCATTGTGGACTCTTTCCTGTCCGTCAATTTGAGATTGGATTGCGGACACGCATTTTGACTTTTCTCAACAATTCCTTATGTAGTTTCCTTTTTGCAACTACCTTTTCGTAAGTTACTTTCTGCACTGTTGATTTCTTGCGGACTCTTCACTGGTCATTGATCTTTAGATCAAAAGTGGATTGCGGATTGCGGGTTTTCTAAATTTATTAAAAGTGCTTCCACAAGATTTCTTCGTGCTATTGATCTCATGTAGAGTCTTTCCTAGTCGTCGATCTTCCATATTGTGGGTTGTGGATTGCGAGTTCATAAAATCTCAAACGTTAATTATGCAATTCCCTTTCCATAATTTTTCTTCTGCACCAGTGATCTCTTGCAGATGCTTTTTTGACCGTCGATCTTTGGATTGTGGATTGTGGAATGCAGAATACAACTTTCATATTTTGGACCTCTGCAATTTCATTCTGCAACTTTGTTTCCACATTTCTTCTGGACCATCAATTTCTTTGCGGGTTCACTCCCAACCGTCAATCTACAATCAAATGCGGATTATGAATCAACCTTTTTTTCGAAATGATCTTATGCCATATCCTCTCACATATCTATTCCCGCAACTATTTTGGGATGTTGATTTCTTTGCGAATTCAATCCTAGCCGCTGATCTATGATCAAATGTGGATTTTCAAATATTCATTTTTCTTGTGTGGAAATCATTCACCACCGTCGATAGTCTCAAAATCAGATTCCACAATTTCTCTCGACTCAACTAGACCATCCAATTTTTCACTTCACTCTAGCGTTCAGGAATGTTATTTTCCATTGCATATATATTTTGTGGATTTATTATATACCATTTATCTCTGTCTCTCAAATGATCTAGGTCATCTAAATATTCTTTGGCTCTTCCACTGCTTTATTTGTAGATCCGTCCAAATATTCTTAGCGCTTTGGATTGTTATCTGCCACTGCTTGCTTTGCGGATCCTTCCCCTTTCACTAATTTTTTATTCGACTTTGTAAATTTCTCTGTCTTTCATTGAGTTCACCCTATCATCATGATTACTGGTAATCCTTTGTCCTTCCTAAACTCCTTTGACATCAATTCGCAATCCACATAATGGATCCTTTGTCTTTTACTGAGTTCATCCTTCTATTATGTCTATTGGTTATCCCTTTGTCATTCCTAAACTCCTTTGACATCAATGACAACTATATTCTCAACATTATCTAATCTCATTAAAGAACTTGTCTGACATGACCAAGCATAGAATAACATGCCAATTAGGTTACCCTCAAGCATTCTAAAGTTTGAAGGAAAATAGGGGTATGAGGCAACCAATCATGTGATGTCATTTCACCTATGGTGATCATCCAAAAGCATATTCAAAGACATAATTTTTCTTAGGATATTTCATAGGATCCTCAAGGGAACATCAACTAAATGGTATGTCAATATTCCTGTGGACACATATGCCAGCTTCAAGTCCATATTGACTAATTTCCTTACCTATTTTAACTCTAGGTTCAACATGACCTTAACTTGGGGTTTCCTTAGAAATTTTGGAAAAACATATCTATCGACATTGGAAGCCACATTTATGAACGATGTTACACACTATATAAAATCAAAATCCAACCTGAATTGTATTTGGATTGGTTCCTTAATCCTCTCCTACTAATGATCACCAAATACATCATGACTACCATGTAGAAAACTACATATGAGACCATCCTCAAATCCCAACAATTCAAATTAATATATGCCTAGTCCAAGTATCTATATACAATCATACCCGATTACCCTCCTCATTGGTCACATAATCGAACTTTCCTAAGCAAGTAAAACACAATTGATGGGATTGCTGGGGAAATTTATCATCAAGGGAACACCCCTACCCTAGATGGGTTTTCTACACCCAACCTTCCAAAAGATGGTCCTCCTCCATCCCCAACTATTCATATTCCTCAAAGTGGAACCAATCCACCTTTTGATCCAATGATGTATGGACCATACAGTCCTACTTTTCCCAACATAGGGGTGAAACTAATTGTTTTCCATCCCCACCCTATGGTTCCTCAAGCATCTACATAGAATTCATTTGGGACACATTTCCTTATGGATCCATGCCCCTACAAAACCCTTACTTTCCATTTCCCAGACCCCTTGTTTCTCACCTTGTGGACCCTGTCGGGGTAAATTTTGTTCAACTTCCCCCCATTAAACCCGTTCGATGGTTTGAACAATTAAATGCATAAAACTACCTTAATCCACCGAATCAAGGGAAGGAGAAATATAAAAAAACAAATAATAGAACTAGACTAGAAGACAAGGGGTGCAACTTACACCAACATAACACTGTTTTACAACTATTTGATATGTATCCTTCGAGATCGCAAATATGATAGCAACAATGGGGAATGTATCATTTTTCTAGGTGTTAGCAGTAAACATTATCCAAATGAAACATAACTTATTGGTCAGTTTTGAGAGCAATTATCATTTAGATATATAGACTTCCCATTCACATGAAATATAACAACTTGTGTGTGTAAAATAATTATGATATGTATCATAAGAGATATTATAATTGAAGAGAATTAAGAACAGGTCACTCTTTTCTTATTCAATCTCTCAACTAACAGTTTGTTTGCTACGTATGCAGGTGTAAATATAGGGTAATGTTTAGTGGAAAGTCTGCAAATGAAAATATAAACTGTATAGCGTTTGCGTAAGGTTGTAACATCCTGGAACAATCCCAAAAAATGGAGGATAGAGGACCAATTTGGGACACTAGGGAAGTAGTAAGACATGTATCATAAATAAGTATAACTTATCTCCAAACATCTAAATCAATTTTTGAAGTTGTTAATCATTCATATAGACAATACACAAGAACCCAAATATAGTAAGCCCCTCATTCACTATGTAACTATTTTTAATCCAATATGTCTATCAAGCAACATGTTCAATAATGCATAGTCTTGGAAGTCAATCCTTAAAGTAGCATTGCACAAAGTATGAATTTCCAGTTGTGGGAAAAATGGCCCAAAAAAATTGAGATCCAAACAATAATCCTATTAAACCAAGTTTATCTCAATTAGTATCTTCATTTATCCATAGTCCTAACAAAGCAAACAAGAATGATATGTGTGTATAATAGAGTTAAGGCCAACCTATTTATATCAATATACATAAAGTGTATTTAAACTATGGATAACATGTACCACCAAATTCACCATTCAACCATAAAATCATCCACCAATATGAGATATGAGAACAAAGGTGTGATTAATGTAACTGGGTTTTATTTTCTATACAAGGAGTCTGAAGTGCACTTTTAAAATTATGCAACCATGTGAACTGAAACCTTTAACAAACCATGGTCATGAGAAAGCTTTAGAGCAACTTACAGTATTTGTTTGTGGTATTTTGAGGGTTGCTGAAGTGTAATTGCGGACCACACAAGAGGGCTGTAGGAGCATCCTAAATGGATGCTACTGTTAGCAGGAATATTTCACCTTCTACGGATAGTAAGGTGTTCCACTGGCCTGAATGGTTCAGATCTAGAACAACTGAATGACAAAGGTTGAAGACCCTCCCTAGACACCGTAGATACCTGGAATGTGATGCTTCGATAGTAACCCTGTGTACCTACAATCAAATCAAACACGCAAACACATCAAAGCTGCCAGAATATAATCTACTGATCCATGTTAGTGACTAAGGAATCTAACAACATATACATGTGAAATCAAACAACAACAGTAATGTGGGACGGAAATCAGCTTTGCATTAAGATAAAAATGGAGAATTTTATAACCAATTAAGCCTTAGTGTTGACATGCATCTCCATGAAACCAAAACCTTCATCCCCATAAGCTCCAACTTTTCTCTCTATGCTCTCCAATGGCTTGGGCCAAGTGATCAATCCAACAACATAACAATAACTTAAGAGTTCCCCCCTCAACCATGGACATGAGCTTGTATTTACAAGGCTCGATGGATAGGAATGGTTGAGAGATTTGTGGATGAGGTGGCCTCTAAGATCCTATGATGGGGGATCTCGAGCTCAGCTGACCCACAATGATAGGGATAAGGGAGGACACGAGGCTCATGATCTAGAAGCCTCAGGAATCCTCTCTTTTCCCCTTTTACCCAGGGTACCGCATTTCTCCTCTTATGACAGAGAGGTTCAGGTAAGAACCGCTTATGGACCAATGGCAACAGGTAGTGGCACCACTTATGGCAAACAACAGAAAGGCGGTGCGAGCAAGGAACCACTCATGGCTAACAGGGAAAGCATGGTGCTGAGAATTTTTATGTATAATTGACAGACAACATGGGTTTCCACTCCAAGTGTTGGGATTAAGGGCAAGTAGGTATGTCAAACATCTTATCACATGATGATGACAGGATTTTGGTATAACATGATGCCCCCCAAATCATAAGTCTTAGAGGGATACGATAAACGAGAGCTTTGAGAGAACAAGTCGTTGCTATGAAGTGAAAATGTCGCCTCAATCGGAGCATGTTGTCAAGTAGGCATCTGTAGTACATCAGTATGTTGAATCATAGACACAAGTAACCAACTCATGGTTGCAGACCAATACAATGCAGATCCATGAGAGGAATAAACAAGCATGGCTACTAGAATACAGCGTAGATCCATGTGATAGAGGACTCAAACTTGGACATAGCTACCAGACATACAATGTAGATCTATGTCATACAGATGCAAATTTGAGCATAGCCAAAACCATACAAATGTGGATCCATGCTAGACATACTGTCATAACCCCAAATTTTCACAAAAATTAAAATTTTTTGATGTAACATAAATTGTTTATAGCTGCAGTTTGTTATCTGCTAGCGGTTAATGGATAAATGAAACAGTTAACAAACTAATGATTAACTTAAACACATATAAATTAATACTAATATAATTTCGATATGTGATGTAAATAATGTCCATTCATTTGTTTCTAGCTATACTGATGATTTGATTTTGTCAAGTAGGTGATAAGTTACTTTCTAACTGGGGCTTACTTAGCGATTGCTAACTTATCTAGATTTCCGGATCTTACAGACTTGACAGGTAAATTTTGAACCAGTAAGAGTTTATTAAGGCGTTAATCCAAATATACTTCTTTTAGCATAAATATACTGCTAGAGTAAAAGTTTGCTTAATAGAATTCAAGGGTACTATGAGGTAAAGTATCTTTTCTTTACTTGTTTTGCAACTATGACAGTATTTTAAATTCATGTTGTAAGGACCAATAAGCCTTCCATTCTTAATGTTTTTCATTAGTATGACTTTTATTTCGGACAGTCCTTCTTTCTAGTTACCAGCCAAGTTATTTATAGAGCTCATGATTTTGTATAACAATTCCTTTACTGACATAAGAGTTTACTGCTGTTATTATTTCTAAAATTTAAAACACTTCTTATCAGTATGGAAATAAAACTAAGCCTTATAAGAACAATCTTATAAACGTACCCTCATATCTACTTTTAATTTAGCTTCAGTAGAGGAAATTTATCAGCTTATTATTGTGTTATATCTATAAATGATCATTTGCTCAAATGTCGTTGGGTTGTGGTTTCTATCTCTAAATTTCTTCATGACATATGTAATGTGACAAAAATATATTATTTATTTATAATACAAATGCTACTATAATTATTCTTGAATAGGTTTACTATCCTTTACTACCAAGACTAATTTAATCTTGGTTTGATTCATCTTAGAGCTTTAGTATCTTATGAAGACGAAATGATCATATACTTCCTAGAAGTTTATCTTACTCTTAGTACCATAGACTACATTCAAAAGTAAGACTTATGCTAGGGTGTAATTACTAATTATTTTTATACACACCTTGTTGATTTGTAAACTAGTTCTTACCTATTAGTGTTTGCATAAACTAGTTATAACAACTTAAACATGCATCGGTTATGGTTATAAAAAGAATAGGTCAATAGTGATACTATCAACTCATGTCATCAACTTTTACTATACTATTAATCTCTTCATAAAAAAAATTTCTAAGGAAGATTATAAGGTCAGTGTAAAACAAGGATATTGATGCAATAAGTTTTGGTTCAATACTAATGACGGTTCCAAGGTTTAATAAAACATGATTAATGATGCAACATAAGTCTCATTCTTACACATAACTTGACCTTATGGTTTATCCATGCAATGATACATTTTTTACTTTGGGAATATATTATCATTATAGTCATTGTTGAAATTATTGATAATAATTTGTTGTCCTGACAATGCAGTGACAACTATATCATTCAACCCACCATGAGCTAGATAAATTTGTGGGTATGTAGAACATCCAACACCGTGCAATGCTTGATTTAAAAACATCCAACGCAACCCTAACTCATCATTCTTCATCAAGGGTTTTGGTCTTTGCTTTATCTGGTTTACTTTGGCCATGAGGGCTCGCTTGTACTCATCTCCAGCTCCATTGTCTATGTGTAGAGAAGTGTGGCCACTCTAGTGTGTGGGTTTCAAGACTCATAGTTCGCATTTGATTTTTCTCCGCATGCATTGCGTTGCTATGCATGTAGTTGTTCTCTGTCAGTAGTTTGTAGTGTCGATTTCTTGTATGACCATTTCCAAGGCTTCAATCCTACTCCAGTCGTCAGTGTAGTATGCATTTTGAACCCTATTGCCTCTATCATAGGTGAGCACGAGGGTGTACTATTCATTGTGTTGGTTCGTTTCCTTCATGGATTTAGATTTCCTCACTTCCAGGTAATAATATGTTTTACAAATGTTTGTAATTTTTTAAGTTACAGTTACAATTATACAATTCAGTTTCTAATCAAGGTTTTGATTTTCACTTGCAGGTTACAGCTCGCCCTTATGCTTGGAAGAACCCTCTCCAAGTTTGGATTGACAACCAGACTTACGGGTAAGCTCCGGTTACAATGTGGCAACTCCCTACTTGTACAGACTTAGGGGAAAAATGGTTTCAGTTGGGAAGAATTTATGAACTCGGTTCCTTCAGTATTGGGATGTTTGGTCATCAGTTTTAAGATTTGTTTTCTGTTATTAAACCCTTTCATATATCAGGGTTGCTCCAGCCTTGATGTCCTTGCGATACTCTTTTCTTGACTTATACAGGATATACAGTAATGTAGGTTTTAATAAATTTAAAGTTAGTTTTGTTTTAAAACCCATGCCATGATGCTGGTACACCAGCCTTGAGCTGGGTGTTTTAATCTAGTTAAGTTTGCAGCCTTACGACCTGTCAAAGTAATACATTGGGTTCTAAGAAATATTTTACTTCGAGCAATGTCTTATTTTTTTTGCAGTAATCTTGTACTTGTAACTCTGTGTACATTAGGGTTTTTCCTATTCGACTGTTAATGAAGAACATTACTGTCTAAATATCTTTTGTAAATTAAATTATTGTTATTATTTAAGACTATAACTTAGTCAGTGTGTATAATTTATGATATTAACTTACTTGTTCAGACAATACAAGCTAGGGTTTTCCTGAAATGAAACCCTTGTCTAATTAAGTTCTTCAGTTTATTAATAATTAGATTCTGCTACTGGTTAATTTCGTTAAGTTATTATTACAGGTGTGTTGTGTAAATGTACATTTGTTTTCAAAAAATATTGTAACAGTCTATAGTAGACTAATCGTTTATATATATATAAATATCCAAGTAATTGGTTTTGCAGCTTAGATGTTTTTATTTATATTAGTTAAATAACTTGGTTAGGGTTTCAACCCCGAAGATTTATATTTACAAGTATAAGCCTGTCAGTAATTATAAATAATTTCTACATAGGTATTATTTAGTTTTATACTAGTTATTAATTATATTTTCATTGCTTTTATTTAATAAACTGTCAAGTAGAATTTACTCAGAGTTTTTGAAAATATATAGCATAAATTCTGTAACTCAGTTTACTCTTTATAATCTAAGTAATGTTAAATTTAATCCTATTGGGTTTATGGTAAATATTAGTACTAGATTTAGTTGATATTGATAGAAAATAAACTAAGTGATTAGTAGCTTGTTTATTTACTTAACTATATATAATCAATGTAACTCTAATGTAATTTTCTGATGCATTTCATTTAGTTACTATGTGAAAATAGAGAAATATAAACATATCATAACACTGTTTAACCTCCATAATATTTTAACATGAATAAAATTACTCTACTGTCTATAAATACACAATCTTCAAACATTCCCTTATCTTCTTAAACATTCTACCTGTGCTAGAGTACTACCTAGATTTCTAGGTGTGGAAAAACAAAGTCCATAAATTATTTCTTTTCTAACACATTACTTTACTAATCAAGTTCATTTCTTCAATCATTTAAAAGACTGCTAAATTCTAACATTCTACAACTAACTCTGTAACTATCAGTCAAACTCAGATTGATTTATCTAATACAGTAAAACAAAATAATGTAAAACCTGTTTCGGACAGATGACAACAACGTTAGGAGGCCATTCCTCCCTACCAATCTCCTGGAGAGCACTCAAACAACGCTTCCTCAGGACCCCTGAGCCTGTTCCTGGTCTTCTTGGCTGAGAACTGGTGGAGCATGCAAACAGTAGACTAGTCCAATAACTCAGTAAAACACCCTGCTCTCAACAGTAAGATATTTTAGCTTAAAAGCTGCACTAGATCACTCAGCAATTATCCCCTCAAACTCTTTCCACAATTCCCTTCCATTGAATTTCTCTGAAGTACATTCATTCACCTGAATGATTACTTCTCTAGAATGAGCAGCTTGAGCTCTCTTCAATGGGAATTTTTATAAATATTGCCTAGGTATTTTGGGCCAGTTTTCATTAATTGAGCCACCTGCTCTAATTCCACTTTCTTGGGGAATCATGACCCCAAATGTAGGGAGGTTGCCACCTGCAACAATTGGAAGTGGTTTGAGGATACTGCCACATGTCAGTTTGCTCTCCACCTAGTCTCCTCCACCAATTTGGCCAGTAAACACTCTTTTAACAGCTCTCCTAAGCTGTTGTCTCCTCCTTTATTTATTTTTAAATAAAATATTCAGAATTACATTAAATATCCTTGACTCTGTTGAGTCATCAATTACAACTTAGCATAAAATTTAACATATTGTCCTCAAATAATATCAAATAATATAAAATTGTTTTTGCAAAATTGGGGCATGTGACATACACACCCCCTTAAAGCATAACATCGTCCTCAATGTTATTTATTCTTCATCCTCAGAATTCCCCTGGAACAGAATTGGATATGCATCTCGCATATTACTTTCCAATTCCCAGGTGGCTTCTTATGGACTAAGGTGCTTCCATTGCACCTTCACCTGACCAATGGTGTGGTTTTGAAGTGTGATCTCCCTCTGCCCAAGGATACAGTCCGGTTCCTCCAGAAAATCTCCTTCTGGTTCCACCTATACATCATTCTAGTTAACAACATAAGTAGCATCATGAACATATTTATTTAATACAGAAATGTGAAAAACATTATGTACTCTTAAATTTGGTGGTAATGCTAATTGATAGGCTACTTGTCTAATCCTGGACAGTATTTCAAATAGACCACAGTAACGGGGTGCTAGTTTTGCACAACTACCCAATCTCAAAGAGCTCTTTTTGGGCCTCACTTTGATGAACACATGTTCACCTACTTGGAACTCCTTTGGAGTTCTTTTAAGGTCTACTTGACTTTTTCGTCTGTCCTACACAACTTTCAGATTACTTTGTACCTACTTAACAATTTCTTCCATTTCAATTAATAGTTCAGGACCTAATACTAATCTATCCACCAGATTACTCCAGGAGATAGGAGTATTACATTTCCTTCCATACAAGATTTCGAAAGGACTAAATCTAGCTGACGCTTGGTAATTATTATTATAAGCAAATTCTACCATATGCAAATAATCCTCCCATTTACCTGGCTGGTCTTTCACATACATTCTTAGTAAATCTTCTAGTACATGGTTTACTCTTTCAGTCTGTCCATCAGTTTGAGGATGGAACAAAGTGCTAAAATTTAATGTAGTGTTTAATCCTTTAAACAGAGATTTCCAAAAGTTACCTGTAAATTTAGGATCTCTATCTCAGATTATAACTTTCGGTATTCCATGCAGTCAAAAAATTTGCTTTAGAAAGATATCAGCTATGTTCGCAACTTTATATGTAGTTTTAACAGGTATAAAGTGAGCTAATTTACTTAATTTATCAACTACTACCATGATAGAATCATTTAAATTCTTATTTTTAGGCATCCCAGAAACAAAATCGAGACTAATTATCTCCCATTTCCAGCTAGGAATGGGTAATGGCTGAAGTAATCTAGCTGGGTGTTGATGTTCAATTTTCACCTACTTACATTCAAAACACCTAGCAATATATTCTCTCAGTTCAATCTTCATGTTTGGCCAAAAATATTCTTTCCTTGACATAGTTATAGTCTTTTGATAGCTTGGATGACCTGAGTATGGATTTTTATGGATTTCATCTAAAATTAATAACTTAACTTTAGGTACATTAGGTACATACATTCTGTCTTTATACAGTAAAAATCCTTTTGCATTCAAACTGTATCCTTTACTTAAGCTTTCTGTTGGATTTTCTTTTGTTTTAGCTTGTAAGTTTTGGTAAATTTCATCTTGTTCTATCCCCACTTCAAGTTGATCATCCAGATCTGATGTATAAGTGTTGATGACTGCTATGAAGTTTAGCCTTGCATTCCTACTTAATGCATCAGCAACTTTATTTTCTTTACCTTTAATGCGTTGAATTTCAAAATCATACTCACTTAGAAAAGCTAGCCACCTAGCTTGTCTGGCATTTAGATTAGGCTGATCTAATAGAAATTTTAATACTTTATTATCAGTCATTAGAATAAATTTTCTGCCAATTAGGTGATGACACCACATATTTAGAGCCTATATAACAACAGCTAATTCCAGATCATAAGATGCATAATTCTTTTCATGAATTTTTAATTTCCTAGACTCATAGGAAATAACATGCCCTTCTTGAGTCAGAACACCACCTAAACCATCATTGCAGGATTCAATGCACACTACAAATTCTTTATTTGGATTAGCTATTCTTAAAATAGGTGCGCTGGTTAATAAAGTTTTTAACCTCTTAAAGCTTTCCTCGCATTTATGGTTCCAATCAAATTTCTTTCCTTTCTTCTGCAAAGAAGTTATTGGATTCACAATTCTCAAAAAACCTTCAATGAACCTCCGGTAATAACCGGTAATTCCCATGAAGGATCGAACATCAGTTACATCCTTAGGAATCGGCCAATCTTCGATCACCTTTATCTTCTTGGGATCTACCGAAATCCCTTCCTTAGTCACCACATGACCTAAGTACTGAATTTTATCCTTGAATAAATCGCATTTACTAAACTTTGCAAAGATTTGATGATCTCGTAGCTCTTACAAAACAATTTTTAAATGTTCTTTATGTTCTTCTTCAGTTTTTGAATAAATTAATATGTCATTGATACACACGACCACAAAATTATCTAGATACTTATGCATAACGTTGTTCATTAAACACATAAAATAGCTGGGGCATTAGTAATCCCAAATGGCATGATGACAAACTCGTAATGACCATATCGAGTTCTAAAAGTTGTTTTAAAGATGTCTTCATCTTTAATCCTAACTTGATGATATCCAGACCTTAAATCAATTTTTAAAAACACCGTGGCTCCATGTAGTTGATCAAATAGATAATCTATGCAAGGCAACGAGTATCTATTTTTTATAGTCATCTTATTCAACTGATGGTAATCTATGCAAAGTCGCATGGTTCTGTCATTTTTCTTAACGAAGATGACAGGTGCCCCATAGGGAGACACACTAGGTCGAATATACTTTTTGTCAATAAGTTCTTTTAATTGTGATTTTAGTTAATTCAGTTCCAGTATGTTCATTCGATAAGGGGCCTTTGAGCTAGGTACTGCACCAGGTACCAGCTCAATGGTAAAATCTAGTTCCCTTTTTGGAGGTAGTCCCAGAATTTCTTCCAAAAATACATCAACATATTCTCTTTAGACTGGTATTTCTTCCAATTTTAATTTATCTATCTTGTGTAGTATTTTCTCATCAGTTATTGTTACTGCATAAGCTTTACAACCCTTCCTAACAGCCCTCTTAAGCTGCAGAGCAGAAACCTGTCTTATGGTGGTTTTTCCAGGGATTCCCTTTACACTTATTGGTTTTCCATTATTATGTATACACGTAAAGGTTTTATCATAACAATTTAAAATCACCCTATGTTGTTCTAACCAATCCATACCGATTAGTAAGTCATAAGAACCAAGAGGTAATACATTAAGCTTTACAACAGTTTCTAATTGATCCATAACTACTGCACATTCTTTTACAAAACAATTTACCTTCCTTTTTGCACCAGTGGCTAACTGAACCAACCAAGAATTTTCAATTTTTTCAACAGGAAACTTACATTTTTCTACCATTTTAGGTGAAATATAACTGAGACTAGCTCTTGGATCAATTAAAATAGCTATAGGGATTTGTTTTATTGTACATTCTACTTTCACTAGGGAAGTTTGATATTCTTCTTGTCGATTCTCCAAAGCTGCATTGATTCTAGGCATAGTCCTCGCTAAATCTCCAACAATCATTTCCTCCTGTATGGTATGAATATTACTGACAGTCTTTTTCCGATTAAGACAAACTGAGGCATAATGTGGGCCATTACACTCCCAACACTTTATAGGTTCTTTGCATTCAAAGTTCTTTGTGTAATTACCATGATTATTAGCAGACTCTTTACCCTTTGGATTGTTCTGATTGCAGGGTGAATTATTTTTATTCCCTTGGAAATTCTTGTTAGGAAAATGTCTAGCATTATTGTTTTTAGAATTCCGGTTAGGCACAAATTTTCTCTTCTTTTGATCATAATGGTTTTTATTCTTCTTGGCCTTCCAGTTGGCCATGCTCTCCTTCTTTCGATTATGTTCAAAACATAAATTGGCTTTCCTCATAGCTTCTTCCAGTGTTTTTGGATTGTCATACTCAATCCTATCCTTGATGTGATATGGTAAACAGTTGAGGAATCGATGTACCTTCGGTTTTTCATCTGCAAGGTATGGTACATACCTAAGCAGACTTAAAAACTTGCTGTTCAAATATTTCATAGTCATTGAACCTAATTTAAGCTCATAGAATTCTTTTGCTCTCTCTTCATAGTACTGCTCAGACATAAATTTCTTTTTAAAGTACCTCTTAAAGGTACTCCAATTTATGTTCTTCTCTTTCATTCCCTTCACTCTCTTCAATTCATGCCACCAAATATCAGCCTTCCCTAAGAGATTGTAGATAGCCATTCTAGCCTTTAATTGGTTAGAATAGTTATAAATCTGGAAGTACTTATTCATTCCAGATAACCAGGATTTCGCTTCCTCCCCCTTCTAAGTCTCTCCATTGAATGTTGGTGGTTTAATCTTTTTAAACTCTCCAGAAATTTCCTCATAGGGTTTATATTCTCTCTTTTTAGTATAATGATTGTCATCACTACTATCACTAGTGGAATGAAAATTGCGTTGATCACCAAACACCTCTGAAGATGAGCTACTTTCATTTTTAGTATTTTTAATATTTTTATGTTTATGTTGATGACTTATATCTTCTGAATCAGCTCTTTTCCCCTTTCCCTTAGTTTGAAATATTTTTGTTAGGATCTGATTCAGCTCCTCTTGAGCTCTCAAAATCCTTTCATTCTCTCATTTAACAGATTCCATTTCAAATTTTAAGTCTTTTATTGTTTGTAACCGTTTCAAGGAATTAGTGGTTAGGTCTTCTTGTATAGGGTCTCTCTGTAAGTTTTCTGGTTCAGTAAATCGAGATTCCTCTTCCGCATATTCCTCCAGCCTTTCCATACCTATTGTTAAACTTCAGAAACAATTTCTCTGTTGAATAACATTTAAAAGAAAATAACATCAGCAAAATAATTTAAATTCATTGTTTCATAAAATCTAGTTGGGTTTCATCAAGGCCTAGTGTTTGAATCTTGTCCTTTGATACCACATGTCATAACCCCAAATTTTCACAAAAATAAAAAAAAATTGATGTAACATAAATTTTTATAGCTGCAGTTTGTTATCTGCTAATGGTTAATGGATAAATGAAACAGTTAACAAACTAATGATTAACTTAAACACATATAAATTAATACTAATTTAATTGCAATATGTGATGTAAATAATATGCATTCAAATGTTTCTAGATGTACTGATGATTTGATTTTGTCAAGTAGGTGAGAATTTACTTTCTAACTGGGGCTTACTTAGCGATTGCTAACTTACCTGGATTTTTGGATCTTACAGACTTGACAGGTAAATTTTGAACCAGTAAGAGTTTATTAAGGCGTTAATCCAGATATACTTCTTTTAGCATAAATATACTGCTAGAGTAAAATTTTGCTTAATAGAATTCAAGGGTACTATGAGGTAAAGTATCTTTTCTTTACTTGTTTTGCAACTATGACAGTATTTTAAATTCATGCTGTAAGGACCAATAACCCTTCCATTCTCAATGTTTTTCATTAGTATGACTTTTATTTCGGACAGTCCTTCTTTCTAGTTACCAGCCAAGTTATTTATAGAGCTCATGATTTTGTATAACAATTCCTTTACTGACATAAGAGTTTACTGTTGTTATTATTTCTAAAATTTAAAACACTGCTTATCAGTATGGAAATAAAACTAAGCCTTATAAGAACAAGCTTACAAACTTACCCTCAGCTCTACTTTTAATTTAGCTTCAGTAGAGGAAATTTATCAGTTTATTATTGTGTTATATCTATAAATGATCATTTGCTCAAATGTCGTCAAGTTGTGGTTTATATCTCCAAATTTATTCATGACATAAGTAATGTGACAAAAATATATTATTTATTTATAATACAAATTCTACTATAATTATTCTTCAATAGTTTTACTATCCTTTACTACCAAGACTAATTTAATCTTGGTTTGATTCATCTTAGAGCTTTAGTATCTTATGAAGACCAAATGATCATATACTTCCCAGAAGTTTATCTTACTCTTCGTACCATAGACTACATTCAAAAGTAAGACTTATTCTAGGGTGTAATTACTAATTATTTTTATACACACCTTGTTGATTTGTAAACTAGTTCTTACCTATTAGGGTTTTCATAAACTAGTTCTATCAGCTTAAACATGCATTGTTTATGGTTATAAAAAGAATAGGATAATAGTGATACTATCAACTCATGTCGTCAACTTTTACAATACTATTGATCTCTTCATAAAATGTGTTGCTAAGGAAGATTATAAGGTCATTGTAAAACAAGGATATCGATGCAATAAGTTTTGGTCCAATACTAACGACGATTCCAAGGTTTAATAAAACAAGGATTAATGATGCAACATATGTCTTGTTCTTACACATAACTTGACCTTATGGTTTATCCATGCAATGATACATTTTTTACTTTGGGAATATATTATCATTATAGTCATTGTTGAAATTATTGATAATAATTTGTTGTCTCGACAATGCAGTGACAACTATATCATTCGACCCACCATGAGCTGGATAAATTTGTGGGTACGTGGAACATCCACCACCGTGCAATGCTTGATTTAAAAACCTCCAATGCAACCCCAACTCCTCATTATTCGTCGAGGGTTTTGGTATTTGCTTTGTCTGGTTTACTGCGGCCATGAGGGCTCGCTTGTGCTCGTCTCCAGCTCCATTGTCTATGTGTAGAGAAGTGTGGCCACTCTAGTGTGTGGATTTCAAGACTCACAGTTTGCATTTGATTTCTCTCTGCATGCATCACGTTGCTTTGTGTGTAGTTGTTCTCTGTCAGTAGTTTGTAGTGTCGATTTCTTGTATGGTAATTTCCAAGGCTTCAATCCTGCTCTAGTCGTCAGTGTAGTATGCGTTTTGAACCCTGCTGCCTCTATCATAGGTGAGCATGAGGGTGTACTATTTGTTGTGCTAGTTCGTCTCCTTCGTGGCTTCAGATTTCCTTTCTTCCAGGTAATAATATGTTTTACAAATTTTTGTAAGTTTTTAAGTTATAGTTACAATTATACAATTTAGTTTCTAATCAAGGTTTTGATTTTCACTTGCGGGTTACAACTCGCCCTTACACTTGGAAGAACCCTCTCCAAGTTTGGATTGACAACCAAACTTACAAGTAAGCCCCGATTACAATGTGGCAACTCCCTACTTGTACAGACTTAGGGGAAAAATGGTTTCAGTTGGGAAGAAGTTACGACCTCGGTTCCTCCAGTCTTGGGATGTTTGGTCTTCAGTTTTAATTTTTTTCGTTATTAAACCCTTTCATATAGCAGGTTTTCTCTGGCCTTGATGTCGTGACTTGTGATACTCTTTTCTTGACTTATACAGGATATACATTAATGTAGGTTTTAATAAATTTAAAGTTAGTTTTGTTTTAAAACCCATGCCACGATGCTGGTACACCAGCCCTGAGCTAGGTGTTGTAATCTGGTTAATTTTGCATCCTTATGGCCTGTCAAAGTAATACATTGGGTTCTAAGAAAGATTTTACTTCGAGCTCTGTCTCATTTTTTTGCAGTAATCTTGTACTTGTAACTATGTCTACATTAGGGTTTTTCCTATTCGATTGTTAATGAAGAACATTACTGTCTAAATATCTTTTGTAAATTAAATTATTGTTATTATTTAAGACTGTAACTTAGTCAGTGTGTGTAATTTATAATATTAACTTACTTGTTCAGAAAATACAAGCTAGGGTTTTCGTGAAATGAAACCCTTGTCTAATTAAGTTCTTCAGTTTATTAATAATTAGATTCTGCTACTGGTTAATTTGGTTAAGTTATTATTACAGGTGTGTTGTGTAAATGTACATTTGTTTTCAGAAAGGGCTATAACAGTCTATAGTAGACTAATCGTTTATATATATAAATATCCAAGTAATTGGTTTTGCAGCTTAGATGTTTTTATTTATAATAGTTAAATAAATTGGTTAGGGTTTCAACCCTGAAGATTTATATTTACAGGTATAAGCATGACAGTAATTATAAATAATTTCTACATAGGTATTATTTAGTTTTATACTAGTTATTAATTATATTTTCATTGCTTTTATTTAATAAACTGTCAGGTAGAATTTACTCAGTGTTTTTGAAAAGATATAGCATAAATTCTGTAACTCAGTTTACTCTTTATAATATAAGTATTGTTAAATTTAACCCTATTGGGTTTATAGTAAATATTAGTCCTAGATTTAGTTGATATTGATATAAAATAAACTAAGTGATTAGTATCTTGTTTATTTACATAACTGTGTGTAATCAATGTAACTCTAATGTAATTTTCTGTTGCATTTCATTCAGTTACTATGTGAAAATAGAGAAATATAAACATATCATAGCACTTTTTAGCCTCCATAATATTTTAACATGAATAAAATTACTCTAGTTGATATTGATAGAAAATAAACTAAGTGATTAGTATCTTGTTTATTTACATAACTGTATGTAATCAATGTAACTCTATTGTAATTTTCTGTTGCATTTCATTCAGTTACTATGTGAAAACAGAGAAATATAAACATATCATAACATTGTTTAACCTCCATAATGTTTTAACATGAATAAAATTACTATATTGTCTGTAAATACATAATCTTCAAACATTCTCTTATCTTCTTAAACATTCTACCGGTGCTAGAGTACTACCTGGATTTCCACGTGTGGAAAAATACAGTCTAGAAATTATTTCTATTCTAACACATTATTTTTCTAATGAATTTCATTTCTTCAATCATTTAAAAGACTACCAAATTCTAACATTCTACAACTAACTCTGTAACTATCAGTCAAACTCAGATTGATTTATCTAATACGGTAAAACAAAATAATGTAGAACCTGTTTAGGACAGATGACAACAGTGTTAGGAGGCCGTTCCTCCCTACCAATCTCCTGGAGACCGCTCAAACAACACTTCCTCAGGACCCTCGAGCCTGTTCTTGGTCTTCTTGGCTGAGAATTGGTGGAGCATGCAAACAGTAGACTAGTCCAATAACTCAGTAAAACACCTTGCTCTCAGCAGTAAGATCTTTTAGCTTAAAAGCTGCACTAGATCACTCAGCAGTTATCCCCTCAAGATCTTTCCACAATTACCTTCCATTGAATTTCTTTGAAGTACATTCATTCACCTGAATGATCACTTCTCTAGAATGAGCAGCCTGAGCTATCTTCAATGGGAATTTTTATGAAGATTGCCTAGGTCTTTTGGGTCATTTTTCATTAATTGAGCCACCTACTCCAATTCCAATTTCTTGGGGAATCATGACCCCAAATGTAGGGAGTTTGCCACCTACAACAGTTGGAAGTGGTTTGAGGATGCTACCACATGTCAGTTTGCTCTCCACCCAATCTCCTCCGCCAATTTGGCTAGTCAACACTCTTTTAATAGCTCTTCTAAGCTGTTGTCTCCTTCTTTATTTATTTATAAATAAAATATTCAGAATTACATTAAATATCCTTGACTCTGCTGAGTCATCAATTACAACTTAGCATAAAATTTAACATATTTTCCTCAAATAATATCAAATAATATAAAAAAAATTTGCAAAATTGGGGCATGTGACACATACAAAATTCCATTGTAACTTGGGGAAAAGTAATGAGAACTTTAAACAAATACCCAAGATCTTCGTCTCGTCTTCCACAAAGTACAATTCTATCCATGTGATTACAATGATCTGAAGTCAAACATGGTAGAAACCACTTGATTACCGGCCAATGATGTGAACCGTTAACAAGTGCGAGGGAGATCACCATTAATGTCAATGATTCCCAAGTTACTCTAGTACAATCTACTCAGTGCGAATAGATGTCCTGATGTCAAGCACCCAGTTGATTCTATCGATCAAAGCTCAATGATGTGAACCTATGTCGAGAGCGAGAGAATCTGTCAGTAAGGCATACATCTCAAGGTACCAAATATTGTTTTTAAGACTATTTCCCGGATAATGAGCTGATGTTGACAGGAAAAGTCTCGTCGAAGGAGGGCCATAATGAGTCCCACATCGACGACACAAAACTCAAAACATAGTTCTGGAATGATGTGAATGTAGTAACCATAAGACTGACTCAAAAATACTGACACTAAGACTGTGTGGACTGCAGAGGTAAAACTTCTTCAAATCCCCTTTGAACATCAGACAGCATGACAAAAAGACTTGGCAGCATGATTGAATGGGACAAACACACAATGTGACAGTGGACAATGCATTCTTTTGAAAGACTCAAAGGAGTGACATGACTCATGAAAGCGGATCGTCGCGGAGATCAGCTGAATACCCAATTGACTGACATGATGTACATACCAGTGCCATGTTCAATGGTAACGACAAACAATTTCCACTATTTTCAAAATGATTCCCTTTCCATTTCCCCCATCATGGTCGATGAGTGCCTCTTTTTGGTTTTACGAGTTCAAAGAGGGTAATAGACACTCGATATAGCTTGTCGGAAGACAAGTCCAGACTCATATGTTTTACAAACCTAAGAGAGGAGGGGTTCGTTCCCAAAACAGGTCTCCGAATGTTTAATTTAATGAGTCCAATGAAAGAAAACTTGGTATCGTTCATGTTTAGAGAGTCTGAACGATTATGGAAGAAGACTCCAAAAGGGTCCTTTTTTGTATGATTTAGTCCCTAAGGCCCGAAAAAGTGTAAAATCATACCTCAAAGAACTCTTCTAGTCATGATTGGCTGGAGTGTTCCTTTTTCATAAATAGTCCCATCCAAACCGAAAAAGAGCTAACCTACCATCGGATAGATGACTCTTAAAATTCTTTAACGAACATGAAGAAGACAAGATCGCTCGACAATATTTTCATATTTAGGGAGCCTAAAAAGAGTTTAAAGAGGACTCCATTATCCTTTTTCATGTTTGAATCCAGAGCATGAAAAAGTAATAAACTAAGCTCAAACCACTTTTCATGCTTTAACCAGAGCACGAAAAATGAAAAGTATACTCAACACCATCTTACTGTTTTTAACGAGCTTGAATATCAATTGAAAGAATGCTTGAAGATTGGTTTCATTTTTACGCAAGATCGAAACCAATGGGTAAACTATGCTTGAAAAAACCGATTAACATGATATATAGAGGTTGGAATCTTCCCCCCAGCATGATTGCTAGTGAAGCTTACCCCTAGCATGTTTGCTAGGGGCTTGACATGCCTCCCAAGCTTCACATCGTGTGACGATTCTTCTTCCATACCCAACATAAAAACTTGGTTACTAATGTAAAAATGTTCACCAGGGGGGTAGGAAGAATGAGAATCAGGAAGGTGAAAAGAAGGTTTAAGTTCTAACACTAAAGGGAAGACTCGAATCAAGGGAAGGGGATCTGTTTCATTTTTACGCAAGCTTGAAATAGAAGGTAACTATGCTTGGAACATGGTTTCATTTTTATGCAAGATTGAAATCAAAAGGTAAACTATGCTTAAGGAGATCCGTTTCATTGTTTAACGAGCTTGACATAGAATGGGAACTTTGCTCAGATCCATCTGTTTCATTTTTTAACGAGCTTGACACAGAATTGGAACTATGCTCGCGGACTGGTTTCATTTTTATGCAAGATTGAAACCAAAAGGGTAAACTATGATTAAGGAGTGGTTTTATTTTTTAACAAGCTTGAAACCAAAAGTAAACTATGCTCTCCAACCCACTCCTACCAAACATGATATCCAGAGGTTGGTAGGTTTCCCCCATTACATAAAAGCTAGTGGCTTAGCTCCATTATGATGCCCATAGACTAGAGCCATGCCCCCCATTTTACCTATTATGGGAAGAATCTAACTAGAAGGGGAAAGAGCAACAAGAACATGTGGCACATTCAGGGAAGTATAATTACTAGGAGTAATGCGATGGTCAGGTGCAACAAAAGAAAGCTAATCAATGGTCACAATCTTCCCATCATGGGGAAAATGCATAACTCTAAAGAGTGTGGACACAACAGCCTTCATGGCATAGACATAATCACGTCCAAGGAGCAGATTGAAATACAAAGGACCTTGGACCACCATAACATCAATACAGATAGTTTTCCCTCCTAACGTAATAGGCAAATAAGTATGGGTCCCTAAAGGTGCAGTAGGCCTGCGATTAAAATCCAATATCTAATCGGTGGCTGGAAAAAGCTGAGGAGAACCTAAAGCTTTCCAAGCAATTGAGGATAGAACACTAACAGAAGCCCCTTCGTCAACAATAGTGCGAAGTATCCGCCTAGCAGTAAGATTCACAACTATCTAGAAAGGAACACTCGAATGAAGACGAGACTTTGTTAGGTTACTCTAGTCAAAGGAAATAACCTCACTACTCAGAGAGAGTTTTATCGAAACAGACAAAATTTCCTCTTGTCGAGAACAATCAGAATGAAGCATAAAAACTTCAGCAGGATTAAGTTCATTCTCTACTAGAAGAGAAGAACAAGACGAAGATTTGGTCAAAGAGACTACGTCAGTCTTAACACTCTCTAATGAAAGAGTGGTATCGGGTGGAAATGACACCGACTTGACCACTTTAACTTCACTCTCCAAAGGAAGAGTGGGATTAATCACTGATAAATCCAAATCGACCACTTGGTCAACCAGTGGGGGATCGAGGGATAACTTACTATCACTTGTTGGAATCACCTGTTAATGATCAGTAATATTTTCCAACCAACATGAAGCTTCATCCATGCTTGGACAAAGAAAAGTACGATGCATAGCCTTGCATATCAAACAAGGATACAAGACTTTACCCTTACAACCTTTTACCAATGGGTCATTGGTTGACGGAGTATCGTCAACATGATGATCAAAGGTTGATGACATAGACGGTTTGGATCTTTTAGACCACTCTTCTTGTACATGAGAGAGACCATGACACTCCTTAAGAAGGTGGTCCCCCTTGCAAAGCTTACAAGGGAACTTGGGTTTTTCGAGTGTTCTCTTAAAACGGGCACCATCAAGAGCAGATGGTTGCTTCTTTTTCTCTTTCTTATTCTTCTTCTTCTTACTCTTCCTTTTCTTCTTCTTCTTATCCACATGACTACTAACCATAGAGATTTGGTCAAGCGAAGAGGAAGAAAGAGATGAAGCCACAACTGGCGAAGAAGGAGAGGGATTAGATTGAGGTCGATCCTCTCCTAGAGGAGAGGTGACATTTGAGACATTAGGTGTAACAGGAATTACTGGATTAAAAATCCAGATCGGTAATCCTATATTTAGTCCAGGAATATTTAGAGTGGCAATAAAGGGAGGACCAATACCTTCACTTGGAGGGAATACAAAAGGTACACCTTGGAAAGGGACCTCTCGAGTGGTAGTCCCAGATGAGGATGCCATGTCTAAACTCTCTAATAACCCCCTAACTACCACACACAAACAAGTACTACTCAAACTAAAAGCAACAAGCAAACATGTGAAAGGAGTGGATAAGAGTCAGGAACCTCACAAGACAGGCCAATAGGATAACTCAAATGGTTTGAGGATTCCTAAAAGGGTCTCCCGATATATGCTAGGTAAATGGGAGCTCAAATCAATAGTATTGTTGTCTAATGCATAACCGTACACAAGGGGCCTTCTGATATGCAATCGAGTACATGAAGTACCTTTCTATATACCTCAAGGGTACGTGAAAGGTTGTTTGATATACCGACGGTACGTGGAAGAACCACGCAAGTCCCGAGATATAATGCAGACAAATAACGACAGCTCCTATGCTTAACGACGCCCAAACATGTCTCTAACTTATCACTCAAATTGCTAAAATTTTTAACCTAGTACTACCGTTAATTTTATCTTGTGCATTTAAGTGGAACCATGGAGTGAAAACTTGAATTTAAAGAAGATGCACAATGATCTATATGATAATGCAAGTTTTCCTCTTCAATGAAATTCTACCTAAGAGAGGGAGAGAGATTTACTTTTCTTCCCAAAAATGCACACCCATATGCAAATGCAATTCTACCTTTTCAAACAAAAACTGAAATATCAATGCACCCCAAACAATCTTTAAAGAAAATAACAAAGAAATCTAGAGAACATTTAACATAAATAAACCATAAATGTTTCCTATATTTTCATGCTTGAAAAAGATGCATAAAAACTTAATGAAAAGATGATTTCACTAACGTTTCCAAACAAAACTAACTCTAACGCACACAAAGATGAAAATAGATATTTCTTCTTAATGAAAGTAAGATCTAGAATTTCAAACAATCATGCACAAAACAAGAAAAAAATCGTTCAACAAACTTGCGAATAAAGCAAAAGAGAGAGAAAACTAAAACTTCTCTCTGAAACAGACAAGGAAACGAAGAACCAATATTTCCTACAAGCACTGAAAAAATCAGAATGCAAAAGGAAACAAGAATCACCCCAAGCAAAGAAAGACTCAAAACAACATGGATCACTCATGCATTCCAAGTCCAAAACAAACCACAACCTACTCACGAAAATGAAATGTATATTTCCAATTCCAATGAATAATATCTACAGAAAAGAGCAAGAGGTTTCAAGAAAAGAAAATAATGTAGAATCTAATGCAAGAAACAAAAACTCTCTTTGAATGCAGAAAGAATACAACAATTGAAGCGAAGGAATACACTTCATTTTCATCAAAAAGTAAGCTGAAAACACACAAAAAATCAAAAGACAAAGTCTGGAATAGGGCCTACTTGGCACCATGCAAATGAAGTTGTTGACAGGCGGTTTAGAGGTAGAACCGCTCCTTACTCACTGGATTCAGGCGATGGCACAGCTTACTGCTAACTGGACTCAGGCGATGGCACCGCTCCTCTCCAACAGGACATGAGCGGTTCCCTTTGTAAATCCAAAACATCAAGGAGAATGACAGATCAAGTTAGAAAAAGACTAGATCAAGGTAAAGGCTGATAGATTGAGCATAAAAACAGAGCATAAAAGGTTGAAATGATTCAGATCTGGAAGTTTCAAACCCAAATTGACTAAGTCAGATAGCAGATCTGACTGAAGAGAGTTGGAGAAGGAGCATGGATTCAGACAAGAGTTGAAGAACTAAGGAAGATCAGAACAACTGATACATATATCTATTCCCTAGCAGAGTTTCCAGATTTGTTAGTAGGAATATTTCACCTTTTGCAGATAGTAATGTGTTCCACTGGTCTGAATGGTTCAGATCTAGAACAAATTAACAACAAAGGTTGAATACCCTCCCTAGACGCCATAGATACCTGGAATGTGATGCTTCGATAGTAACCCTGTGTACCTGCAATCAGATCAAACACGCAAACACATCAAAGCTACCAGAATATAATCTACTGATCCATGTTAGTGACTAAGGAATCTAACAACATATACATGTGAAATCAAACAACAATAGTAATGTGGGATGGAAATCTGCTTGGCATTAAGATAAAAATGGAGAAGTTTACAACCAATTAAGCCTTATTGTTGATATGCATCTCCATGAAACCAAAACCTTCATCCCCATAAGCTCCAACTTTTCTCTCTATGATATCCAATGGCTTGGGCCAAGTGATCAATCCAACAGCATAACAATACCTTAAGAGTGCCCCCCTCAAAGATGGACATGAGCTTGTATTTATAAGGCTCAATGGATAGGAATGGTTGAGAGATTTGTGGATGAGGTGGCCTCTAAGATCCTATGATGGGGGATCTCGAGCTCAACTAACTCACAATTATAGGGATAAGGGAGGACATGAGGCTCATGATTTAGAAGCCTCGAGAATCCTCTCTTTTCCCCCTTTTACCCAGGGTACCACGTTTCTCCTCTTATGACAGAGCAGTTCAGGTAAGAACCGCTTATGTACCAAGGGAAACAGGTGGTGGCACCGCTTATGGCAAACAACAAAAAGGTGATGCAAGCAAGGAACCACTCATGGCTAAGAGAGAAAGTGTGGTGCTGAGCATTTTTATGTAGAATTGACAGACAGCATGGGTTTCCACTCCAAGTGCTGGGATTAAGGGAAAGTAGGAATGTCAAAGGTCTTATCACATGATGATGACAGGATTTTGGTATAACAGCTACATCTTGTAAATGGTTGTCCTACAGGAGTTCAAGCTTACAAGATTTCCCTAGGAGGAGGGAAAAGTATGGGAAAGGGTAAAGTGAGGCCTAAAAAGGAGTGGAGAAGGCTAGAGAAGGTAGGCTAGGGACTTGGGATGATTAGTTTAGGTCTAGTTAAATTTATAAATGGGTTGTTACAGCCCTGCAAAAAGGCATCCCAAAGTTTGTTATGGCCTAGGCATGACCCGAAAATGAGGGCCGAGGGTAGGAGAGAGGAGAGGGAGAAGGACTGGATATTAGGAATGGTGGAAAAGAGGGTTTAGGACTATTTTAGGGAAGTTCTATGGTTTTGCTTTAGGATTTTAGGGAACATTTTAGGTTTTTAGGAATTTTTTAGGTTTTATGGGCTTTATAAATTTTTGTCATAGTGTTTTTGGGGCTTAGGGATGCAGGATGTTGTAATCTCACAGATCACATAAGGTTACCAATTATAGATACTAAAACATACATAAATATAGAACAGAGACAAGAGACAAGAACAGATAGGATTAAAATAGATTATATTATTACAATGAGTCCATACAATGCAGAGAACTAAATTGAGTTCTCGTTTGGCTCACAGCCTAATATATACAATTTACAGATGGTTACAAAATAACTACCTGTCATTTCGGTGAACTAACATGACTTTTAGATGGCCAACCTAATCTCTTAGTTTTAGTCGACCGACCGACTTAGTCAGCTGATCGACTAAGTCAGCCCATCGACTTAGTCAGTTGATCGACTAAGTCGGTCTTCATTCAAGTCGACTTATCGACTTGCTCCTTCTACATCTCCCCCACAAACAAAACGTTTCTTCGTCCCGAAGAAACAGGGAGGTACACAAAATTTGTTTGTTTGGTCCTTCAAAATTTTATTGTGGCAAACTCTGAAGACGGATTGTTGGTCTTTTATGTACACAGACCTCAACAATGGTTGGAGCTGTGATGGCGAGGTGATGTTGGAAATCTGTCCAACTCTGCAAAGCTTTCTGGATGTCGATGGTTAATGCGGTTAAGCTTGACAGGACTGACATCTTCTCCGAGATGGGGACTTCCGTTATCTTTTCAATGTTAGGACCCAGGAACTGGTTCTGCTCTTCTGCAGTCTCGATGAGTCGTTTCATCTATGGGAAGATGATGTCGACTTTCTCTAAGTTGGGGAGAGCTTGTTGCACCCATTGATGTGCTTCCCTTTCTAGTTTCTATAGTTTGGTGGTTTCCAGCACTATCTGTTCTTCTATCGTCGGCCTAAGTGCTACCTCCGTGGTCTTCCTGCTCTCCAAAGCCTAAATCCCTTGCCGAGTCTGTCGTGTCTGTTGATAAACTTGCCCGTAGTGAGTAGGCCAGTCTCTTAGGACTTCTTCGGTTACGACAGACTCCTCCATATGGTCCTATAGTACTTTGTATGCTTTCGAGAATGCAGTGTGTTGTGCTAGTAGTAGTCGGGCAGTCTCCTCTTTCTGTTCCTCCTTAGTTTCCTGAAGGTGTACTTGGAGGGTCGACACCATGCTCTCGAATAGCTGATACACTCTTTCAAGCGGTCTATCTGTGTCGACTTCTATGGGGCCTAGTATGACGAACTGAGCTAAAGTCCTGCATTTGTCAAGAAACTCAACCTGTTCTGTATTTTTGTCTATGAGTTCTTTGGTTTTTCGCTCAGTCCTTGTCTTTGCTTCTTTGGCTAGAGTTTTGAGGAGTTGGCCCACCTCTATGTTGGTCAAGGAGCTTGCATCCTTCAAGCTAATCCAAAGTATGGGAGTCTTTCCATGATGCTCCTTCCTCTTCTTGTGCTTTTCTGCTTTTGTCTCCTGTGTACCTGCAACAGTTGAGGGGTGGCCTTTGGTTTGCGGGATAGAAGTCGATGGTTTTTCTAGCTGGGGAGGTGGGATGACCACCTCCGGCTGGGTGGATGTAGTCGGTTGGGATAGGTCTGTCTATGAATCAAGGGGTGGTGGGGATGGTGGTGGAGATGGTGATGGAGTGAGGAATGGTCAGGGGTGATGGGTTTGGGGGAAGTATGGTGTGGACTTGCATCGGAAGGTATGTCTGCTCCTGGTGGTGTAGTGGTTAGTAGGCCGGCTTGGGGTACGGGGTCGGTCGGTTCAATGGTAAAGGTCACTTGTCAAATCACGTCTCCTTATTGGTTAGATTGTCGGGTGAAGGTCGACGTGATGTGTACAAATACTGTGGGTTGTGTTCTACTGCTTGTATAGAGAGGAGCCTGGGTGGAAATTTTCTGGGCCGACTGAAACAGCCTAGGCAATGTCTCGAAGAAAGCTTTTAGCTCGGTATCTTTGTCAAATTTTTCTTTCACCGTCTCCGGCATTGCGCTTTTGTATAAGTAGAGGGGGCTGACCAACTGTTGTGCCAGTGCTTGCTCCTCAACTACTTGTGTCGATGATGGAGGTGGAGGCATCGACACAAGATCGACGACGTTTTCAGGCATCATCGTTGTTTTTGCCTTCTTTGGTCGACCTTCAGGGGATCCTGCTTCGACAAAACGTTGGAACTGGGTTTCAACTGGTACTTTATTTGCGACAGCGTCCTCTATAATGTCAAGGGCCGCAGCTGCCAGTTCGTCTTCATCATCTGATGATTCGGCAATGATAAGTTTGCACTTACCTTTGCCTTGTTGTTGTTCTTGCACTTTGATTTTCTTCCTAGCTGCTGCTATCTCATTGGCGAGTTTCTGAATTATGCCTTTTGTAACAGCATACTCAGGGTTGTCTGGTTCAACTTCGCCCGTCGGTTCCTGAGTCGGGACGACACTTGCAGGAGTCGGAGGAGTTGTTTGTTGCTGTTGTTGTGGCTTTGGTTTTGCAGGCCATGGTACTGCTTGCTTTGTGGTTGGAGGTTTGATAGTTATTTGTACTCGACCAATGGGTTCGATTGGTAGGTCCTCTGACACAAATGTGCTGATGTAGAGGTTGAGCTCGTAGTCTTCCTCTTTCTCTTGGTCAGTGAGTGGCTCCTCAATTGAGAAGTCGACCTGTTTCGCTGATTCTAGCACCGGTATCTTTGTCTTAGTCTATCGAGACAATTCTCAGAAGATTTTGTCGACAGATGGATAGTAGTCAAGGGATTTGGCGTTGGAGGCCTCGCCCTGCATGTACCATATAGAGGTATGGTCGAGCTCTAGCTGGATGTGGGAGTTCGCAGGTAGATTTCGTCGGATGTTCTGAGGCACCCTCCATCTAGTCGTGTGAACTTTCAGTTGTTGGAACCAGTTCTCCAAGAATACTTTCCCTTGCCCTAGTTCATGCGGGGTTCCTTTCTGGGAAAAGGGTTTGAACCTATACATGTCGAACCTTGATGGTTCCCAAAAGACTGGGCTTCCTTATGGACAGATGTGGTACATAATGATCCATAGGATGAGGGAGGGGAACTTGATGATTCCTCCCCTCTCTTGGCATCGCTCGTAGACGGTTTTTATCATGTCGATGACATAATCCCCCCATCTGTAAAGTCGCCCATCGGTGGCAATTGTGTCGACAGCTTCCACCATTTCTAACTTGAGGTCACTGCCTTGACCTGCTAATGTGAGTGTGATTGTGATTATTTTGGCCACGATCTGTGGCGTTCGAGTTGTGATTTGGCCAATCATCAACCCTTTTGAGTTTTTCCCAGAGGGTGATTCCGTAAGCTCTTCGACCAGTCCTTCTTTGATTCCGACTGGTACAGGGTCTCCTTTGTTAGATAGGCTAGTGAGTTTGGAGATGACATCCCCAGAAATGTCAATCAACTCATCAAAGTAGAACCGGCTGTTGTGATACCGACTGATGATGAATTTGACAGTAGCTTCCTTCATGCCACCAAATCTTGCCATCAGTGGTGCATTGGCGTAGCCAAAAAGAGTGTTGTGTTGTATTTTTTGTGCTGCCTAGGTCGGCTTTTTGTCGACAAAGGCCCACTCTTGGATCTTGGCCCATAGTTTTTTCCATGAGCCCTCCTGCACTTTGGCGTTTTTGATGTTCTTTAGTCTGCGGACCAAAGGTGTATCTACAGCCTGTATCTCTTTCGCCTTGGTTGATGCTCTGGTCTGCTTGGGGGCCATTGTGTCTGTTTGGTTGAGGTTGCTACAGGGTTCTTGATTTTTGGTCGACTAAGTGTGCGGATGCTTTGGGTGTAAAGGTTGCGGTGAATGAGCCTTCGGTGGTCTGGTATTTATAGGTGATGTTGTGTTTGGATGTGACAATGGCTGCATTAATGGCGGACATGATGTTCCAGTTGGAGTATGCAAGTGTGAGTTAATGGTTATTTTCTTTCGGTGCTCGAGGTCATGAATGCGTGATGGGACTATTTAGGTCATCGGCTGGTGTTGGTGTTGAGAATGGTCGACAGGAATGGTCGATGAAGATGGTCGAGGGTCATGATGTCGGTTGTCGAAGTAGTGATTTCCTGTCATGGTGTTGTGTCTGCGGGATATTTGTTTGTTTTTGGAGTTTTTAGTTTTGTATGTATTTTGGTGGCCGGTTAGGGTCGTTCTATGATTTATTTTTTTTTCAGTTCTTGTAACGTTTTAGTCGGGCTCCATTAACGAGCTTCCGAAATACTAGGCCCTGCATCGTCCTTAGTCATACTGAACCATTAGGGTGTATCTCGTCGACAATGTAAGGTCCCATCCACTCTATGTGGAGTTTCTTAGGTTTTCCTTTGATCCGACTATTGTAGAGTAAAGCAAAGTCACCGAACGCTAGGTTTTTATTCTTGATGTTGCAGTCGTGCATGCTTTCTATTGTTGCTTCTAAATTTATTGGTGTTGTATGGCGATGAGTCAGTGCTCTTCCAGCTTACTAAGTTGAAGTAGTCGGTCCTTCCTTCCCTGTTCCACATTGACATGGAGGATTTTTGCAATAGTAGGCGTCTGTTGTCGGAAGTGTAGTGGGACGACTGCTTCTTGTCCATAGACTAGTCGAAAACGGGTTTGGTCGGTCAACTGTTTATAGGCTATCCTGTATGCCCATAAGACTACAGGGATTTTCTCATCCCAGTCGTCCTTGTCAGCACTGCATATTTTGGTTAACCCTTTTGTTAATGTTTTATTGAAAGCTTCAATCGCCCCATTCAACTGAGGATGATATGCTGTACTCCGTCGGTGGTCTATGTGGAATTGGTCGGTCAAGTTTTTGATAGTTTTGTTGAGAAAGTGTGTCCCTTGGTCGCTAATCAATGTTAGTGGGCATCTGAATCTAGTGATGATGTTTTCATAGATAAACTTAGCGGCTACCTCACTCGAACATGTATCGACGAGTTCAGCTTCTGTCCATTTAGTGATGTATTCTACTGCAGTGATAATATATCTTGCACCTGATCTTTTTGCTGGGATAGGAAATGGTCCTATGAATTCTATAGCCCAGATTTCGAATGTGAGACTAGGGTTTACTGATATCAAGGGCATTTCTGTGCTCAACAGGGGTCAACCAAGTCGTTGACATCTGTCACATCGACTAACAAAACTTTTGCAATCTCTGTGGAGCGTCGGCCACCATAATCCTAACTGTTGGATTTTCTTTGCAGTTGTGTCTACTTGGAAATGTCCTCCTGCAGGTCCATAGTGTGCTTCATGCATGATTTGGTCTCGTTCATGTTTGAGTACACACCTTATGAGGATTTCATTTAATCCCATTTTGTATAAAAATCCATTGATGAGTCTGTATGGTGCAGCCTTCATAGCCAAGATTTGTTTTTTCTTGGTATTCATACCTTCTGGTACCTGACCGTTTTCTAAGAACTGAGCTATTTCTTTTAGTTCTTCTGGCACTGCTTCTATGCGAAATAAATGTGCATCCGGTAAGTCGTCGTTGACTCCGGTCGGTTCCTCTCCTGTGTCTATTCGAGATAGATGGTCGGGCCCGACATTTAGCTTGCCTAGTCGGACAATGAATTCAAACTCAAATTCTTGGAAGAGAAGTAGCCATCGACAAATCCTCCCATGATGGAGTGGTTTATTGACAAGGTACTTCAGGGCTTGATGGTTGGTATAGAATGTGAAGGGGTTCGCTAAAAGGTAATGTTGATACTTTTGGAGGGAAAATACCATACCTAGGGCTTCTCTTTCTGTGGTCAAGTAGTTTCTTTCAGCCTTATTTAATTTTTGACTGCTGTAAACTATGGGATAATCCATTCCATCATCCCCTGGTTGAGTTAGGATTGCTCCTATTGCTATTCCTGATGCATCAATATGCACATGGAATTTGGTCGACCAGTTTGGAAACTTTAGGATGGGGGCTTCGACTAGTTTTCTTTTTAATTTTTTGAATAAGATGTGACATTCCTCTATCCAGTTGAACTCTTGATCTTCATTTAATAGTTCTTCGAGAGGGTAGGTCATATCTAAATAGTATCATATAAATTTTTTGTAATAGCCGGTATGGCCAAGTAACACCCTAACTTTTTTGGGGTTTACTGGGGGTTTCAAGTCGAGGATAATTTTAATCTTTGCAAAGTCGACCTTGATACCTTCTTTACAGACAATATGCCCTAATAGTATACCTATGGGAGTCATAAATATACATTTCTTAATGTTCAGGGAGAGTTGAATCTGTCGACATCTCTCCAACATAAGTCTGAGCCATTTGCAGTGGTCTTTTAAGGTGGAGTATATTGTCCAGTCATTGAAGTATACTACCATGGTCTTATATATATACTCTAGGAATGTTATGACAATAATTCGAGAAAACACTGCAGGTGCATTCTTTAATCCAAAAGGCATAAGTACTCTGTAAGCAAAGGAACCAAATTCACACACAAATGTTGTCTTCTTTTGATCTTCTTTGGCTATTGGTACTTGGTTATAGCCTAAGAATCCATCTATAAATGAGTAGCATTCATGTCCTGCAACTTCATTCAAGATTTCATCTGCATAAGGGGTTGGGAATGGGTCTATTAAGGTCACTTTGTTGAGTTCCCGAAAGTCGACACAAATTCTTGGCTTTGTCGGGTCATGTTTCTTGGGCTATATGACCATTGGACTTGCCCATTCTGACTAGTCGATAGGGTAAATGATCCCTGCTGATAACATGTTATCAATTTCCTTTTTGACTATTTCCTTGTACTTGTGATCCAGTTTGTAAGGTCATTTCTTAACAGGTCGAACATCAAGTTTAGTATCAATTTTCATTTCTCCCATTTCTTGGACTAAGCCTTTTAGGTCTTTATAGTTCCTGGCAAAGACATCTTGGAACTCTCTTATTAAGTTCACTATTTCGGTGATCTGTTGGGCATTCCAGTAGTCACCAATTTTTGCTAGTTTTGGTCGATCGTCGTTTGAAATGTTGACCTCTTTAGTTTTTACTTTGGCATCTAGCCACTCTGGTGCTTTAGCTTCATTGATCGGCCGACTTCCTTCTTTGAACTGTGAGAATGTGGCAGGGAAGTCAACTGCAGTCATTCTGTCAATATCTTGTTTGTTGGTTGTTGTGATTTTCAGGATCGATCAGATAGGCTTTGTTGTTTCAATGTGGTTGGATTTCCATCTGAAGCTCTTGCCTTCTGTGTTTTCATTTTCTAATTGTAAACGGGTCGACTGTGGTTTTGACCATATTTGTAGATTGTTACAGTCCTTTATCCGTCGATGGTCTTGGGAGGGTTGTTTTTCAGTCGGTTGGATAAATTGTTTGATTTGTTTTGCTGTCTCAACCAGATTTTCATTTTGAGGTATGAAGTTGAAGTCTTTAATAAAATTTTCCCTAAGTTTGTGCCATAAGAAGGTTTCACCTCTAGCTTCTTCCATCTTATACCATTTGTTTGGTAAGTCGGCTAGGGTTGAGGGGAACAAATGTGGCCAGGCTCGCTCATCCTTGTATCCAAGTCTTCTCCACTCCTTTTCACAATTTTTGATATGTTCTTATGGGTTTTGTCCTTGGTTAAAGATAGGTGTTTGAGCTTGCTAGGTTAATTTCTTTCCTCCAAACCTCTCAACAAAGTAAGTCGAAGCAGTTGTCCAGGTCTGTAGTTTTGTCTAATGGGTGTCCCACCATCTAGCTGCTTGACCTGTAAAAGTTTCAACTAAGCTTTGAAGTCGGCCATGTTCACCAATAGTTTTAGACACTTGCTCAATATGCATGACTGGTGATTCCCTCTCCTTGTACCTTGGTAGTTGGGTAGTATTTAAGTTGGTTGGTTGTAAGGTAGGGCGTTCCCTTATTTTCTTTTCAAATATTTTTGGGACGATGGATACTATGAAGCACTGTTGGGTGGGATTTTTCTGTAATTTTTGTATAGTCCAACACCCTCTTGCTTGTGTTTCGTAATTCTCAATCTCCGAGTCATACAATTTAGCGTCTGAGTTATAACCAATTGAGTCTTGGTTACCTAAGTTAAGTTCGCCATGGATGTTTGGTTTTGTGTAGTCTGCATTGTTGTGGATCTGGTAAAGTTGTCGGACATCGACTTCTTCATCAATAGGTTTCGTCCAAGGTTCCCCTTGGGAGGGATGAATGGGTACAATGACCTTTTGACCATTTCCTTTTAATTTGATTTGTTCCTTGTCCAAGGATATGGATGCTTTCATCTTTCTTCCCCAAGGTCGATCGACTAGTGTTGGGAAAGAGCTGGCTCCTTCTTTTGGGTCAATAATTTCAAAATCAACCTTGGTTGAGATTCCTTTGATGGTCATGTCGACGTTTTACCAGACCCCAATGGGTTCAATTAGGCCTTGGTCGGTGATTTTCAGGTAAATTCCTGACTCGTAGAGTCGAGGTCTGCCCATCTGTGCCCAAGTATCCCGAGTCATGATATTTACTTGTGACCCGAAGTCGAGCACTACTTGTCGGACGTGGTAACCTTCGATTTCTAGGTCGACAAGTGGGTCGGCATCACTTTTGTCTTTTTGGTTCAAGCTGCAGATGTTTTTGGTTTGTTTTGCAGGGTTGGTACCTTTTATTTCATGTAACAAGTCTATGAACTGAGATACTGATTTGTCTGTTTGAGCGAGTTGGATTAATTGATGTATTGTGTTGGGTCGACCGTTATCGAGGTATTCTTGTCGTGCAATGTCTTGAAAGACATGGGTTACTTCTTTATATGTTTATTGTTCATGCCGTGGGTTAGGATAGACATTTGTTTCTTTAATCTTACTAATTTGAGGGTTATCAGGTCCTATTTTTGTGCCTTGTTGAGTTACAATATGTAGATTTTTAGTGGTTATTACATCATGTTTGTGCATGCAAGACAAGACATTAACATTTTTCTTGGTATTAATTTTTTCTAACATAGTAGGGCAATCCTCAAGTAAGCGATCGCCTACTCCATAGTGGGTACAGAATTTGAGATCAGGCTTGTCCTTGTATGGACAATCTACATACCAGTGACCTTCTTTGTAACATATGAAGCACTGGGTGGGTCAACGCGGTCGTATGTCATGATTCCTAGGGAATCGACCTCTTCCTCCGTAACCTTGGCATCGATTATCGTACTGGCGCTCATATCATCGATCGTCGTATCTTTGTCCATTGTGATCATTTGGTGGATTGTTTTGCTCGTTATGTTGTGCTACTGCATTTGTTTGGTATACCACGTGATAGTTCTATCGGTTCTTTAGGTTTAACTGACAATCGGTAGTGTTATGACTTTTGGTTTCGCAGATGGCGCACCAGGAAGCCTTGCCGTTCTTCATGTTAAACTGGCAGTCTACTGTAGAGTGATCTCCATGTTCCTGGCAGATGTCACAAAAGGATTTGGTCTGTACAAAGCGGACGTCTTGTCGGCTATATTCTTGTCGACAGTTATCTTTCGAGTGGCCGTTTGTTGAGCATTTGGTGCACTAGATCTCCTGATTCTTGAGGCTGAGCTCCTTCAGAGACTTCTGTACATTCTCGAGCTGCTATTCCAATTTGTGGTCCGTGGGGTATGTGGTTATATCCTCGTCCATTTCAACTTGAAGAGCTTTCGTGAGCGCATCCTCATATGTTTTGAACGTCTCTAGACTAATGTTTCGACGTACTTTTTGCGATAGGCCTGCAAGAAACCACTGGATTAGTAACTGTTTGCCTATAACATAATACAATTGGCTCAGTAAATATTTCCACCGCTTGTCGTAGTTGCGGATGGATTCTCCTGGATTTTGTGAAGTGGTTTTAAGCTTCTTCGCGGTCAGGTGCTTAGCATCTGGAGTTTTAAAAAATGACAAAAATTGTGCCTTAATCTCGACTTTTGTCGCTCTGGGTTGTCTCTCCGAAAAGGTCATGTACCATGTCAATGCCCTTTTCCTTAAGGCTCCTGCGAACTGTGCCATTTGTCTATCTTCATCTGTGACCTGGTTAGCTTCCCAGGTCGACTTGCAGATGAACCAATGTCATCTGGGGTCTTCATCTCCTTTATAGAGGGGGATGTAAGCTGATCCGTGACCCATGTCTGAGTCACTATCGCTGCTCTCAGAATTTGGCGGCGATGGAGGTGGGGGTGGTGGTGAGGGTGGTGGGGTTATTGATGTAGTCGTTCCTGCAGAATTATGGTCGACGAAACTTGCGTTCCCATCGGTTGTCGATTCTTCATCGACGAGCAGTCGTTTGATGTCGACTTCTGTTGTCAATGGTCCACTGCAACTATTTGTTCACAGGTCTGATTGTTTGATTTCTTCTAAAGCCGTATTTGGCGGGGGAGGCGCTCCTTCATGTGTCTGTAAGAGCAAGTGGATACTTCAGAGGGAGGCTGCCGCTTGAAATGTCACCCAGTTCCCTTCCACCAATTGATGTATAATAAGGTGTCGTCCAGGGTACGTTTCATCACCTAGTCGGCTTCATATACCGAAGTCACCAGCTCATAGTCGGAGGTCGTCTTCGACAATAGTCTGTATTCGAGTACGTGGATTCAATGGGGAAAGGGTTTTTCCTTCATTGGGGGCGCTTAATTGGAGAGCTTCTGGCTGCTCTATCCACACTTCTTCCTCCTTAGGGGCCTCTTCTTGCTCCATGCCCTCTTCATGTCGATCATGACCCAACTCTGGAAGATTCTCTTCGCGGTCGTTCTCCCTAGGGTTTTGTCCTCTGTGTAGCTCTAAGGCTCTTTCATGTCTTGCTTCCCTTCTCTGGTGTCTCTCGTCCCTTTCTATTTTCTGAATGTCCGACATACTTTCGTAGGATATTATTCTCTTGAGGTCCTCTTCGGACGACTTCTCATTACTGGTGACTGATATCGGATTCTAGTCGACTAGGATCCACTATACTCTATTTTTGACACATGACCAGCTACCTCCCCATAGCCTACCTGACGCTTTTTAGAAATCCTGAATAGTTCAGTCTATTTGCTTAGGAATTATTCCCACTCCCTTTCAGTAATGAATTTTTCCCATTTCCTCTGCTTTTCCACCCAGTTAGAGTTTGTTGGCTATTTGTGAAGTGATGGGCGAGGTTTGATGATATGTGCTACTCCTTTCTCAATCAAGAATTTGAATAGCAAGGTCGGTAGGGAACAAAAAAATTGTTCGGTGAAATCTGTGTAAAATTTCTCTTTGACAATTTCCATTGAAGTTTTGTCTTCGACTGCCTGCTCCTCACAGAAGTCATCCATGATTTTCTCAAACCACTCCAACAAATTTTTTTGGCCTCCTCGGATCAGTTGTTCTAGCAACTGTTGTTCTTTAGTTGCGTCCGGATTTCTCATCCAGGAGTTGCTTCAAGAGTTGGGGCACTGATTCGACAAAATTTTCATGCGTTTCTGTAAAAAATATTTATTTTGCTTCAGCGACTCTTAATCTATTCCTTCGTGCGTAATTCTGCAAATAGTTTGCAATTTTACGTTCCCACCAGTCCTTAATCTCTTGCTCTGGTATCATATGTGATCATATATTTCAGTCATGTACTACTGGCAATGGAACCAATGTTGTAATCTCAGAGATCACATAAGGTTACCAATTATACATACTAAAACTTACATAAATATAGAACAGAGACAAGAGACAAGAATAGATAGGATTAAAATAGATTATATTATTACAATGAGTCCATACAATGCAGAGAACTAAACTGAGTTCTCATTTGGCTCATAGCCTAATATATACAATTTACAGATGGTTACAAAATAACTACCTGTCGGTTTAGTGAACTGACGTGACTTTTAGATGGCCGACCTAATCTCTTAGTTTTAGTCGGCCGACCGACTTAGTCGGCTGATCAACTAAGTTGGCCCATCAACTTAGTCGGTTGATCGACTAAGTCGGTCCTTGTTCAAGTCGACTTATTTATGTATGTTTTAGTATGTATAATTGGTAACCTTATGTGATCTGTGAGATTACAACACAGGACAAAAATATAGGAGAGAGTGCTGAAATTTTAGGGAGGCCAAAAATTGAAAAAAACTTATTTTTTGATTTTTAGGGTTATTGACATAAAATTGCAGACCTAAATTTAACCTAATATACCATGCAAGGTGCAATATTTACATATTCAAATGTAATATTTTGAAGGGGAAGAAGTTTTGAGATAAGGATTTTAAATTACCCTAACCCTAGGGCATCTAAGGAGGTGACCAACCTTCCTTTTGAGAAGCCTATCCTAGCTTTGACAACAAAACCTAAAGGCCTAAGGTTATAACCCTAGAAGGAATCTTATGAGGGACATACTTATACAAACCAAGGTGACTAAAGGTTGAAAAATGACCTAGACAAGATGAAATGAAGCTCTAATGGCTACCATCCAATCCATGACCATACATCATTCATGAACATTTAACAAAAGAGAGATAAAGAAAAACCTTAGATACCTCCCTATGTAAGTGTTTATCCAACAAATCATAGCATCACCATTAGCAAGATCGTAGAACCAAAGAACTTCAAGAAATTGTCATCCAAACCCAGAAAAACATCTTCCTTAAGAGGGGTACATCACTTCCAAAGATCCCTAGTAGGGAAAAATAAGTGCATAATTTTGTATCCCACTTGTCTTATGTTAAAATGAAGTGAGGAGAGGTTTATCTATAGCCTCTCACACTCTCTTTACAAAAATATCCAGGCCTACGTGCCTTAAAATGTCAATTAGAAATTATAAAATGTCAACTTAAAATTATAACATAAAACAATATAAAAATGGCCTGAATTAGGCTTATAGTTGGCTACCTGGGGTATTTTCCCCCTAGGTGACAAAACAACGAAAATAAGCGAATCACTACGAACAAAATTCCCCCTAGGTGACAAAACAACGAAAATAAGCGAATCACTACGAACAAAATTCTGGAGTGAGCTGGAGGGATGGCATCATGCCCCATCTAACCATGAAAATGTTGTAAAATCCATCAATTCCCTCTTCAAATAAGAAAGATGATCTGGCATGGAAGATAATATCCTCTGAGGAAAGATCCCAAGGAGAGAGAGCAACAACTTCTTGAAGGTCCAGGAGGGTGTCTGAGGTGGCTATGAATGGATACTGAGGTCTCATATTTGAAGCACATGACATCATAGAAAGACAATAAGGTGTGGGGTCATGTGACCAGTGGTTAACACCTAAGACCCCTAAACACCAACCCCAGGGTTAAAAACCCCAACAAAGGGCAGTCACCATTGCCATTAATCCATAGTACTCCTAAAGGAAGGACCAAATGGACCAACCATGAACACCACTGTTGAATAACACCCCTCCTAGTAAAAACATGGCCTCTCTCTCCCTGGGGCACATCTGAAGGTGCGTTGGGTACATGTGTAACATAACATTGGCTCCAACTGTGGGACGAGTGATCTTCTTGGGAGGGATTGAGAACCTTTGAATATTTTGGTACATGTATAAGTACACACATCAAATGTCCAAGGGATTAAAAGCATCATGAGGTAGACACTTCCATTTTTCCTTTTCCGCAAAATAAAGGAAACAAACTAAGAACAATAAAGACTAACTAAATCATGAAGGAACATCAGATGCAATGCAAAGGTATGCCTAGAGTCAAACATGATAATAAAAAAGGGTTAGGTGAAATCATATCACCAATGTAACCATCTCAGTAAACCATTCATACTTGATATCTTACCTTTTTCTTTTAATGCAATCCATGATAATACCTCATCAATGATATGTTGAGTATGCACTAGGATCTCCATCTGGGTGAGGAAAGGAAACTAAACCAATCTGAGAACCTGAAAGACTTGAAATTGATGCCATGGAGAGGGATTTATTTGAAAAGCTTTGTTGATCTGTGCTTCTACTAGGATTATGTATGGGACACCGCCATCATACATTTCTATTAAGAAAACAATTTTCCCAAAACTTTTCCATAGATATTGAACTTGGAAGGCGTTTAGTAAAGAAGGTGTTCACAAATCTTCATAGGTTAGTTGTAATATGTGCCTGCATTTAATTAAGAATTTCTTTGGATATACAAGTATATCACTCGTCTTCGTAGAAATCATGTTAGTATCCCAAATAATCCTTGAAATGTTGAAATTGTTTGCTAGATAATTCATACTTTCATGCTTCAAATGAAAATATAAACAATAAATATTGTGAAACCAAGGAATGAGAATCATACCTGTCCACATATTTTTCTTGATATTTTTTAATTGAATGGTTAAGGACTTACTTAGATAGGATAGAATGGAATGCACAACTCATGCGATATTTCCAGAGAGATGTTGCATAGGACAGTAGGCTTGACCCACTAGCATAGATGACAACTCTTTCATCTCTATATCTATATGATGTACCACACTTTCCTTTGTGCTAGGTATGAAAAGATGAACCAAGTCATATGACACCTTGCCAAGGGTGTGTTTTTCCAAATCTTCACACTCTGTATCATATCAAAGCATTATGTATAGAAATAATATGTAATGTTTGACAGTGCTTCATCTTCAACTATAATGGAAAAATGATTGAGCCATTATTCATCATTAGAATTATAAATAAACAGAATAATCATATCTTGTTCAACAAGGCCTTCACAAATTTTGTCTCTGATATCCCTACTTGAGGTGATCATGAATTCTCCATCCCAAATGGTGTCAAATTCTGTCTCAAGCTTATCCATATTAGCTTCATCATATTGTTACTTGGAACCATAGATTCTGGAGACAATGGTACCTGATCTCAAATAATTATAGAGATATGAACACATAAATTTCCAATAATCATCGTCCTCAAAATTTCTTTCATTATGTTATAGAAAACCTGAGATGTCGTAGGAAATTGCTATGTGTTGGTAAGGAGAACTCGCCCTATCCTTTTTTTCTTCAACTTCTTCAACTAGGATCTCTCGATATTCACATGTAGGACCACAATCATATTCATTTTCATGATGATCTACATCGATTATGCTTGAGATATAATTAGCTTCTTCAACCCAATTTTCGTTGTGGATCTATTTACTAAACAAGTTCCTTGCATGTTCAACATGAGGCATCCATCTACGTTGTTTTCCATGGTACCAGCACCTAAAGAATAATTCAATCAATTATGGAAGAGAATGTATCTTATATTTTGGTAGGTTTGTGAACCAAATGTGGGCCTTTCCTTCTAGGTGAAGGTCAAACAATCCCATATAAACACCTTCTTCCAACTCAAATTCCTCTGAGAATTAGAACATAAACTTTGCGACCATGACTTCCACATAATCCTCATTTTTATCATTGAATGGATTCCATAGTTCATGTGGTAGTCTGTCTAAGTAACCTGGGAACTTTGATAAGTCCATGGGAGTGAAATACTTCCACTTCTGCAACAGTTGGATTATCAGGATCTTTAAATTTAAATGGAATATCCTCTTCAATTCCTTCGCTAGGACCATCTTGTGTCTGAATGTTTCCCAATGTTTCTTCCCACATATGGTTGATCATGACCTTTCTTACATGTTCATTAATATCACAATCCTAATCCTTACTGAATTCATCGATCAACTGCTTGAGTGAAGAAAACCTTTTATGAGGAAATCCTTCATACCAATTCCTGACTGTCAAGTTGTCCTTTAAGTGGAGAGTTAGCAGGAAGAACTTCATTTCGATATCTTCATGTATCATATCGCTTTCTTCGATAAATTGCATGAATTCCCAAACATGTGTTGCTGCATGATACTTATATCATGAAATAATGGAAAAGTGCTTTCCCATCATATTCAATGACATACTAGTGTGGCTATCCCAGAATGAATAAAAAATCCAATATATCCATCCATAATTAGTAATTGGATGCCATATAATTAGGATTCCTTTCTTTTATAGAGAACTTGTTTATTTTTCTTTATCTAGATTCTCCAGGAGATACCTTCCAAGTTGGCTCAACAAATCTCACGAAAGTACCAAAAAAACAAGGTCGTACTTGAGATAATGGTAATTAAGTTCTTGGTGGAGTCGTCAAATAAACCTGTTAAATTAGTCCTTACAAAATTATAAATATATTGAATACAAGGACATACCTTAATTTACCAATGTGTCATTATTGCACATATTAGTCACCTCAATTGATTTATAGGTCCCCAACAACAACACCAAAATGTTATTGGATGAACTAGCAGGGTTAGTCACCGATAAGCATATGAAGGAGAAAGTGACCACTGTCACCTTAGCCACTTCTCCAATATTATTTGGAAGTTAGAACCTCCTAGGGTAGAACCATAAATGCAAGTCCGCAAGGACACCAAACAATATATTCTTTGGAAGGGTTAGTGATCAGTTCCTTAATAGAGTCAGTTTAAGAATGCAGAAGACATACTAATATAAAGGTGTGAACTTGATAAATGCAAAATCGGTATATCCACTTATTTGACCAATGAGTGTGATGCAAGTATGAGTGTAGGAAGTAAGTGTAGTAGCAATAGATCATATAGAATTATCACATCTCTTCAATTTAATACCATCCACATTTAATCGTGTACTAAATGAAATTTTCCAATAACATGTAATTCTAACATAAAGTGAAACTTACACCAACATAACACAGTTTTCCAACTATATGATATGTAGCCTTTGATATCACAAATATGATAGCAATAATGAACAATGACGAATGTATCAATTTTCTAGGTGTTAGCAGTAAACATTATCCAAATGAAACATAGCTTATTGGTCAGTTTTGAGAGAAATTACCATTTAGATATATAGACTTCCCATTCACATGAAACATAAAAACTTGTGTATGTAAAATAAGTCTGATATGTATCATAAGAAATATTCTAGCTGAAGTGCATCAAGAATAAGTCACTCTTTTCTTAATCAACTACTCAACTAATAGTTTTTTTGCTATGTATGCAAGTGTAAACATAAGGTAATGGTTAGGGGACAGTCTGTAAATGAAATTGTAGAGTGTATATCATTTGGGTAAGGTTGTAACAACCTGAAATAAGCTCAAAGAATGGAGGAGATAGGACCAATTTGGAACATCAAGGAATCAATAAGACATGTATCAAATAGAAGTATAACTGATTTCCAAACATCCAAATCACTTGTTGAATTCATTAATCATTCATGTAACCAATACTCAATCATCCAAATATAGTAAGCCCCTCATTCACTATGTAACTAGATTTAATCCAATATTCCTATCAAGAAATGTGTTCAATAATGCATAATTTTAGGAAGCCAATCCTTAATTTAACCTTGCACAAAGTATGAATTACCAATTGTGGGTTGTTTCACAAATGGCCAAAAAATAATTTATATCAAAACAATAATCCTATTAAGCTAACCTTATCCCAAGAAGTATGTGCATTTATCCATAGTCCTAACAAAGAAAAAAAACATGAGATGTGTGTACAACAAAGTTAAGGCCAACCTCTTTATATAAAGTTACACAAATTGTATTTAAACTATGGATAGGATGTACCGAAAACTTCACCATTCAACCATAAAATCACCCAAAAATATCGGATATGAAAACAAAGGTGTAATCAATGTAAGTGGGATTTCTTGTCTATCCAAGAAGTCTGAAGTGCACTTTTAAAATTATGCCAAGCACATGAAATGAAACCTTTATCAAATCATGGTCATGACCAAGTGTTAGAAAAATTTCCAGTTTTTGTATGTGGTATTTTGAGAGTTTCTAAAGTGTAATTGCATACCAGTGAAGAGGCCTGTAGAAGCATCATGAATAGATGCTACAATGTGTAAATGGATATCCTACAAGAGGTCAAGACTAGAAGAGTTCCCTAAGAGAAAAAATTGGACAGTTGAGGCTCTTCCCATGAGATCTGGAGCCTCTGGATTCTTCCATAAAGGTGCTTAGACCAAGCCACTGCAATCTACTGCTTCCAAGCCAGGAAGAGAATGCCACTTATTTGTAGATTACATTTTATATTCAATATACATGAAAAAGATATTCAAGCTATTTATGTCTCAAACATAGATCTTATTATTCTAATCCAGTTCCACTGAATATGTTGATTAAAGTGAGGGCATTACTGATAAGTTTGCTCGAATAATAAACAATATTTGTGACAATGGCCTCAACCCTCCCCTTCATGGCCTTAAAATCGTCGAGGAAGGAATTATCGTTGGTGAGGGCGACACTCATCCATGTCTCCACGCTACTCATTTGAAACTTGAATTTATTCTGCTGCAAATTTTGTCGCTCTAATAGAGATTGGTGCAGATTCTTGAGAATACGTTTCTCATGCTGGGCACTTGATTCCTCAACCCATCTCAGTGCCAAGCTTACTATGAATTTCTAGCCTTGAATGGAGGTCCTTGTTGTAATCAGCTCAAGCAAAACAAGACATCGCTCATAACTGCAAGCAATGGCCTCCAAGTATTTCCATGGGGACTCCTTGAACCTACACAACCTAAGATTCTAGAAGCTGCTCTCATACAGTTAGTGCATGACTTAAATGTGGAAAACTTGGCTTGTTTTTTAACAATGTTTTTAAGGCACTTGGGAGTCAATCCCTAGTCTGTACATTTAGTTTTCAATTTTTAGATTTTTAAACAATGTACAGACTTCTATATTGCACACTGCGAATGGTTGGGATGACATATTTTTTTCGATTTTTTTTCAAGCGTGGATACATAATCAATGCTGGTTAAAATCGTCATCTTTTATTTAGTTGTTTTATAAATCCCTCTATATTTACTTGTTTTATAAATCCCTCTATATTTACTTGTTTTATAAATCCCTCTATGATCGAAGCGCTCAATGCCAAGAGATCTGATTTTGAGAGGAAGCTCATTAGTGGTACGCTTCGTATCCCAAGAAAGCAAGAAAATGATAAGCTTATGTTTTTACTTTTTAAAAGCTTATGTTTAAAAAGATGGAAGTTTTATAATTCCCAAAACAAAGAAACACGTTTGATTAAAAAAGTTATATATATATATATATATATATCTTCATTCTATCAACTAAATTACCAACGTAACAAAATCAAATTAAAACTAAAACTACAATCTAAGTAAAACTAAGAAGATTAAAACGAATGAAATCTCGACTTCCCGATGAAATTGTAAGTGTGATTTTCTGTCAATCAAATTATTTGATGTATAAAATGATTTATCAGTCTTCACACTATAGAATGATTATTTGGTGTGCTCAAACAGGTGAAAAGAGTTAGCCTAATCCAACACTTCCCCATCCTCAACGAGTTGTTTAATCCAATCCATCGGTGCAGTTGTTAATTCAATTGTTTAGTGATCCATTCCATTTTTGTTAAACATGGTTTAATGATATATTTCATTATTCCAGCTTCATGAAGATCGCAACAAAACTGATCCGTTATACCAACAGCGAAAATTCATGTTTGTTTCTTGAAAAAACCTATCGATCAATTGTTTCTTTCTGACAACAACAACGATCTCACATAGTTAACTGGTTATTCTTATTCTCAATCTATCAAATCTAAACCCTAAACCATATCAACCAGACCTTCAAATTAAGCAGGTCTTGTCATTTTCTTTACTCATCTAACCTCGAAAACTACTAGCATAGTTTTCATCCCATCTACACTATCACAAAAGCATACAAAAATCCTTAAAAATATATTGTCTCGTATTAAGGGGTCAAAGGGGTTTTTAACTTTACAAAGTGATATAAATATTGGGGGTTATTTTATTTGGGTGGGCCAAGGAATAACATTCAAATCTTGGGATATATATATATATATATATATATTTGGAGGCCACCCATAGAGACATGTTGAATTCCTCCAAGGTTAAATACAAACACGTCCCTACACTCTAAGAAAAATGGCATTTTAGCCACACATAAAATTGTTGTATATTAAAATATCTAATTTAAAATAATATTTTTATAATATTATAATTATGTTGATAAAAAAATTTATTAATTTTACTATATAGATTTTAAATTTTATATATATATGCGCGCGCAGACACACATATATATTCAAATGCGGTTCATAAACACCCCAACGGGGTTGCTACGTCCACAAGAAGAAATCACAAGGGGCCTCACCCCATTCACTATGATTACGGAGCTAACCCGAGGACATCAAGTGAGACCCTTATATAACAATGTATAGCCACCCAAGGATTTAACCTCGATATCTTCTATTCACAACTTACAGCACTCAACCACTTGAGCTAGCCCACTGGGCTATAAATATATAATTTTTCTATAATATTATCATTATTCTTATGATTTTTTTTATTAAATAGTTTTTAAATGAAAATATTCATATCGTTACCTTAATCATATTATAATATTATTTATTGAAATCTTAATTCCAATATAGATCTAACTCCATAAATCCAGCTTAAAAAAATACCAAAGAATTTGATTGTATCATTGGATCATATACATAAATAAATTTGAGGAATTTTGTCATAGTTTCATACAGAAACCTCTTCCCAATTAAATAAAATTACAAATATTCTAAAATAGAATACTTCTTGACCCAAGAAAAATCAGTAACCTCTTGGATAAGTAATTTTAAACTTATATGGGAGTGCCATTTAATTTATTTTAAGATTTTAAATAGGAAATGACGAGAATCTGCTCTAATTTTCGACTAATTTTGGTCTTGTATAGATAGAGAATGAGATTCATTTGTTGTGGAAGAATGTGTGTTCATTAAACATGGAATACTTTAAGAATAAGAAGATATATGCACATAATTTATGGAAACAATAAGAGTGTTATTTTACCATATTTTACTATGCATGTATTAAAAATCGCATAGAAATAGATTTAAAAAAAGAATAGAAAACATTTATTAATATTATTAAAAATATTTTATGGAGTTTAATTTATTAAGCTTATAAAAAACATGAGTTCTCTATGGATATACATGTAGTTACATGATATAAAATTGGTAGATTCGAAGGTTTTGGTGTGAAATATGTGCAATTCTCATCTTTTCTAAGCATTACACCGACTATTGGTTACATTCATTGTTACATTTATCTCTTGATTGGGTTTCCTTTTTCTTTTTTTTCCTTCCACATTACTATTTCATTGGGTCTTCCACTATCCAACGCTACAAAAGAATCGGTCTCCCTTGCAATCCTATTGGGATAATTACTACCATTATACTATATTTTATTTATCATCTTGTTTTCTTATACTGAGATGCATTAGGGATCTTGTTGTTAAAACTTTACAATATGATATAAAGGGGGTGTTAAAAATGGGTTGATAAAATGGATACCTACAATATCTTGTGAAACTAGGGGTTTTTTTAATTTGAAAGGTATATTGTGAGGGGGGTTCAAAAATACAATGTTAGGAAGTATTTTCCAATATTTAATGAAATTAGTGATATTCTTTAATTTCTAGGAACGAACGTGTTATGTAAAAAGTTCACTGGGTGAACCCCCCATGGAATTCTGCCCTTCAACATATTCTATTTCTAATGGCAGGGACTTGCTTCCTTTAGCATCTCCTCTTGTTTAACTATAATACTTTAAAGAGGCCTATTTATTTTATGTTCATAGATTTGGTATGATGTAACACAATGTAAGAGATTTATGAACTCTATCATATGTGCATACTTTGTGGTGATATAAATGGTTTTAAAAGGGAAATTCTTTTGTTTAAAAGAAAGGTGGGTAATGATATGTTTTAAAGAATAAATAAGTCACCTTCAATGTGGCATATTATGCTATTTGAAACATATGATCTTGAGTACAAGTACATTGATCATAAGCATGGTTATCTATTTACAATAGTTGGCAAGACAATATGGGAATACATGTGCTTTGTTGGTAAAATTTGTCAAAGTATTGATATCATTTTGTTCTACAAGATTATTGGAAGGCTTGATATGATAAACAATTGGTGCATGTATTATGCCCACTCCATAAATGTGCATTGGTTGAATATTTTAGGTAATATTACATGTGTCCTATGTATGATTACAATTTTAATAAATCAGAGTCACATTACATGATATATGGGGTAGAATTAAATGAGGATTTTGGGCATAACAAATTATCATGTTGTTAAGGCTTTCAATTGGGATTTGGCATTGATTTGTTCCACAATATGAAAATCCACCGAGAATGATTGTCCATCCATATTCATGCCATATCAAACCTTATCATACTATCCTCATGTGACATTCAATTTGATGGGGGATTCTTTTACTTAGGGTTAATCTTGACCATCCATTAAAGATCCTCGCAAGTAATGGAATTGTCACCACAATTTTTGTCTCACAAATTCACTTCCTCCACTCCATTTACTTTTATTGTTCTCTTGCAATTGATAATTATCCCTTGTTATACCAATTTGCAACTGTAACTAGCTATTTTACCTTTTAAAATTCCATTGGTGGTTTCTGCAACATCAATAAAACTAAGGAAAAGGTTGCAAAACAAGGATTTTTTGGGGGTCCCATACTATAGACGTTTTGTGGAAGCTCAACATTGTGCATGAAAGGTAATTCAAACACTTTTTTTGATATTGTTGAAAGTTTATTGTGTATTAAATAAGGCATGAAATCCATTTCCACTTGAGTGTTTCAACTAACCTTACCTTCTATTTTGATTATTCACCCTTCAAACCTAGGTCATTTTTTTACTATGCAACAATTTTGATATAGTTTGAGTCTGTCCATTGGATAAAAGACCAGTCTCATGCCCACAATTCACCATCATGAAAAATATTACAATAGAATCATATGTATATGGGAACCACACATGTCATTTATATATTTTCCCCTCCATTATCTTGCATGTGGAACTTGGTTGGTGTATAATTTATTTGGGTATTGGGTTCATTACGCCACTTCATGCTTGCTATATGTGTCCAAAATCCAAATTCATGAAAAGAGAACATAGTTTTTAAATGTGTAAATGAATGTTGTTTGACAATAATCAAAATATTTGGGTTTTATTATACATTTATGACCTTCATATTCATGTTCTCACTATGACAATTCAATTCACTCTGAAACATGCATCCAATCCTATTCTCATGCCCTTTTCATCTAATGAATATTTTATTTTAAGAAATAGTATAGGATTAATCATTTCTCTATACTTTATTTCATGAGTGGGAACCTGATTAAAAGAAGATAAGTTTGTAATGAGTTCTTCCCTCGATTCTATTACACCAACCAACCTCAGTCACTGACCCTGTTAGTTGAAATGTTTGAGTGGAATGGGATGAAGTGTTGTCATTGATTGTGATTATATTTGTGCATAATGTTAGTTTTGGATCTACATTCTAAATAAAAATTTGATATGTGATATGTTCCTATGTTTGCTAGAATGAGTTTGTTCGATAGGGGATCCTGGGGTTCCCAAAGGGGTCCAAGGTGAAGGGACCATGATGCATGGAAGGAAGGAGGGAGAAAGAAAACAAATTTATCTAGTCACTTCAATGTATATTAACATGAGGAGTTTGATCAATTGGACCAGGTATGGCATTTTTTTTTGTGGGTGAACAAATCCTTAAATATCCCCCTACCCTCACACTTATACAACCTCACTCAATAATTGTGGAAGAATCATATGTATCCCTATACAACATAAACTATGGCTAGGATGAAAATTGTTTCCATCTGTACTCTAGTAATATTGGTTGGGAAATGCCTGATCCTAAGCAACAAAACCATGTAATCCAATATACCACCACCCCAGTAAATTCCTATGCTCAATCCAAAAGTCACATAAATATTTAGTCACCCTTTTTTGAACCTACTCATGATAATAAAGGTAAGGGTTTGACTGTTAACGTACCTCAAGTGATGAAAAAACCCAAGCAAATCCCCTACTGTTATCCAATTATAGACAAGTGCTACTAAGACAAAAGCATGCAATGAGGGTGATGTTACTCATCTAAATATGTTTCCTAAAATTTCGTTCTATTGAAATACGATGGTTTAATGATTCTTTGTGTGGTTGGAGTTATCCTTACTTGATTGGGCATCACATTTTGACATAATAATGAACAAATAGCAATGATTTTGAAATGATTAAATTTTGGGATTAGTATAAGTGGATTTTTTTGAGTTCACTTACTTTAAAAGGGCTTTTGTCTAAATATTACCACTATAGTTTTGATGGAACATGAATGCAATAATACATATTTTACTTATATTTGGTTTTGAATGCATTTTTTATTTAAAATAATAATGTTTGGAGTTACAAGTAGAAATAAATTTGTGAAGACGAGTTTATTGCTTTGATGATGTATTTGCATATGTTAGATTTTTAGGGTATTGTGTGGGGAATAGTTAAATCCTATAAAGTGATACAACGATATCATATGGGAGGGGTAAGGTTTGTTTGAGAATAGTGACTTCATCCCCCTTGATGGTTGTTTGATGGTATTATATACGAGGTGGGAATCCCCTTTTCCTCTGTCTTTTACCTCATATTTTTACGATGCATATTTTTGTGTTGTTTTACCCCCTCACTCAAAGAAATTAAAAGTATCCCTTTTCCTTTTACAATAAAAGATAATAATAATAAAATTATGCTCACAAACTATTGATTTGTGTATAATTAACTAAAGGGTTAGTTGTAACTGGTAACTACCCCATAAGAAGCAAATAAAGAATGAAAGGAGGTTACCCAGGATTATTATTTTTGAGAGAGAGAAGGTATACTAGAGCTTGAGAATTAAAATTGATGGTCATTTCCATTCTCATTCCACACTTTCTTTTCTACAAGATTTGAATTTGTTTCTTGATAGCAGGGGAAGTTCGTAAAATAACAGAAGATGACAAAGTAAGGTTAAAATTATTCTTGTGTTCAAATGCATATTATGTTTATATTTGCATTCATGTTGTGTTAGAAGCTCCACATCTTCTGCTAGTGCTAATTGGTAACATGATATGTAGATAAGAGACTTGAAGTGACATATTAACTTGTATTGCTCAACCCATGTTCGTTTTGTTTTATTGCTCTATTTATTTGATTGTTCTACATACAGTGTTAGAAACTCCTAGGATAGTTTTTGAGATTTCCTTGGTACAAACCTTCGCAGAGGCTTGTAAGACACTGTGAGAAGACAAGGATTTTGTGGATTCTTCTCATTTTATTAAAATAATATTATTGGGATTTTGCATTTTCCTTGCATTTCATTTATCTTAATTCTTCTAAACAATTTTACTTTTATTAGATTATTTTCTTATTGTATATCTAAAGTTTTTTTTTTGAATTCCTTTCTTTATGTCAGTGCAAGCTATGTGTACTGAGAACTTTATTTCAAACAAATGAAGCATGTTTTTAAAGCATAAATGTTTCAAAATGATGATATCATTGAATGCTTGAACTTCATTTCAAACCAATGAAGCATGTTTTTAAATAATAAATGTTTCAAAATGATGATATCATTGAATGCTTGTAGTTGTGATTTGTGTTAGTTCTTGTTTATGTTTATTTTTTTCATTCCTCCTTAATTGTTTTATTTATGTTGGTATTTTCATTTCACTAATTTTAATCTCAAAAACACATAAAATTATATACTAAGAAAATATAGCAAGAATATTTGATTCTTGAAAATTAAATCATTAAGAATTGACTACACATCCTTACGAGGCCTAAAACTTTAGGTCGGCATTCTCGCCTCTTCCCATATAACGATATGTCAAGTTGAGGTTGTTGATACCGAGAAGACCATTTTAAGATCAACAAATTTTGGAAACCATACTAGGGAGAACATCCCATACATTAATATAATTACATGTTGGTATCTTTGTGTTGTTTTAGACTATCATACAACATTCTTTATTGTTGAATTAAAGAGGAGAATTATTTATCCTAGCCAAAGATTAATTGAGAATTTTTTCATCAATATAATATAGCTAACCAACTCATATTTACTTTTGTTGGTTTGTCTTTAAAAGATGGTAACAAAATTGAGCTACATTGACTCACTCAAGTCTTATATCAAGATTAGAAGGCAATATTTCCTTGTGTAACACTTTGATTGAGCTTTCCCTCAACCCCTTATGACCCCACAAACTACCCTCTAACTTGACATTTGGGTGCATATTCCTCACCAATCCAACCTGGCCTATTTCCTATTTGATCATGTCCTTTAGACTTTCAAATCAAGCGATCAACTTGAAAGGGCTTGGAGCACTATATCCCAAGACATTGACAACCAAGAATGAAATGATATTTCTGAAAGGTGAGTGTGCAATTACCTTATCTAGCCTTAATTTGTTACATTTTGATACCCCACATTATTCACAAAGAATCTAATGAATCTCTCATATACCCAACCCTTTATCCATAGTTACAAGATGAAAAAGGCCCTATGTCAAGTCTTCATAAGATGATCATTCATTCCTTTTCAAAATTTCAATCTTATTATACCAACCCCCTAATTTCCCACCATGATGATGAATACCATGACTTCATCCTGTAGTTCAAGTCAATTCTTTACCTCTCAATTAATTGGGAGCATGTATAACTACTTCCCCCTAGTGCAGTCTACTTCCAGTCCAAGGATATGTATTCATAACTATGGGTTATTTGGGTTTGAAGAGGATGTTAATTCCATTCCATGGCACGTTCCTTCTCTATTGAACCTAGTCTCAACAACTAATCCCCTTAAAATTTTAAAGAACATTTTTACTTAAATTCTTCAATAATGGGATTATCTATGTTAATGAGCACTTGAATGCCTTTCAAATGCATGTCATAATATTGGCACCAATGGAAACGACACATGTATTTGTGTTTTTTCCAATTCTCGCAAACAAAGAGCCACTGCAAACTTATTTGAATTTACTCCTAAGGATTTTTCTTCTTGGGTTGAACTCTATTACCAATTCAAATAAACCTATGAAAAACCCCAAATCCTAATCATGATTTGATTAATATTTACAAAAATGTAACCTTTAACTAGGGGGAAACCATAAAGGCCTTCAATCTTAGCTTCACAAAGATTTATAATCATATTCCCAAGGTTATAAAGAACCATAATAATGTTTCCCTTATGCATTATTACAACACTTTTCCATCTTCTTATCATAATTGTTTAAAGATAAGAACGTTGATAACCTAAGTTCAACCATGCAAACATATCTAGAGTATGAGGAATAGACTCCAAGGATTGGGTTGCCTCTTGAGGACCCAAATAAGAAAGAGTTGATTCAAGACTCGAGAAACAAAATATTAGAATTTAAAAGGGAAAATTATTTCCTCAGTTGCTCTCAAATCCTCGATGCAAGCCTCTCCTTGAGTCCAATCTCTCAACTTTTAGCCCAAGGCAATCCTTCCTCATTCTTTGTGTAACTTCTGTGAATATCATCACAATGAAAACACTATGAACATAGAAAAAATGTGAGGGAAATAATATTTAACAAAAGGCAAGACATTATTATAGAAACCCTAAATTGATTTGATGATAATGACATCATGGTCATCAATACCACAATTCATTCATATCTCATTAGGAATAATAACACTCCATAATTGACTTTAAGTGCCAAGAAATCTTTGGCTCTACTTCAAATAAGTTGGGATCACACACCACTCTATTCGTCACCCAACATCCTAAAAACACGTCCATCCCTCCCTCTTTATGAAAATATGAAAAATTTGATCAGTTGGACAAGGTCAAATATAGTTTCACTCTATTAGACCCATCATCCATGCAAAACCATTCAGAACTTAATTGCTGGGAAAATACATATAAGTACATAAACTCCTGCATTGCTCTCTAAAACCAACCTAGTCACTAAAGCTGAGGTTTTTTTTTGGAAGTGGTTGTCATGGGCATGCCTCAATATCAACCTCTGGATGGGAACCCTCACTTTTACATCTCTATGAAAATCATGAACAAGATCATGCATTGTTTCCTAGTCGATGGGGGGATTGGTCCTAACATCATATCAAGACTATTATGGAAGAATTGGGTATGTCTTGAACAAATGAGAATCCTAAAAAGTAATGGATTTTAATAATAAACAACAAGAAACTATAGGCAATATCAAATATGTAACCCTTCTCCTCTATTCCCATCCCAAAATTTGAATAACTTGCAATATCCATGTAATGGATATGGGATATGCAACTACTCAATCATAATCAGTCATGGCCAGAAAGCCTTAACATGTGGTTATATTTCCATGGATTTTGTGTGCATGATAATCCAAAATTGGGGTGAGAACATCATCCTACATAGAGAAGATCAAATTTCCCCTTACATCGAAATCCTCCTTGAACCCCATGTCAACTACATTAAAATCAAGCTCAAGATTTACTCCATATTTTTGAAAGCGGATGCTTCATGTCTTCATGTGTAGCTTGCTAATTATCATAACCAACTTTGGCATATGAACTTTGACATTTCTAGGTAATGGTGTGGGCATTGTATTATATTCACCCATGAAAAATGTACATAATTCATATTTTAGTCTAAATTTCTCCAACACTAATAATGTGGCTGAATTTGAATCCCTACTACTAGGATTATAAAATGTTGTGAAATTGGGTTACAAACACTTAACTGTATTTGGTGACTCTAATTTGGCCATCAACATGGCCAAAATAATTTACACCCCTAACAATAAACTCTTGGGAAGTTGTACCAAGTTGGTTTGGGATCTCCTTTTAATTTTTTTATATTTTAACTTGACCTTTATCCATAGCATCAAGATGAACTTAGCCATAGATAAGTTAGCCATGTATGTTTCCCATCCTAACATGAAGTTGCTCCGAAAGAGACATGATTGAGCTATCATATCCCTTTATCAGTCTCATGTCCCTAACAACGTAGAATCATGTTGATAGGTCAGGCTTGTAGGTTGCTGGAAAAACTACAGGCAATCAACACAAGGAAATAGTCCAACTAGGAAGGCTTCAAATCGATCCCACGCAGATATGATTCTATCCCCAAGTTGTTTAGGATGACTAAATCCTATGGATACAAGGCCTCCACTAGAAAAAGGCTTTTCATATCAAAAATATATGTTCTTCTTACAAGGAAGATATAAGAAAGGTTTGAAGTAACTGGATGCTATACTAAACTGTCTGAGGAAACTAAGACAATGATTATGAAAGATCTTTAAGCAGAACAATTATGATGTATAATTGATGACAGGGAAGTGATTACTCAACATATTAAAATATATATCAATTTCATTTCCTTTATTCAACTTCAAATAATACTTAAATAATGACAATTGCAATGCTTTATTCAAAGTATTATGTGTGCAAAATTGTTCTATCGGATAATACCAATGGATAATACCAATTGAATAATTAGTACTCGACATAAGTGATTGTTCAATAGTTGCAGAAAATGAAATATGAATTAAATAAACACATTTATTCAATACATATTTAACATGTTAATATTATAATGAGACATCAATACATAAGTTAGCATGTTCAATAAATGAGCAACCTATGATCAATGTGTCAGATAGATAGAAGAATGACTAAAATTCATGAAAGAAATTTAATGAATAACCAGAAAACATAAGATAAGAAATTGTAACTTTTATTAAAACTGCAAAAAATTACAATCTTTCCAAAATTATAGAACGTCCCTTGTATGTCTTTGGTAGTCCCTTCTCCTATAGTCCTTCTATAATTACACCCACGATCCCCCCTTACTTAGGAAACACCCTTCCCTTAAATAATTATTATGATATTTTACAAAAGAGAAAAATATTCCTAAGATATGGGATTACAAAATATTTAATTTAGGATTTTCCAAGAGCATATCGCCACTTGGAAAATGCATCCAATAAATCATGTATGTCTCGATATTGTGCATGTTCCAAATGCATCTCATCTTTTGCAAAGTAGATATTCGAATTCCCTCTTCTTAACATTTTCCCATTCCCGAAGGAAAAGGTCGATCTTCATCTGTGAGGTAAGAGGTTCCTCGAACCACTCCTTGATCTTGTCCAAGTGAAGATGACTAATATCCTGGATATTATCCTTAGCTCTGGAAAAGTTGTTTTCAATACGTTCCAACTTTATCTTTTGAGGCATGGCTTCATCAATTGGATCCAATAATGGGAGATCCGGAAAACTAAGAAAGCTTTCTGAAGCAAACCACCTTCTCTTACAAGCCACTTGTCCATCTTTGATGATAGACTCCACCAAGTCACATACACTCTCCCATGTCTCAATCGACACCTCAATCCTCTTGAGTTTACCTTTGTCTAAAACTGGCAAATCATCGGGTCTGTCTTTGATATACCTTTTCCAATCAACTAAGTTATCAAAATCCCTTGTTGCTTCATTTCTTCTTCTGTTGTGATTGTGGAGAATTGCTCAAATGCATTCTATTTCTCATGCACTTCGTTGAATCCTTCAAACAGTTTGACCATTCTTTGATATAATTCATAATGAATCTTATAGGATAGTTGTTTGAATTCTTCTTCTGTAAACTTGGAGAAAGAAGAAGTGACAAATGCAAGCTGGAAGTCCTTAACCTGTTGCTCAAGGGAGGAGATCTTATGAGCATTTTCATCATTTAAACATTTTGATTTTTCAAGTTGTTGCTTGAGGAGATCATTTTGGTCTTGAATCTATTTCAACTTCCCTTCATATTCATCCCTAAGGTCTTGCAACTCATGTTGATGTTGTGCATTAGTTTGTGCTTGGTCTTGTTCGAACCTTTCCAATTCTTGCTCCTTTTATTCCACTTATTTATTTATAAGGAAAACTGAATCAAATTTTTCCCCAGGAAAAACTCCCATAGCAGTTGCAGTGTCCAAGTCCTCCTGTTTAACATCAGTGGAGTCTCTTTTCCAAATGATATGATTCGGGACTGGCCCCTACTTAAGGTTCCTTCTCTTGATCTCTTGTATCCCCTCCTTACCACAACCTTCTCTTTTTTTTTCTCCAAAAATATTTTCCTAAGATACATGATCATCTTCCCCAAATTCATCCATATCTTTTGTTTTTGATAGGGTTCCCTCAAGGATAGTGACTATGGGTGTAGGCTGGTGAGTTTCAGGTGTAGGTATTTGCATACTAATGGAAGGGATGGTAGTGGAAGGTGTGGAAATAATAGAGGAAGGGGGTGAAAATATGGAAGTGGGGACATGTGTGGTAGGTTGGAAAGAAGTAGTGAGGATGGGAGAACTATCAAGTTGTGAAATTAAAGAATAAGTTTGGGCGGATGTGGAAGTCAACTCAAATGGTGATGAAAAATAGGTAAAGTGGAAGATGGAGTAGAAATGGGCATGGGTACTGATGATACTATATTTGTATGATTAGTAGAAGAAATAAACTGAGATAAATTAATTTCCAAAAAAGTGTGTTGAAGAAACATGGTGTCAAAAAATATTCCTAGATGGTTGAGTGGTTGTGACAGCTGATAGTAGACTGGTGGAAATGGTAACATGACACACATATGTAGAAGGAGAAATATCCTCCTTGAGATCACTCTCAATATCATGTACTTCAATTTTTTCTAGGGGTAAAGGGTCAATTTTTTGGATTGGATGGACCTGCAAAATCGATTGTTCTGGTAGAACTAGTTGTTTTACCCTTTGAACTTCATGTGATAGAGGTTGCATGTCAGCAACTACTTCCTCCTATATTTGTACCTGTGCAGAGGCATCTTGAACCTTCTGCCTCTTTGACTGTGGCTCAACCATTGCTCTGTGCAGGGCTTGAAGTGTTGAGGAAGGTTGTGTTCTTATAGGTCCTTCAACAATAGATTTACCTTTATCTTTTGATCTGTCAACAGGAGCAAAGGAAGAGATGGTCAATGACTCTTTTGCTTCCTTTTCTACAACTTGCTTCTGTACATTTTCTTCCATTTTCATATTGAGCTTTCTAAAGTGTAACACTCTAATCTTCATCTCTTTTTGATATTCGAAGATGAATGTTTTCTCCTGAGCTGTGGGAATCCTACTCACTACCTCTGAAAAAAAAAATTGCTCCTATGTATATTGAATCATCAAGGATTTCCTTATGTACATATGTGACCTTCATATGTTCCTGCACAAGATGGTTGGACATGAAAGAATTAGGATTGTGCATCCTCTTCGGTGCTTTCCCTACGTTCATTTTAGCAATTTCTTTGCCAAGTAAAGAAACATGTGTGGAATTCTGAATGGTAAAAAATACCAAATTCAGAGGAAACTTAGGGAAGACCCCATCGAGGACAATTTGGAATGATATTTCTTGAAGCACCATTATATTTGGCACTATCCTTGGTAGAAAATGCACTGTCTCGTTGCCCCAAATTCGTATATAGGAGAAATATTCCCCTACATACCAGTCACCCATCAGTGAAATTAGTGCTTTGGATCTCTCTAAAAAGTGGGGGCATCCCCTTTGAAAACATTTTGGTACATTGACCCAATGAAGTGGTCAAATATTTCATAAATTTGAGGGATTAATTGTCCTCCCACAAAACTAATCAATATATATGAACTAGAGGTGACGTCTTGGTCCAGTTCCATCCAATTATCAGGAAAGGATATGTTGCACAAAAAACGTCCATAAACTACCCTAAAAGGTAGAAGGCGGGATTCCTAGATGCTGGGTTCTTTTGATATTTCTCAATTATCTCCTTTAGAACCACTGACAGGATCTGTGCCCAATTGAATGATTCACCTATTTTCAATATATGATTAGCTATGGCAACCCATTCAAATTTGAACATAGTGCAATTGAGTAGTTTGTATAACCTCCATAACATTTTTGACAACAGAGAGAATGAATCCCTAAACCAGGAAATGGGGAAGGATTTGTTAGCTTTAGGGACGAACTCTACAGGTTTTTCTATCCATAATTTTATCATTTCATCGAAGTTTTACTAGAACATGGTCGTGTCAAGGAAATTGGCATTCATCAGTCATTTAGGTGGGTTAATAGCATATGCCTTAGAAAAAACCTCAAGGTGGAAAGAGGCTATTTGGGTCTGATCATGGTCCTCAAAATCCCGTTCTTTAGGGTTGGAATAGTCAAGTGCCCACTTGACAAGGTCCATGTATGGCATAAATGGAGGTTGGGTTGTGATGTAGTGGAGTCGAGATTTGTTAATATTGAGGAAAGATGGTTGGTCATGGGTAATGGAGGAAAATTCGTCATTGTCAAATATATAATAAATCCTATACCATTCTAGATAGATGGTTTCTGACACTTATCCACTGGTGTCGGAGAAGATGTTGACGTTTGGGTCCTTACTCTTTTTTCTCATTGAGAGTGGTCTTAGATCTTGTGTTTATGGACATGGTTGCAGAGTGGGAAGCAATTTCTGATACAAATTTAGCAACCATAATTTAAATTTACCCAAGATAAAATTAACAAAATTTAGCCGGTAAAACCCAGATATTTGAAAAAACTTACCTGTGAATAGCTCGAAAATAGGAGGATTTGTGGGCTTGGTGAGAAAAATCATAGTAAAAATCTCAGTAAAATTTTAAGCGCAGTTACACAGTAAAATTTGCAACTAAAAATGATGAGGAATTCATAAATTCAAATGATTTAAATAAGCCAAGACCAATGGTGAAATAGATAGGAACCATAGATTTCAAAAGGATCAATGGTTTAGATTATAGCGGGAAACCAAAATGCAAAATGAACTCCAACAAATTTCTTTAATTTTTTATTTCCTCAATCCACAATTCGCATTGCAAGTTGCGGAAAGCGAGATGATATTCGTAATGAAAAATGAATTTGTTAACTTCCGCAATCTGTAATTCACATTGCAGGTTGCGGAATTGAGGGAAGGCAATTTCACAATTTTATTACTTATTTGGTTTCCGATTTCTGCAATCCACATTCCGGGTTGCGGAAACGCAGAAACGAAAAATGAGATTTTATTGAAAAAAATAATTTCCGACATCCGCAATCTACATTGCAGGTTGCAGAAACGAGAAACCAAAAAATGAGATTTTATTAACAAAAATACTTTTCGACATCTGCAATCTGCATTGCAGGTTGTGGGTAGCGGAAAAAACAAATAATAATAAATAAGAAATTTCAAATCCCATAATTCACATTTGCGGGTTGCAGGTTGTGTGAAAACATTTTTTCAAAACCTCCAAAAAAATGACTTCCGCTATCATCCTTGCGAACTGCAGAATGTGGGTTGCGGGAAAGCACAAATAACAAGCAAAAAAGGTTTCCTCCGCAATCCACAAAACAAAACAAATAATGTTTTGAAGGAATTTATTAAAAATCCAAAACATAATACTTACAGTAGGAATAAGTAAGACCCCATGGACAAAAAATATTACCTTAAATATTACCTTAGTAAATAAACGGGGCTTCCATTTTAGTACATGAAATGGGATTTGTTGTTGCCAACAACAAATGGCGACACGTTGGGTGAAGCAGTTATCTCTGTATAAATCAACTCAAAAACTTAAAATGGGATATTTCAGTTGGGAAAAATATTTAATTTTATAATCAACAGTGGGCTCATAAAAGTACAACCGGATCTATCAAAAGTAATGTAATTGTCATCTCTTCAGCCAAAAATCACTGATAATGATACTCAACAAATGAAAGAGTTTTAGAAATAATAAGGTATCTCTATGGGAAAGATGTAAGCAGAGGGGGAAGTTTATGATAAGCCTCTAGGAAACCTTGACCTTTTTCAAAACCATCAAACAAGTAATCACCATGAATGTGGATTGTTTATTAGTGAGTATATACACAAAATTATTATACACAAAAATACATATAGTTTTTATCTTTTTTTCTCTTCTTTTCTTCTTTTTCTTTTTTTTAAGAAACTACAACTTAGTTGAAACAAGACCATTTCCCTGGTAAGGTGTAATACCATACACAAATCCTACCTAGAAAGTGAACAAGCTAGCTCTATTAGGAGACTCCTTGTCTTTTATTTTTTACACAAAAAATGATTACCATGGCTTGATAACCACCTGTCAGTAATTCCATTCCAACATAGGACCCATGAACATGATCATGAAGGCTTGTGATAAGACCCCATGTCCTTGAATACAACAAGTTGTAGTCAAAACAAAAGAAAAACAAAATTATTTACAATGCAAATTGAAAGCCATTACCCTGGCTTGGTAACCATCTGGTGGTAATGTCATTCACTAAACATGTCTATGAACACGACAGGATGGCTTGTAATAAGACACCCTATCTTGCAATTTACACTTATTTAAGTGGTTTTTATACAATTTCAAGGTGACCAAGGTCAAATCAGAAAAGAACAAGGTTAACGAGGTTGTAAATATTTACTTCCAATCACCAATGAGTCATTTGACAGGAATACCAGACTACTATTAAAAACTCAGTCATCGTTATGAGGGTTTGTAAAGATAGTGATTCCAGGAAGGAAAGACTGAATTTTGAAGAATTGTCATAGATCTTAGATTGTATTCATATGGATGCACCATTTCATATATAAACCGAGTAAAGGTTTCTGACATATCCAACTTCAAATCCCTTAGCTAGACATCTTGAAGGTAAACTAACTAACAACTGTAACCAATTGTTGTGTGAATACTATATTTTGCAAAAGGGAAAACAAAATAAAACTCAATAAAAAACTAAAATAAACCATAAAAACCAATCAAAGAACACACCTATGTAAAGATAAGCAAAGATTACCTCAAACAAAATACTTTTTGAGGAGTTGTATGTTCACTAGATAGGTCTCAGGGAAACCTTCCAATGTCTATAACCAGACAATACCAGGGCCAAGATTTTCTATAATAGTGAATGTCCCCACATACGTTGAAACTTAGTGTAGGCATTCTTATGTTTGTGGGGTTTGTCCCATTTCAATACCAAATCCCCAACCTGAAATTCACGTCCGGTCAATGATTTCTCATCAAACCACCTCTTAACCAATTTCTGATGTTGATACATCTTGTTTCAATATTTCTCCCTCTCCTCTTCCAGTTTTAACAATGTGTCAATTTGATTCTGAAGAGGAGAGGATCCATCATCCTATGAGAGAGATTGTGCTATCTGCAGTGATGGAAGAAGGAGGTTTGATGGTAAGACAGATTCTTTTCCATACACAAGGAAATAAGGATAGATTCTGATGGAAACCTTGGGAGTGATTTGATCTTCCCATAAGTCATTGAAGAGCTTAGTGCTCCCGTATTTGTGGTCTGTAGCCACAGTTTTCTTTGAGATGTTGATCATATTTTTATTGGAAGATTCTGCTAAGCCATTACCTTGTAGATAATAGTTTGCAGAATACTTCACTTTAATCCCTTTTTCATGGGTATATTGTGTAAGATCAATATAATTAAAATATGATGCATTATCAAATACCAGAGACTCAGGGACTCCAGACCCAGTGACAATATTACTCTCTTAAAAAGATAATTGAGTTTGTATTAGAAACTTTGAGAGGAATTGCTTCTACCCACTTAGTAAAATAATTGGTTGCACTTAATATGTATTTATGTTGCAATGAGGAGGGAGGAGTAATGGGGCCAACAAAATCCAATCCCCATTGTTGAAATGGAAACTGGATAGTAACCGGCTGGAGGGGAAAGGTTGGTTTCTTTACCTTACTCACACACCTCTGGCAAGCTTCACACTTTCTAATGAAGATATGTGCATGTCTAAAAAATGTGGTACAGTAGTAAATAGCTCTCAGAACCTTATGTGATGTTGTTTCACCTGAAAAATTTCCTCCTACAGGTCTTACATGCATTTCAAATAGAAGATTATCAGTTTCTGGTTTTTCTAAACACTTGATAAAGACACCATCATAATTTCTTTGGAAAAGCACATTATCAATAAATTGGTAAGGTGCTACTTTTAACCTCAAAGTCCTACGCTTCTTAAAATACAGGGTTGGAGGATCATAACCATGAGTAAGATAAAACCTAATATCACCATACCATTCGAAAGATGGAGCATAAATAACATCAACTGTGTCATTAGAGGAATTTTGAGGTCTAAAATGGGCCTTGTAAGGAAAATAATAAAATAATAGTTAAAATAATAAAATAATATTTATTAATTTTGGAGGAAGAAAGAAAAAAGCTATTTTTTTGTTTGTATTTTCAACATATCTCCCTATGTTTTTACTCAAATTTTGAGCAGGAGAGCTCGTTGGATGCATAATTAAATTTTGCATCCAACGAGTACCCACACTGCATACTTTTGAAGCACCCTGCTACCCCAAAAACAATAAATACCTGAAAAAACATGATGATGAGATCATCATCACGTTTTTTCAGGTATTTCTTGTTTTCGGGCTAGAGAGGTCCATAAAAAGTATGTAGTGTGGGTACTCATTGGATGAAAAATTTAATTTCACATCCAACGAGCTCTCCCACTCGAAACTGGAGTAAAAACACAAGGAGATATGTCAAAAATATGAACAAAAAAGTAGTTTTTTTATGACAAATATGTCAATTAAACCATTAGGGTTGACTCATTTTATTGAAATTCTATTGGTTCTTGAATTCCAACTCACAAGAATTTATTATTGGCACATTTTCTTATAAGGCACATTTTAGATCCCAAATTTCCTCTAATGCTACAGACATATCTTCTTCTTGAATCCATTGTTGTTCCTTCTTTGGGTGGTTGGCTTGGGCTTGTAGCAAACATAATCCTTGGCCTTTGACAATATTGGAAGGATTAATATCCAAATCATATTCCTGAAGCGCAATCATCTAGTGAGCTCTCTTCTCTCTTAGCTCCTTCTGAACCAAAATGTTTCTTATAATTGCATAGGGGACGATCACCTTTGTTCTAGATTTCAACAAATAATGCCCAAAATGTTTGACAGATTTATAGACAGTGTAATCTTGTTTATCAATATGTGTATATTTTAATTCAGCCCCCTTGAATGTGTAGCTCATAAATGAGATAGGGATCTCTGTGTCCATTGCATGTTTATGAGTCAACACGGCAGCATAAGAAAAATCAGTAGCAAATGTGTACAAAATAAAATCTTTGTCAAAATCAGGGACATTAATGCAGGAGAATCCATTATAGCTTACCTAATATTGATAAATGCATCCTTATGAATGTCAGACCATTTAAATAAAACATCTTTTTAATTAGATATTGCAGTGGCCTAACAATCTGTGCAAAGTTTGGTACAAATCTCCTAACAAAATTTATCTTATCGAGAAAAGACTGCATAGATTTCTTGGAACTGGGGAGTCCAATTTTTGCAATAGCTGCTATCCTTTATGGGTCAGTTATCATTCCATCTTTGGAAACAATAAATCCCAGTAGCTTACCTTCTGTGACTACAAAAATCGACTTCTTAGGATTCAAGGAAATCCCATACTTTCTACCCCTTCCAAAAACCTGTCTTAATGCAAACAGATGATCAAGTCGTTTCTTGGAATAAATTGTTATGTCATCCAATTAAACAAAAATGGAATTTTGCATCAAACCTATGAAGGCTATGTCCATCTCTTTTTGGAATGTTTCACTAGCGTTGATCAATCCGAAAGGCATTCTCTTGCAAGCAAATGTGCCCCAAGGTGTTTTAAAAGAGGTCTTAAGTTGATCAGAGGATGTGACCAAAACTTGATTATAACGAGAAAAACCATCTAGCAGGGAAAACATTTCCGCACCCGAAACTCTTGCAATATCTGCTCCATTGAAGGAACAAGGTGATTTTCTTTCTCGGATTCTCTATTTAAATTGCAGAAATCAACACACGGTCTAATTTCCCCATTCTTCTTGCAGACAAGGACTAAGTTAGAGATCCACTGCGTGTGTCTAATTGGGAAAATGATCATGGCTTTTAATAGTTTCTCAAGTTATTTTTTAGTGGATGTTTCAAGACTAGAATGCATCTTCCTCAACTTTTCCTGATAGGGTTTTACGTCAGGATTTAAAGGTATGTTGTGTTGCATGATAGAGGAGTCAAAAAAGTTTTTAAATCATCATAATTCCATGCAAACACATCTTTGAATTCTCTACATAGTTTAACTAAATCCCTTTATTCCTATGGGAACAACTAACCCCTACGTTGATGAGTTGAGGGTTTTTCTCATTTCCTAGATTGATAGTTTTAAAATTTAGAGAATAAATATGTGTTCTGCAGTTAGGATTACCTTTAAATTTATCTTGCAGGTCATAGTACTTCTCTAGATTGATAACTCACTTGAGGATCATGCTAGAAGATAAACTATGGTCAGACAAAGACTTATCATGCTCAGCCTCATCTATGGATGCATCCTTAAAGGTATCCTGGGATGTTAAGAAGTCTAAGATTTGAAGATCGTCATAAAAAAAATTCCAACTTGTCACATTATCCGGGATAGAGGGTCTATACATAAGCTCAATGGAAACATTATCAGGGACAGACCTTCTGGGGGAATGAGAATGGATGCAGTATTGGATAACATATTTGCATCAAAGTTATGTGATCTAGAGACAAATTTGATATTAAAAGATTTGAAGGAATTAGTCATGTCCATAATCAATTTCTGATAATTAATCAAATGAGGAGATAGGAAACGGATCTTGTTCCTTACCTACTTGACTATGATCTTGGAATCACCAAAGCATTCAATGGATTGAGATCCTAGATCTATTGCTTTCCTAAGCCCTTGCACAAGAGCCTCATATTTAGAAATATTATTTGTGCATTCGAATTCAAGTCGGAAGGAAATCATCAGTTTGATGCCTTTTGGATCAATCAATATGCAACCTACACCAACACCATCCTTGGATTTAGATCCATCAAAAAACAAAGTCCAAGAAGATAAATCTAATCTAAAATTTGTATTAACATTATATGCATTATGGACAATATCACCATTAAATGGAACAACTATGCAATTATTGATTTCTGACAAATTATCAACATCTTCAGTGGGGGAGGAATCAACAAGAAAACTCCCAAAGAAAGAGTGAAAGGTATAATTTTCTATAGTTGAGCTAAAGAAAACTGTAGGTTCACTAGGATCGTTGAGATCTGTGACTGCTTGCTTCATAAACGACTCTGTTACAATTTTGATCTAATTTCATTTCCCATTGTAAGGTAACCACAAATGTTACCTGTTAGTAGCAAAGTATCCTTTAATCTTCTCTGACCAATCCCTACTCATCCACATGCCATGAGTCTCAGGGATATCTGCAACAACAATATCTACTGTCTGATGTACCCTAGGGTCCATAGATAATGTCAAAAGGAAATTCTTTAGTTCACCTACCACTTTAACTCTGGATCTATCTAATTGAATTATTTGGGTGGGATAGGATTCCTAGGTTGCATTTAATTTCCTACAGACATATACTGGAATGACATTAGATGATTCTCATGAATCAATCATACAATTGTGTACGTTCCTATTGAAAATATCAAAAGTGAGTAGGAAAGGGGGGACCCTTTTCAAACTAGGGTTTTGAACAGCAGGCTTTGTAAAAGTTTCTAAATTATTGTTTTGAACCTCTCTTGATTTATTCAAAATTATAACTTTAGGTAAATTTTCCCTCATAGAGGGTATTTTTAAAATTTCAAACAATGAAATATTAGCTTTAGCCTTTTTTAGATCATCTACCAAATTGTATTATATTTCAGGAATTACCTTTTCTTTTGGTGTTGTTGCTTTACCTGCATGTGGATTGGATGTCGATGGTGTATTTTCATGTGACTTTTGACCCTTGCTTCTGGTGATATAAGAATGCTGTAGATCAAATATGGCTTCAGATTCATCTTCTTCCTCTGCCATTAGCAATTCTGAAAAACAATTAATAGTGTTTAAGTTCTGATCTTGTTCTTCATCAGGAGGTACAGATTCTATAGCTCCTTATGAACTGTCTCTACTGTCATCATGAGTAGCTTGGGGTCCAAAAGTTAAGGCCTTAAATATGGATTAAATATCATAATAGGTCAATGTTTTTTTAGGGTTCGGAGGAGGTTGGTAATGTCTCCTATAAACCACATCTACGTGTACTACATTACTTAACCTGATGGCTTGCATAAAGGTATTAATATGGTCCTCAATAGGTGATCTATCATCTTGATTAAACTTTGGGATCCACTTCTCAAGATTCTTGGAAAATTTGTGTTGTTTTCCAGGGACAAATACTACATCCTTGTCTATCTAGGGTCTGTTAAACTGCTCAGCCATTGGTGCTTCTTCAGATGAAGAAGGATCAGAATATGTTTTGTTATCTAAGGAATCCTCATATGGTAATGAATACAAAGTAGGTGGTTTAGGTGGTGGTCCACAAGACTAGATGTTGGGATGGGGATTTGTTTGAGGAATAAATCAAGAAGTTAAAAGAGGACAAAAAATTGCAAGATGACAGATTCGAGAAGATTTGGAGTAATAACAATCTACTGGAGAAAAAAGTAGCACAAATCCAAAAGGAAGCATCCATACTTTTCGGAAAAAAATTCAAGTTGAGGAAGAAGAAATAAATATAAATTAAGTCTTCGTCACAGTTCAAAAGGAAGTCAATCCAATAGAAAAACAAACAACAAAAACTCCTTATCGACGCCCCAATTATAAATATCATTTTGACCAACGACAGGGTCAAAATGAACATACACATAAGAGTTATGTTGTCAGATAAGCAATAAAGTCAAATCAACATACTAACCAACAAATGAGAAGACCCACCCCACAAAGCCATCAAATAGATCCACTGAAAATAGATCTCAGATGGACCACATCAGAGACGATGCGACATTTCTTCTTTGGGATTCGTAACTCGTATCGTCTCATTTCATCACATGTCACAAATACTAAAAGAAAGCATCTAGAGAGATGAAGTTAAAAAAAAAACAGACATAACCCTTCTCTTCAATAAAGCTTTTTAGACAAAGCTTCCCTTAAGAGGAAGGAAATGTTATGTAATATATATATATATATATTAGTAATAAGATAACAGTTAATATTAATTGTCAATAATAAACAACTATAAGTCAAGAGTCACGACTTTACAAAAAAAGTACAATGGACTTATAAAAGCCAATCAAATGTAAATCGTAAAAACATCTTATCAATATATTTTACTATTATTCCTTTATGGACCCATTATCTTATTTGCATTGGAAGTTCCCATAAAACATATCATTTTTTGTTTCAATAAAAATATATATATAATATCTTAGTAATGATATATATATATATATATATATATATATATATATATCTTAGTAATGATATATATATATATAATATCTTAGTAATGATATATATATATATATATATATATATATATATATATCTTAGTAATGATATATATATATATAATATCTTAGTATATATATATATAATATCTTAGTAATAAGATATTATATAATATCTTAGTATATATATATAATATCTTAGTAATAAGATATATATATATATATAACAATTGATCTGGAGAATTATGTTTTTGAGCTAATATTCGCAAGAGTCAAAGCTCTTATATTTCTCAACAATAGGAAAAAATCAGCATCAAACACATTTAAAATGTGAGATTGTATGATGTTTCAATATATATATAATATCTTAGTAATAATATATATATATATATATAATGTGAGTAATAATATATATATATATATATATATATATATATATATAATGTGAGTAATAATATATATATATATATATAACAATTGATCTGGAGAGTTATGTTTTTGAGCTAATATTCGCAAGAGTCAAAGCTCTTATTTTTCTCAACAATAGGAAAAAATCAGCATCAAACACATTTAAAATGTGAGATTGTATGATGTTTCAATAGGCTTAATCTTGGTGGGAATTTTACTATACATTTTATTGAACCTTTTGGTGAAATCTACCACTGACTCGTCAATTTTCCTTTTTAATGCACCAAACTCTATGATATAGTAAAGGTAGTCTTTTTTATCTCCCCAATGCTTGAGAAATACTTCATCTAAGGCATCAATCCCATTGATGGAATTTGCAGGTAACTCCGTAAACTATTTTTTACCTCGCATCCAAACATCTTCATGCTCTATGTTTTGATTATTTGCATAACTGTAATAGTATATTAAATGCTCCTTGATAGTCACCTTGTCTTCTCCATTGAACATAAGAATATATTTAAGGTAATCACCACCAGGTAAGGTATTTAAATTCCATGGTAAGCGGAGAGGAGTGTATCTAGTATCCATTATGACATTCATGTTGGAATATATTATATTCCTTGGAAGGTAATAATGTCTTTGTATTATGTCGGAAGTTGTCTACAATCTTATGTAAAAGAGTAATACATTTAACCCATAGTTATATGGTGGTGTATTTACTTGTGTAGAGTATGTGTCCATGGTATTGTATTAAGAGATGTTATTTTGAAAAATTATATTATCCCACATGCAATATGTGAGAGTAATTCCTCCTCATCTCTTAGAATATAATAGGGTCAAGTGAGTCTCTACATATCATGCATACTTGATGTAGTAGTGGTACTATTGTGACACTGTTGTACATCATCTATATTCTTTGGAGTATGTGTGCTTTGCCCTCTTGTAAGATTGGAGAAGACATTATGGAGATAATAGAAGACTACATTTTCCGTGGATGTAACCCATTAGGGTGAACCACATATATCGGTGTTCTCTTGTCCTTTTCTTTTCTTGTTCTTATCTTTTATGATATGTTGTTGGTTGCTTAGATAGGTTAACTAGTTTAGCTTGACTCTACTATTATAAAATGGTATCAGAGCGGGTTGCTATGATCTAGTACCTTCTATAGCTTTCAATCAATAACGATTATCATTTGGGCATTGTCATTTTGTTGTAGATTTGCTTTCTATCTGGTAGCCATTAGGCTTCTCTTCAGATATGGGCATATTTCTGCATTTTTTTTACCCTAACCCTAACTTGTTATGTAAGATTTTTGCATAATTTTTTCAAGGGTTTCTTGATATTTTTTCTATAGATCTACATGATTTCGGGGGTCTCCTCAAGGAGATCTTTGTTTCAATTATAAAAATGGCAGTTATAAAAAATGGTCATAACTTGGTCAGTTTTTACCGAAATTTTTATTATAGCTATTTTTGGAATCAAAAACGCCATTTTGTATCCACTCACGCAACCAGAACATAAAACTAGGCATTTCTAGGCTTTCTTTCGGTAATAAAAATGACAGTTATAAAAAAGAGTCGTAACTTGGTCATTTCTTACTGGTTTTTTTATTATAACCTGTTTTTGGAATTGTAACAGTCATTCTGGATCCACCTCCATGTAATCAGAACATAAAACTAGGCATTTCTAGGCTTCCTTTTGGTAATAAAAATGGAAGTTATAAAAAAAAAGGCCGTAACTTGGTCATTTCTTACTAGATGTTTTATTAAAAGCTGTTTTTGGAATTAAAAAAACCATTCTGGATCCACCTACGCGACCATAACAGAAGACTAGCCTTTTCTGGGCACATTTTTTCAAAGGGTTGTAAGTAAAAGTTTCTCTTTCCTTTACTGTTTTTCTAACTGTGTTTTTTGCAGATTCAAATCAGTACGGTAAAGTATTTAAGTTTTATGTTCTTCATTTTTTGCATTTAGTTTTTGCTTCTAATCATGTTTATTAAGATATTATTTCTTGTTCTTGCTATATATTTGTCTCACATTTCTATATGGAAATGTTGGCATCTTTTAAAGACATGGATCTCTAATATTTTGTCATGATGATAGCTATAAACCATCTAATGCTTAATATTTTTTAAATATACTTAATAATTAATTTGTTCTTTTCTTTGTTTTGTTTATAAAAACAATTTTATTAGAACAATCTCATGTGTTATCTAGTGATCATTATTTACTTTAGTTATATGGTATTGCTGACCTTTGTGTAAAAGCAATTTCATTCTTTTATAAGTAATATCTTTATGATCATTATATGCTCTTGCTAATTAAATTCTTAAGTAAAATCAGTTTTTTTAATCTATGTGATATCATATTTTTTGGCTTGTCATAAGTTATTTAATTGGGATATAGTTTTTTTTTCATGTATTGCAGAGATTGTATCTAGTTCCTATGTTATTTGTCTCTAACATTCCAATATGGAAGCATTGACATTTCCAGGGTATTTCGTCTCTTACATATTTACATAGTGTTAACAAGAAATGAACCCATGATTAAGATCATTAGTGACTTGTCATTTCATAATTTTTTATAAGTGATGTCATGAGTTGATCATAATTTGCTATATGTTGATCATATTAAACATTTTGATTTATCTATATCACATGCCATGTTTACTTCGATCATCTTTTACTCAATATTTATATGGCTTTGAGCAATCTTTAAATCTTGAACTATTTATCATGAGCACCTTGTTCTTGTTGCAATGAGATTTCTATTCTTATGATTGCAGAGGTTATCTTGTTCCTACTTGTATTTAATGTTCCTATATGGAAGCATTGACATTTTCAAGGCATTCATCTCTTGCGTATTAACCTCATACTAATAAGAAATGCACCTATGCTTCAAATTAGTTGCTTGATGACTAAATTTTCATATATTTAAGTGAAATCTTTGGCTCACAATTTATATGTTGTGGCAGACACTTAATGTGTAAAAGTAACTTCTTTTCTTTAATGAGCAAGTTAATCTTTTATTTGATCATATTATGTTGTCATTCCTTTATATAATGTTTGCTAACCTTTGGTACATAAGCATTTTCATTTCTGTATGAGCAATTTTGTTTTATGATCTTTATATGCTTTAATCTTGATAGTTCTTTTGCAGATAAGTTCTCTGTTTAGGCTTTCACCTTATTCCAGAAGTAATGAAGCACCATCTTCTATTGTTAAAGTCATGATGTTCATCTGTATGATATCATTTTCGATGTATAGACCATTGGGGTCTTGTTTCTTCGATGTTTGAGGTCTTCTATAGATATTTATATTGCACCTTGATTGGAAGAATGTCTATTATCCGCATGTGTATTGGCCATCTGGGTTTTTTTGTACATTGTTGTGGTGTTCTTAGCCACATGTTCTGTTGTATTGGTCATCAGAAGGTATCTATACACTGGTGTGGATATTATATCAGATTTCTTCAGCTATCATGTATGGTTGTGATGATTCTTGTGGTGATCTGGGAATCTTACGATTGGATTACGTCACATGTTCTCGGCATTTTATTGTTGGGTCTTTCATCGTACAACCTGGTTCATGTGCACTTTCATGATTCAGTGAGAAGCAATTGTTCATCGTCAAATTCCATCAACCGAATTGTTTTTATTTTTCAGCTTAAGTTCTTCTGGAAGTTGTCATCAAGGGGGAGTAGTAATGACTCCTTCCTTCCTTAGGGTTAGTGTGGGCCCTTCTTCCAACCATTATTAAGGGGGAGTGTTGGAATATATTATATTCCTTGGAAGGTAATAATGTCTTTGTATTATGTCGGAAGTTGTCTACAATCTTATGTAAAAGAGTAATACATTTAACCCACAGTTATATGGTGGTGTATTTACTTGTGTAGAGTATTTGTCCATGGTATTGTATTAAGAGATGTTATTTTGAAAAATATATTATCCCACATGCAATATGTGAGAGTAATTCCTCCTCATCTCTTAGTATATAATAGGGTCAAGTGAGTCTCTACATATCATGCATACTTGATGTAGTAGTGGTACTATTGTGACACTGTTATACATCATCTATATTCTTTGGGGTATTTGTGCTTTGCTCTCTTGTAAGATTGGAGAAGACATTATGGAGATAATAGAAGACTACATTTCCATGGATGTAACCCATTAGGGTGAACCACATATATCGGTGTTCTCTTGTCCTTTTCTTTTCTTGTTCTTATCTTTTATGATATGTTGTTGGTTGCTTAGATAGGTTAACTAGTTTAGCTTAACTCTACTATTATAACATGGTATCAGAGCGGGTTGCTATAATCTAGTACTTTCTATATCTTTCAATCAATAACGATTATCATTTGGGCATTGTCATTTTGTTGTAGATTTGCTTTCTATCTGGTAGCCATTAGGCTTCTTTTCAGATCTAGGCATATTTCTGCATTTTTTTTACCCTAACCCTAACTTGTTATGTAAGATTTTTGCAGAATTTTTTCAAGGGTTTCTTGATGTTTTTTCTATAGATCTACATGATTTCAGGGGTCTCCTCAAGGAGATCTTTCTTTCGATTATAAAAATGGAAGTTATAAAAAATGGTCATAACTTGGTCAGTGTTTACCGAAATTTTTATTATAGCTATTTTTGGAATCGAAAACGCCATTCTGGATCCACTCACGCAACCATAACATAAAACTAGGCATTTCTAGGCTTCCTTTCGGTCTTAAAAATGACAGTTATAAAAAAAGGGTCGTAACTTGGTCATTTCTTACTGGTTTTTTTATTATAACCTATTTTTGGAATTGTAATAGTCATTCTGGATCCACCTCCATGTAACTAGAACATAAAACTAGGCATTTCTAGGCTTCGTTTTGGTAATAAAAATGACAGTTATAAAAAAAGGTCGTAACTTGGTCATTTCTTACCGGATGTTTTATTAAAATCTTTTTTTGGAATTAAAAAAACCATTCTGGATCCACCTACGCGACCAGAACAAAATACTAGCCTTTTCTGGGCACATTTTTTCAAAGGGTTGTAAGTAAAAGTTTCTCTTTCCTTTACTGTTTTTCTAACTGTGTTTTTTGCAGATTCAAATCAGTACGGTAAAGTATTTAAGTTTTATGTTCTTCATTTTTTGCATTTAGTTTTTTCTTCTAATCATGTTTATTAAGATATTATTTCTTGTTCTTGTTATATATTTGTCTCACATTTCTATATGGAAATGTTGGCATCTTTTAAGGACATGGATCTCTAATATTTTGTCATGATGATAGCTATAAACCATCTAAAGCTTAATATTTTTTAAATATACTTAATAATTAATTTGTTCTTTTCTTTGTTTTGTTTATAAAAACAATTTTATAAGAACAATCTCATGTGTTATCTAGTGATCATTATTTACTTTAGTTATATGGTATTGCTGACCTTTGTGTAAAAGCAATTTCATTCTTTTATAAGTAATATCGTTATGATCATTATATGCTCTTGCTAATTAAATTCTTAAGTAAAATCAGTTTTTTTAATCTATGTGATATCATATTTTTTGGCTTGTCATAAGTTATTTAATTGGGATATAGTTTTTTTTTCATGTATTGCAGAGATTGTATCTAGTTCCTATGTTATTTGTCTCTAACATTCCAATATGGAAGCATTGACATTTCCAGGGCATTTCGTCTCTTACATATTTACATAGTGTTAACAAGAAATGAACCCATGATTAAGATCATTAGTGACTTGTCATTTCATAATTTTTTATAAGTGATGTCATGAGTTGATCATAATTTGCTATATGTTGATCATATTAAACATTTTGATTTATCTATATCTCATGCCATGTTTACTTCAATCATCTTTTACTCAATATTTATATAGCTTTGAGCAATCTTTAAATCTTGAACTATTTATCATGAGCACCTTGTTCTTGTTGCAATGAGATTTCTATTCTTATGATTGCAGAGGTTACCTTGTTCCTACTTGTCTTTAATGTTCCTATATGGAAGCATTGACATTTTCAAGGCATTCATCTCTTGTATATTAACCTCATACTAATAAGAAATGCACCTATGCTTCAAATTAGTTGCTTGATGACTAAATTTTCATATATTTAAGTGAAATCTTTGGCTCACAATTTATATGTTGTGGCAGACACTTAATGTGTAAAAGTAACTTCTTTTCTTTAATGAGCAAGTTAATCTTTTATTTGATCATATTATGTTGTCATTTCTTTATATAATGTTTGCTAACCTTTGGTACATAAGCATTTTCATTTATGTATGAGCAATTTTGTTTTATGATCTTTATATGCTTTAATCTTGAAAGTCCTTTTGCAGATAAGTTCTCTGTTTAGGCTTTCACCTTATTCCAGAAGTAATGAAGCACCATCTTCTATTGTTAAAGTCATGATGTTCATCTGTATGATATCATTTTCGATGTATAGACCATTGGGGTCTTGTTTCTTCGATGTTTGAGGTCTTCTATAGATATTTATATTGCACCTTGATTGGAAGAATGTCTATTATCCGCATGTGTATTGGCCATCTGTATTTTTTTGTACATTGTTGTGGTGTTCTTAGCCACATGTTCTGTTGTATCGGTCATCAGAAGGTATCTATACACTGGTGTGGATATTATATTAGAGTTCTTCAACTATCATGTATGGTTGTGATGATTCTTGTGGTGATATGGGAATCTTGAGATTGGATTACGTCACATGTTCTCGGCATTTTATTGTTGGGTATTTCATTGTACATCCTGGTTCATGTGCACTTTCATGATTCAGTGAGAAGTAGTTGTTCATCGTCAAATTCCATCAACTGAAGTGTTTTTCTTTTTCAGCTTAGGTTCTTCTGGAAGTTTTCATCAAGGGGGGGTAGTAATGGCTCCTTCCTTCCTTAGTGTTAGTGTGGGCCCTTCTCCCAACCATTATTAAGGGGGAGTGTTGGAATATATTATATTCCTTGAAAGGTAATAATGTCTTTGTATTATGTCGGAAGTTGTCTACAATCTTATGTAAAAGAGTAATACATTTAACCCATAGTTATATGGTGTTGTATTTACTTGTGTAGAGTATTTCTCCATGGTATTGTATTAAGAGATGTTATTTTGGAGAATTATATTATCCCACATGCAATATGTGAGAGTAATTCCTCCTCATCTCTTAGTATATAATAGGGTCAAGTGAGTCTCTACGTATAATGTATTCTTGATGTAGTAGTGGTACTATTGTGACACTGTTGTACATCATCTATATTATTTGGTGTATCTTTGCTTTGCTCTCTTCTAAGATTGGAGAATGCATTCTAGAGATAATAGAAGACTACATTGCCATGGATGTAACCCATTAGGGTGAACCACGTATATCGGTGTTCTCTTGTCTTTTTTTTTCCTGTTCTTATCTTTTATGATATGGTGTTGGTTGCTTAGGTAGGTTAACTAGTTTAGCTTGACTCTACTATTCTAACAATTCATTCTATTTGGAGGTTGATGGGCCATGACAGGTAAAACTAAAGGCTGAAATTAACTAGAAGAAGATAGAAAACGAGCTGATACAAGTACAAGGTGTTTTAGGAAATCAACTTTATTCAAATTTCTAGAGCTCTTGTTTGATTTCCTTTGATTCTAGTGGATTGGTAAAAACTCTATCAGTAGCACTTTTAGTCTCACCAAAAGCTTGAAACATAGGTATAGAAACAAAAAGGACTTGTTTCTTATGTTCTTCTATTGAAGGTGGAAAATATTCTACAAGGAAATTAAAACTAATTTCTTGATCTAAACTGTCCTTAAAAAATGAAGCTAGAATATATTCAAATGTACCTGAAGATGAACCAAACTTTTGTCAAGCTCTATATTCTTTCAGAATATATTCTGGATCAGATTGAGCTAGAAAAAGAAGGGAAGAAGGATTTGCTCGAGTCCCAATATTCTTGGGAGTCACAAGTACAACAGTAGAATATCCAGGTAAAATATGCAGTTGTTTACTGTCTACATTTTGTTCATGTCAAAAATAAGAACTAACCAAGGGAAATATCTCGATTCTTCACTTACTGGAAATAGTGTCTAGACCTGTTATCCCTAATGTATGCACCTTGAATGCTAGGGAAAATATAGGGAACTTGATATATATTTGGAGTAGTTTTGGTTTTAAGTTTGAGTGGTAGGTGGTTGTTTAAGTTACACAAGGTCTAGAAAGGATGATCAAATAAAAATTTATAATGGGCTTTCAATACATCATAGATTCAAAGGCTTTGAAACTATAAAGTAAACATGACCACAAATGTAAAAATAGAATAAAGATGTCGATATATAAATAACAACCACAGGAATAAATCCCAATTCATAAAAGTGTTAGGGCTTGGAATGTCATAAGGAAAACATAACACTAGTTTTAGGAAACATAAATTTTATTAGATCTGAAACATAAATCGACTAATGTGGTGCAAAAGGAATTTAAGTATAAAATTATGAAGTACTTGAAAATTTTAAGAGGCGCATTTTAATTCATTGTCTAAAATATCCTTGAGCATGCATATATTAATGTATAAAGAGCTTAACTTTTATTGATATCCAACAACCATTAATGGCTTCCCAAAATTCGAACCCGCTCCTTGATGTACATCCTTAGTTCTATAACTATTACATACAATTGTTTGATTGTCAAATCTTACATAGGAGGTTCTGTTGGGGCTCAGAAATGTCACATTTTCATCCACTTTATCTTCCGCTATTCCTCACATTTCATCGTCCCATTAACCTTTTATCATACTTTTTCCATACATATATGTGGGTTTCACCTTATTATTTCCACTTTATTCATTTTAGTATTATAAGTGAATTTATGATTAAAATATTAGAAATTAAACATGTTTTTCACTAATATCTCAAATATGGATGAGATTTGTAATGTGTAGGAATATGTGAAGGATTAATTCAAGAAAATACTTCTCGAATATCTCCTCCACCATTTCAAGGAGATAATTATTCAAGCTAATTCTAATGAGAAGATCATGACGATTTGGTTGGCATATCCTATCTTGGATTTATGAGAGACATGTGGAGAATTTGTGAGAGACATGTAGAGGATTTGATGGGATCATTTCTTGTAATAATAGGAAAATAGTTGAGTGGTTGAGTGAATAGTGGATCTATCATTATGAGATGGTTATCTCCTTCATGTATAAAAGAGAGTGCTCTCTCTTCATTTCATTAATCAGATATAGAATCTAGAATCATAGGATATAGATTAGAGATAGATAGTAGATTGTAGAAGTTAGTCTTGACTTTGTAATATGGAGAAGGGAATTCTTAGCTTTTGTTCATAATCTTGGTTTGATGCTTTCATGATTTATGATTGATTCTTGTGATGTAATTTAAGATTGCTTGATTGTTAATGTGAGCTCACATGTGTTGTCTTGTTGCTCTTCATATGTTGTCTTTCTTTTATGCAATTTACTTTCAACCGTGTGTTTCATCTTCCTGCATTAGATTAGAAATTGTGTGTTTCAGCTTAAGGGGGGTGATATTAGATTAGTCTTAGTTTCATGGGGGGTTAGAGTAGCTTAATTTCTCTTTAGTCCTGCATATAATTTGCATGTGCTTCATAAACCTACGAACCTCGGATTGAAAAATTAAATGGCTGGGCAATTACTACAATGGAATTAAAATGACATTAATTTGGCCCAACAGGTTCAATCTCTCTCTATTTACAAAAAATATATCCATTAATGAGAATAAGTGGATCGAATCCAAAAATTAGTTCTAGTTCCTATACTTTAGGGATATGTTGATTTGAGTCTAGAACATACATTATGTGTTTATCTTCATGAAGTATAACAAGAGATTTACTTTGATTTGAGTCCTTAAAAAAAATTCAAAGTTTAATACTAATATTTTAGAGAAAAACTATGCTTTAGGAGGTTATGTAGCATTCTCGTAGGTTTGATGATTTGAGCTGCAAAACCTTTGAAACTTGTTTTTCCCAAAATATGATTATGATGTTGTAGAGGATGACTTGTTCCCAATATTGCATAGTCCACAAAATTCATCTTTCTTCAACTACCTAAGTTTGGTGTGTATCTTGGAAAACATGAGTTCCCAACTCTGCTAGAATTCCCGATCTATCATTATTGGATTGATTATTTTTCCTTTCCTGTAGGAATTAATTCTTCCAGTAATTCCTCTGTCTTAAAAGTTTCCTTTTGTTCCTCTTTAATTTATGAGAAAAATTACAAAGCTTGTTGTGCTTAACGACGAACTTACCGAACCATTTATTGATCTTATTTGTTGTTCTTTTACACTGTTTATTTTCTTGATTTTACTCTTTAATTAAGCTCTTGGATTTCTTCAGTTTTCCCTTAAGATTCTCGTTGGTCTTATGCTTACTGCTTTTAGGCTGCTACAAAGTGTCAATCTTAGGCAGCTCTTCTTCTTTAGTAGGATTATCAATTTAGGCCCAATAGATAGGTTTGATCAACATACTATACTTCTTGATCTTCCTTTCAAGGATTTTGACCAGAATAACCAGTCTCGGGAAAATGAGGAATTACATTAATTGTATTTTCCATACTTGTTATAAACTCAACGATTCTCCTCTCCTTTCCAATCGATTAATCATACACTTCTTCATAAATTGTATGGACAAATTCTTGCTTCCTAGTTTTCTTTCCAACTTTAGATTTTCTAGGCTTTAGTCTCTTTTGTAGGCCACACTATCTCTTTCTCTTTATTTATCATATAAATACTTCTAGTTCGAATATACCTTGGAACTAATTCCATAGGCTCTTACTTCTTTATTTTCGTTTGTATCTTTTCTGGAGAAATTTTGAGATGAATAATCATTTTCTCCTTCAAAGAAGGAAAAAATATAGAATTGGCATTAAGTATGAATTTGTTAGTAGGCCTTGTGTGAGGTCCTCTTAAAGGATAAACATGCTACAAATTTGGATTTTTCTTCTGATTTTTTCCTTGACCTTTTCCACCAACAGGGCTATCTAAGGACCCTGACATTTTCAAATTTGTCTCCTTGCAGCTAGACTGTAGTTCATATTCCTTCAATTTCGACTATGGAATTTTAGTATTCTTTTCTTTTATTCATTATGTGCTAGTTCAATATTAGGGTTTATTTTCCCATTTTTAGGAGAAAATTGCTTCTTTTCTTTGAATAATTTCCTTGTTTTGGTTCTATTTTCCGTTTACTAGTCTTGGTTTTCTTATTAACCCCTTTAATACTATATTCTGCAATAGAATGATCCCATTCTTTGTCTTCAGATATTTTATGGGTGGCATATTATCCAAAGGAACTATCTACATGATACTCTCGAGGCTTACATTCCAATATTTGAAAACCAAAAAATGATAGGAAGTGCTTCCAATCCCTTTGAGCCTTGTTTATTTCTTCAACTATGAACAATTTAATGAAAAATTGATGAAAAATACTATGCTGACTATTGTGAGGGAAATCACTAACTCTATCTGACATCTTCGTAAGGCTTTTCAAGAGGTAAAATGGTAAATTCATTTTGGAAATTCCATCTAGATGAAGAAGAAACCTCATGTGATATAAGTAGACCGTAGCATACCTCTCTTCTCTAGTGAAATACCTTGGAACCAACATGAAGAGACAACCCTATTCTTATTTTAACCATACTCATGGAATCCCTTTCCGCTAGTCAGGATTATAAAACCCATGTTTGAGAAAATGATTACAATCAACAGCCTCGACACTATGAAGCTTAAACCAATGTTCACCATCTTGAGCCAATTCTCTTTTGCTACTATTGTATCCTATGTTACTTGAAATGATAATTCTCCCAATGTAACTTGATGGTCATCAAAACCCTCAACAAAATCTCAGTCAACTACTGTATAATGTTTTTGTAACTTCTCACCGAAGGGAAACCAACCTGCACTTTTAAATTTAAAACTTAACATGCCCACTATATGTCAGTTAATTAAAACTTAACATGCAGAGTGCTAAACATAAATTATCAACCCGAGGAAGTCTTTTATTTCAAACTTATCGTACAAGATCTATGCAAGCACAATTTCTACCTGCCATTGTTGATCTATTGGTATGCAATCGAAACTATTTGTAAACTAAGTCACAACTTCTTGAAAGTAAATCAAACCTCAAACCTATTCGTAAATCAAACTATAAATCGAACACACTTCAAACAAGATCTATTCCTATGAAACAAGATCTGATTGCATAAATCTAAAATAAGTCTTGTGTTGTCCAACGATCTATCAAAATGAATTAACGTGAGAACGCTATGATAAATCTAATGAATAAAAACATGAACTAAATAATAAAACAACTATGATAAATCTAATAAATAAAAACATGAATTGAATAATAAAACAACTATGATAAATCTACTGAATAAAAGCATGAATTAACAAATAACAGATCTACAAAATAAAACACTTACAATCAACACTACCAGCATCTGCTCAGGGAAGAGGGCCCTTCCTCCACTGAGCAGAGCTGGATCTCCACAATAAACGTCTACAACTCTAGAATTAAGAAATTGCCAGCATGTATTATCAGAATGAAAGTATTACAATGGATCTAAATCAAATCCTACATCATAACATGGTGTTCTCTCCTATCTTACATCTCCTATCATCCATCTCCTATCCTGCCTAATCTATCCTCCCCTTCTCAATGAGATTGATTACATATTTATACATAAAATTATCTCATGGAAATGAAGAACTGAACCCCCAGCTTGTGATCTGTAACAGCCAAAACATGGCCGTAACTACTGGCAACTTTGGAACCAGCCGCAACACCAAATCTAGAAAATACCCTCTCAAAGAACCACCTTCATATCACAAACCGTAGCTTTGTTTGGCGTTTTCCTTGAGAGCCAGGTAAATGAGGATGTTACGCACAAAACCCATGTCTCGGATTTTTGAGATTCATTTCCATCTGCCTGAAAATCAAGACGCGAATCAAGGTGTTCTTATGTGGCATGCATTTTCGGTTAAGGTTGTAACAACTGGCTATGAGCGTCCTGTATGTGACAACTCACTCCACAAACCATCATTAGTAAAATTATGCATAATAGTCTTTAATTCATCAACGATAATAAAAAAAAATCACTATTAACCACTTAAAACATCAATGAAAGTAGCATGCTGTTTTACGCGCAGCTACAACAAATGGATGGAAAATGGAATGATAAATGGGCAATAATGGTAAAAAAATGGATGAAAGGCATGTCGATAAATGATGGAAAAATGGACAATTCCAGGGCCCAACATCTCCCCCAAACTGAACTTGTTGCATGACCTCATGCAACCCAATACCTGTGTAGCATCCAACTTGAAAAAAAACCCATTCACTTGTTCCTTCATTTTACCATTCGCACAGTTGCAGTTAGAAGAAATAGAGAGTTTAACACAAACTGGCAGAGTCACTTAGTGGAGGATTTAGCAGAAAATTTGATAGATTCGTAGCTCTTTAGTAGAAATTTGGCAGATTCACGGCTTTATTTTAGCAGAGAATTTGGCGAAGGTTTTAGCGAATATTTTAGCGGAACAGTGCTAAATGTAGCGGCGAATTTGGCGGAGTCACAGCTTATTTTAGTAGAGAATTTGGCAAAGGTTTTAGCAACGATTTTGGCGGAACAGCACTAAATTTAGCGAAGAATTTGACGGACTCGCAGCTGCCGGAAAAGAACTCACAGCTGCTAGAAAACGGGAACTCGCAGCTGCCGGAAAATGGAACAGTGCTAAATTTAGCGATGAATTTGGCGAAGGTTTTAGCGATAATTATGGCAAAACAGCGCCAAATTTAGCGGCGATTTTGGTGGACTCGCAGCTGCCGAAAAACAGTCAGCTACCGAAAAACGAAACAGTGCTAAATTTAGCGGCGAATTTGGCAGAGGTTTTAGCGACAATTTTGGCGGAACAGCGCCAAATTTAGCGACGATTTTGGCGGACTCATAGCTGCCGGAAAAGAACTCACAACTGTCGAAAAATGGTCGGCTGCCGAAAAACGGGAACTCGCAGCTGCCGAAAAACGGGAACTCGCAACTGCCGAAAAATGGGAAACGGTGTTGCAGCTAACGAAAAATGGGAAACGATGTTGCAGCGAACGGAAAACGGGAAACGGCAATATTTTACGGCGTTGTAGCCTTTTGAACGGGAAACTTCTGAAGCCATTTTCTCCCAAATGACGAACTGGGTTGGGCTGAAATTTTTCAAGCAAGTAGCTACCACTCTAATGCATCTTCATGCCAAAAATTAGACAAACCCACATCACGGATTTCGAGAAAAATGTGAATTGTCTGTAGGTGATGATGGTCGTTTTCTCGAAAACCATGCACTGGATTGAGATGAAACTTTCCACAGTTGTTCTTCATAATGTTATTCATTTTCTGTCCAAATTTCATAAGGATCCAATTCATAGTTTGTGAGATATCCTTAAATCAAATTCTGCATTTTTGTTTTTGCCAGCTGTGAATGAATAAAAATCAGTATGCACAAAAAATGTCAAAAACCACTCCCCCAAACTTAATATGTTGCATGTCCTCATGCAAAATAGGAGTTGTCATCTTAGCTGTGAACAATCATTTCCCCCAAACTGAGTATTTTACCTTCCATTCATGAAATCAAGTGAACTTTGGGACTTTTGTTTTCTTGTATCTGCACTATCACTGTCAACATCCAATTTTTGTATATGTGCTAGCTGGAAACACATCCTTGACTTACAAAAATGACTGTAGGCTGCCTGAAAAATGACTGTATGCTATTTGAAATTCACTATGTGAGCTCGATTTTTTATTCCCCATGGTTGTAGTTAAGTGCTCATAATGTATTGCAAAAAAAAAAAAATGACAATACACAGGAAATATTCATAGCAGCAAGGGATCACAATTACAAATTTCCTTTTATAATGACCCAAGTTGCTCAAATATCATCTGACAATCATAGAATTTGTAGACCCTCCATATGTCAAAAGTGCCAAAAAAAAGGATATCGGTGATCTTCACAAGCCAAACTCTATTATAGGAATTATCATTCATGGGAAATAAAAGAGTTTTAGAACCATTTTCTCATCAAATTCATGGCAAACTCTATTGCAATAAACCACAGTAAATTTCATCCATTCTCATGGTTGAATGAAGGCTGATAGAATTTCCTTTAGTTATGCCCTTATCATGGAGTGCTTTGTAACACTTCAAATAATGCCAAACATTCTTTTGCACATTCCACAACAATCAAACTCATTTCAGAAATTTTGTCGAACTTGACAAATGACCAATGCTGAGAGTAATCATTACCTTCATGCTACTGAGATACACTTCACATCAGACCTTGAAAAGGCTGCTACAGAATTTCCATTGTGCATGTGTCATGCTCATGACGGCTAAAACCAATGTATGCATTAGTGGATGGTAAAGATACCTTATGTATAAGATGGTGGAAAATTCATATACCATATAAAATGTGGCTCTCAATAATTTTGACTTATGAAGATGTGAACCATTATGTGTACCACTGAACAAAGCAAAAAAATCAAAGAAATCATGCCTTTGTTTTCTATCGTGCTTGTGTGATAGCATACTCTTGAGAAGGAATGGCTTCTACATCAACTTTTCATGTTGTAGGTTCTTGTGTCCAGCCTATCCTTCTCTTTCAAGATGTGTATCAGCTACTTTATTTCTCCTCATTATTGGTTTTTATGTGGCAGTAGCAATGATTCTTTTCTTACTGCTGGTTCTTGTGTGGCAGTAGCAAGACTTTTTCTTACTGCTGGTTCTTGTGTGGCAGCAGCAAAATTTCCTATTGTTGGTTCTTGTGTGACAATAATAAGTTATCCCCCTTTTTTTTATGCTTGGTCAGTTGGGTTGGTGAGATGTTGGGTTGGAATTTGAAGTGGATGTGCATGAATGATGAGGTGTTAGAATTGAGTGGAAAATGATGGAAATGGATGGACATAAAATGCTATATGGAAAATGGAAATGGCTAATGCTTAGTGGTTCTTCATGACTTTTCCTAAATCTTTAATAAATCAAAAACTCATGCTATTTTACCTCAAGTGTTACCTCCATGGAATCCTTGGTTGACATGAATGGACTAGTGTATGCTGGAGCTATGTAGACCGATCTGATGCTGAGACATATGTATATGAGAGCTGAAACTAGATGAGACTGGATTTGATCCATGATGTTGTGCTAGTTGCATGTAAGAATAACTGCTGAGACAATTGATAAGGAGAAGTTCTACCATAGAAGCAGAAATTCCTTTCTCTTATTCTGAAAATCAACTGCTGAACTGAAAATGGAAAGGAATTGAAAAACTATTGAACAAATGATGCTGCAAATCATTGTTGAAACCATTAGATCACATAATCTTCAACTACTACAAACCGAGGTACAATTCTTACCATGCGAATGAATGTGCTGAAGTCGAGCATGGAAAGAAATCATTGGATTACCAGCCATTAATGTATGCCATTAACCAATGTGAAGAAACTCACATTTGATGACAATGAGCTCTAAAGTACCTTAGTGCATCTTGACAGGTACAAATGGATGTGTTGGAGTCGAGTCACCTATAAGATTTGTCAATCAAGAGGCATTTATGAATCCCCATGATTAACAACAAGGAAATCTGCCATTGATTCATGCAAATACCAAGGCACTATAAAACTCTAATCTCGATCCCAGATGATGTGTCGGAGTCGATGGGACAAGACCATTGGAAGGTGGACCTTAATGAATTCCACATCATCCAATACGAGTACAAAATAAATGATTGTGAAGAATCATAGTGAAAAATAGAACCAACATGAAACTCAGAAGTGGAAAGTATATGTGAAGTCATGATGTAGTAGTGATGGGAAATAAAACGGCTATGGTGACTACATAAGCAGTGGAAAATGGGACTTCGACATGAATGGATTTTTATGGTTTTGAAATGAGGAGGGTGAATGAATCTACCATAGAGCAATTGGCTTCTTGAGGGGTTTCTTTCGGCAACAACTGGGATGACAGGTGTCTAAAAAGGATCCTTGGCATGTTGCAATGAGACTTGACTTTCAGAAATATTGGACTATGTATGGTTTGCACATCAATCTATCTATTTTTTTTTTGCTCAATCCATTTGAAAATTGAGAAAAAGTCTTCAAGAGTCACTCGTGCATGCATTGACCTTCTTCTTCCAAGGACCTGCAAAAACCTAGCACTTGCCTGCAATAAAACATGAGATGATGGAAGAAGAGAGATGATTGGTCTCTCTTCACCCAACACTTGTGAAAAAAACAACAAGCAATTACTCATAAAACAAATCCAAAGAAAAAATGAACAAAGCAAAATTCATTTTATACCTGCGGGAGAGCAATGTCCATCTAGACTCACCAACGATATTCTGATCATAGCTTCTTCATTCCTTGTCCAATTTGAGTGATTCCAAAGCCAAATGAAAGTAAATTCATAGGTCTATTTTCATTAGAAATAGATTTTTAAAATTCTATGCAATGATGTTCCAAATCACTCAGTAACAGTCTGCATGACAATGTTTTTTTTTGAATTCTAGACTAGACCAACAGTACTCATGGTTTTAGGCTTAACTTTTTCGTTTGATAGAGGAATGATGTGATTCCAATTGGAAATGAAAGTATATTCATGTAAGTGTCTCTATTAGAAACAGGTTTTGAATCCAATAAGAATTGACGGGTCAAATAAGCCAATGAACAGTCTTAGAAAATCATTATAGGAAATTTCAACTCAAAATGGGCCTTTTAACTTTAACTCAAATTCCATGTCATCATGTGTTAGCCAATGAAATTTCTTTAAATTTGAAATACCGTATAGGTATTAAACACTTTTTTAATATAAATTGGGGGATAGGTATCATAAAAAAAAACTACTTTTTTGTTTGTATTTTCGACATATCTCCCAGTGTTTTTACTCAAATTTCGATCGGGAGAACTCGTTGGATGCGGAATTTTAATTCTGCATCCAACGAGTTCTCTCAATCGAAATTTGAGTAAAAACACAGGGAGATATGTCGAAAATACAAACAAAAAATAGTTTTTTTCTTTTCTTCCTCCAAAATAAATAAATATTATTTTGTTATTTTAAGTATTATTTTATTAATTTTTTTTAGGAGGCCCATTTTGAGGTGAAATTTCTTCTAATGAGAGTTTTAGGAATGCAAATTTGTGATAGGCAGTCGGTATTTTGGTCATAAAATTTGCATACGATATTGGAATGGAGTGATTCAAATTGCGTTGTAAACTAGATTCATACGGGAATATATCAATAAAACAGGTTTGCAAAATATGTCCAATAAGGCATCCAAAAATTGACTGTCCCAGCTCTGTTCCTAAACTGCCTGCTTGACACCCTATTAGTATTTTGGCCATAAAATTTCCGTTTAACACCCAATCGTAAAAATTCAAATTGTTTTGAAAACTAGATTCAAAGGACTACTTGGGATATAAAACAGGTTTAAAAAATAAGTTCATTTGGTCTCTCAAAAATGGACTGTCCCGACTGTGTTTCAGTAAAATTTTCAAGCCAAAATGTCACCAAAAATTTAATAAATGAAATTTGACCCCAAAAAGTGATTGGAATAGATGTGAATGTTTTTAATGATGTAAATTTAAATATAACACACATCCATATAAAAAAAAATTCAAGCATTGAACACCTAAAAGCATTCATGAAAACATCTCATACCCATTCCTTATCTACTTTATGATCTTCCAGATTGCAACAAGGCGCAAGAAGAGAGCATACTTATTCAAAAATAAAAAAAAACAAACAAAATCATGGTTTTATTCTAATATTCTATCCTACCCTATTCTACTTGGAAATATAAAAATTTGTTTAAGTGTATGCATATTTCCAATGGAGCCATTTTCGAAAAAGTGACTCAAGTATGCTCATACTCCCAATAGAAAAATATAACTTTATGAATGCTAGGATATGAGAGATCAACTTCCCTTGAAATGATGGTGCCAAGAATTGGTGAAGCATGGAATGATGCTGCAGACCGATGACAGATTGAAACCAAGCTTCAATATAGTCTTTGTTCCCTTGATCGATCATGGATGTTACACCATGAAGATCCTTATTAAGTTGATCTTCCTCAATGCATAAGAGTTTCGGATCTACTGATGTGAATGATGCTTTTGGTTCCAATGGTTGTTCTTCATCAAATATCGCGTGTGTCTTGTTGATCTTCTCTGCTTGCTTATGAGGACTAGAAGAAACTCCATCTACAAAACTTGTATTTAAAACATATTCAGGCCTCGTATGGATTTGCTGCAACAACGCACAGCCTTTTTGAAATGGTGTAGATGACGTAGAACAAGAGGGAAATGTAGGAACATTTTGCAGTTCAGCACTGTAAGCATACTGTACTGCTTTATTATAGTTAGGGTGGAGGGTGGATTGGACAGGAAATTGTGTTGGATACCAAGGAGTTTGATGAGAAAATAGATGTGGCTGATGTAGATGATTGAGTTGTGAGGTTGATATTGAAGAACCAAGTTGTGTTGCAGCATGAGGGTGAGTGGCCATATGATCATAAGATGGGCCATTCCAACCTTGTGGGTAAGGTAGGTAAGAGTTAAATTGAGGCTGCAATAGCTGCCATGGTGGAAGAGTATTCAATGATTGAGTATGAGAGTAAGGAAATGGAGGGATAGAATTTTGAACCATACATGTAGGCCATGGTTGACATGACTGTTGCAACAAGTTGGCTGCAACTCCCAGATCTCTTTGATATGTTTCTTTCATCTTTGGTAAATAGGGACAATGATCTGTAGAATGATTCAAGTCACGTATACCACAACTTTCAAGACTATCCAAAGGGAAATCCCTTGCTTCTCTTATTTCCTCCTACTTTTCCTTATCCTGCAAAACAACCAATTCTGAATTTAGTGAATCAACTTTAGAAATTTTAAATAAATTGTTGATTTTAGCTCGTAAAACTCTTGTTTTTACAGCAAATTTCAAAAATAAATATAAAAGTTCCTTAGAATTATTACCACTCTTGAAGTTTCCTCTTGAATACCTTCTACATAACTCACAAATATCATCATATGCTAACTGAAATACATCACCTGTTCCCATTAGATTCAATATTTCTAAACATTCAGCTTGGATTCCCTTGAGTAGAAGTGTTTTTAAGATTTCCTTCTCCAGCTCCCTTTGTTTGGATCTTTGGAGATTATATTGAAATCATTCTATGTATTCCTCCATACTCTCTTCTTCTCCGTGTGTCACTTCGAAGATGTCTTCATTGACCCTGCAATAATCTTGGTACCTTTTCAAGAATACATGTTTCATGTCTTCCCAAGTTTGTATACAATTCCCACCGAGGCTCATGAACCATCGGAGGGCTGTTCCTTTTAAAGTAAGGGGAAACACATTCAACTTTTTATCATTAGCACAATAATCATATCCTCTACAAACTACTTCAAATTGAAATAAAAATACATCAGGGTCTTTGTTTTCCAAACCGTGAAAATTTGGTAGAACATGTGGGGGAATTCTTTTCGTTGGTGCCACTCCTCTCGAATCTCTGATGGGAAATTCGAAGGTAACAACTTCTTCATCTTTCTTACCTGCCATCTCTTCATTAGATTCTTCGTGTGCTATCTTGAGGCTCCTCCTTCGAATGTTCCTGTCAACTTGTTAGTAGAATGGGTGGTGCTTACAACACCACTAAGGGGAATGATAAGATTTATGTTGCAACGATTGAAAATGAAATAAAACTGAATGTAAAGACAGAAAATTAACACTCAAAATAAATTCAATAAACTAAAATGTAATCATGCAACCTACATGACCTACTTTAACAATGCATCTACAAAACAATGTCAAATGTACTTTTGCACAATTAATAACTTCCCCGGCAATGGCGCCAAAATGTCGTGCCCACTATATGTCAGTTAATTAAAACTTAACATGCAGAGTGCTAAACATAAATTATCAACCCGATGAAGTATTTTATTTCAAAGTTATCGTGCAAGATCTATGCAAGCACAATTTCTACCTGCCATTGTTGATCTATTGGTATGAAATCGAAACTATTTGTAAACTAAGTCACAACTTCTTGAAAGTAAATCAAACCTCAAACCTATTCGTAAATCAAACTATAAATTGAAAACACTTCAAACAAGATCTATTCCTATGAAACAAGATCTGATTGCATAAATCTAAAATAAGTCTTGTGTTGTCCAACGATCTATCAAAATGAATTAACGTGAGAACGCTATGATAAATCTAATGAATAAAAACATGAATTAAATAATAAAACAACTATGATAAATCTAATGAATGAAAACATGAACTTAATAATAAAATAACTATGATAAATCTAATGAATGAAAACATGAACTAAATAATAAAACAACTATGATAAATCTACTGAATGAAAGCATGAATTAACAAATAACAGATCTACAAAATAAAATACTTACAATCAACACTACCAGCATCTGCTCAGGGCAGAGGGCTCTTCCTCCATTGAGCAGAGCTGGATCTCCACAATAAATGTATACAACTCCAGAATTAAGAAATTGCCAGCATGTATTATCAGAATGAAATTATTACAATGGATCTAGATCAAATCCTACATCATAACATTGTGTTCTCTCCTATCATCCATCTCCTATCCTGCTTAATCTATCATCTCCTAATCATTCTATCCTCCCCTTCTCAATGAGATTGATTACATATTTATACATAAAATTATCTCATGGAAATGAAGAACTGAACCCCCAGCTTGTGATCTGTAACAGCTGAAACATGGCCGTAACTACTGGCAACTTTGGAACCGGCTGCAACACCAAATCTGGAAAATACACTCTTGAAGAACCACCTGCAAATCACAAACCATAGCTTTGTTTCAGGTAAATGAGGATGTTACGCAAAAAACCCATGTCTCGGATTTTTGAGATTCATTTTCGTCTGCCCGAAAATCAAGACGCGAATCAAGGTTTTCTTATGTGGCATGCATTTTTGGTTAAGGATGTAGCAGCTGGCTATGAACGTCCTGTATGTGACAACTCACTCCACAAACCATCATTAGTAAAATTATGCATAATAGTATTTAATTCATCAAAGATAAAGGAAAATAATCACTATTAACCACTTAAAACATCAATGGAAGTAGCATGTTGTTTTACGCGCAACTACAACAAATGGATGGAAAATGGAATGATAAATGGGCAATAATGGTAAAAAAATGGATGAAAGGTATGTCAATAAATGATGGAAAAATGGACAATTCTAGGGCCCAACACTACAAATTTGGATTTTTCTTCTGATTTTTTCCTTGACCTTTTCCACCAGCAGGGCTATCTAAGGACCCTGCCATTTTCAAATTTGTCTCCTTGCAACTAGACTGTAGTTCATATTCCTTCAATTTTGACTATGGAATTTTAGTATTCTTTTATTTTATTCACTATGTGCTAGTTCAATATTAGGGTTTGTTTTCCCATTTTTAGGAGAAAATTGCTTCTTTTCTTTGAATAATTTCCTTATTTTGGTTCTATTTTCTGTTTACTAGTCTTAGTTTTCTTATTAACCCCTTTAATACTATATTCTGCAATAGAATGATCCCATTCTTTGTCTTCAGATATTTTATGGGTTGCATATTATCCAAAGGAACTATCTACATGATACTCTCGAGGCTTACATTCCAATATTTGAAAACCAAAAAATGATAGGAAGTGCTTCCAATCCCTTTGAGCCTTGTTTATTTCTTCAACTATGAACAATTTAATGAAAAATTGATGAAAAATACTATGCTGACTATTGTGAGGGAAATCACTAACTCTATCTGACATCTTCGTAAGGATTTTCAAGAGGTAAAATGGTAAATTCATTTTGGAAATTCCATCTAGATGAAGAAGAAACCTCATGTGATATAAGTAGACCGTAGCATACCTCTCTTCTCTAGTGAAATACCTTGGAACCAACATGAAGAGACAACCCTATTCTTATTTTAACCATACTCATGGAATCCCTTTCCGCTCGTCAAGATTATAAAACCCATGTTTGAGAAAATGATTACAATCAACTGCCTCGACACTATGAAGCTTAAACCAATGTTCACCATCTTGAGCCAATTCTCTTTTGCTACTATTGTATCCTATGTTACTTTAAATGACAATTATCCCAATGTAACTCGATGGTCATCAAAACCCTCAACAAAATCTCAGTCAACTACTGTATAATGTTTTTGTAACTTCTCATCGAAGGGAAACCAACCTGCACTTTTAAATTTTACTTCAAACTCTAGATAATATTGCAGGAGCCTTGCTCCTTCGCGCTCATATCGAACTACATGTCCACTTTTGCAAGGAGGCATTCATTCATTTATGTTAAATCATAAATAGTGCAACAAAGACAATATCCAAAATTTCACATTCGCATGAGAAATATTTTCAACATGAAGAACCAAACTTAATTTGAGCAACGAAAATTGCTAAATGTTTTCACCTTTTGGATTAGACTAAGCCATCATTATAAATCATGGGTTACATAGATAGAAAAATATTTCATAAGGAAACATTGGCCTTTCTAAGTCTAATTTTTTTTCCATAGTATCATTGTGTTTCTTCTTTTCAATGTAATATGTTTTACCTAATTTGAATGTATCAAGTGAGAGTTATGATAACTTTACCAAAACTTATTATTTTTTACCCTCTCAGGAAAGCAAACTTGTATGGAATGGCATGTGTCTAATTTTCCTTCTTTGTTTCTGAAATTTTTACCAAAAATAATTTAGGATGTAATGCTTGTGAAAAATAAATTATTCGCATTTTTTATCTCACAAGCTTTAGATGTAATAGCTTTACCTAGAACACATGTTTGAGACTAGTTTTTGGACTAGTAAAAAACTTTAAATTCCACTTACTATAACTATGAAACTATAATAAAGCATGAATTGAAATTTTTACCACAAATAATTAGTTATTTTCTCTAGGGATCCTCCAAATTTCTCACTTTCAAATGTCCCCTAAATATTTTTATAGAAAAAAGTCTCTCATACCAACTATTAAACAACAAACTCCCAAAAGAGCATAAAATAAGAAAGAGAGAATAACCCAACGCCTTAAGAATGAAGTAAAGAGATGAATACAAATCTTATGCTAGGTTACAACCTCCATTTAAAATGTATCAAATACACAAGACAATATGACATGCTCATATAACTAGGTCTCTTTGGTGTGTGTGTGAGAGAGAGACAAGGGGTACAATTACAATTTTAGTTGACCATCCAATTACAATTAAGGTCCCAGTCAACCAATAAATACAATACTAATATATATGAATAAAAATGTATACCACAATATATAGGCCATAACAAGATTCATGCCCTCTATATTTCCCCTCCTTATCCCCCCTCTTTCTTTTTTCTTTCTCATTTGCTTTTATCACACCCTCTTCTTCTTCCTTCCTATTGTGCCTCTCCCTCTTCCTTCTCCTTTTCCCTCTCCTTCTCCTTCCTCTTCCTCTCCTCCACTTTGTTATTCCCCAAATATCCCATATATCATAAAAATAGAAATAATAATCAAGTACACGCCTTGAGAAACTCATTGCATCTCCTTTATTATAAATAGTAGATAAGGTGTGGATTATTAATAATTAATAATTAATTAGGGTTAGGGCCCTAAAATATCCCCACTCTTAAAAAATATTTTCCATCAAATCTTCTAATTAAGGGTGTTTCTTCATGAATTGATCATTTCCCCCTATAGCTTCTTTTGGATACATATTATTTCACTTGATTATATATTCCATAACAATTCTATTCCAAAGAGAGAGACAACATTGATCTATAACTTTTTATGGTTCAAGGATCAACTTTCCTTCTTTGTCTAATACTAGATGTTCACTCACTACTAGCATAGTCTGTCCTGTAACCTTTTTTAAGCAAGAGAAATGGAAAATCTTATGAGTTTGTGAATAAGAAAGATATTACTCATAAGCCACTTCTTAGGTATTCTAAATAATCTTGTAGGGTGTATAAAATTTCAGATATAACTTCTAATTTTTCTTTTGTTTGAGATTAGATTGCTTAAAATAAGCACACACACATAGGCCTTGGAACTAAAACTTGGGTCGGTATAGAAAACCACACACATAGGCCTTGGAACTAAAACTTGGGTCGGTATAGAAAACCACACACATAGGCCTTGGAACTAAAACTTGGGTCAGTTGAGAAAACAAATCTATAAAAAATATCACACTTTCCCTCATGGTTGTTGGTTGATAAATTATCTAACTCTCTAATTATCCCTCTACATTGTTGGCTGAGAGTCTAACTCTCTAACTCTTTTCCTTTGCTTCATGATGTCATCGAGAAAAAAATTCTCAATTTTGATTTTCCTTGGCTTAATTTCCCGGTTCTTTGGTTGGATTTATGTTATATATTGTTATCTTATACTATTTTTCATTACTTATAAGTATTATGGGTCATTACTTACCATTCTTTAGGGCTAGTCTATTTCAAAATAAGGTATTATTGTGATTTTCTTGGCATTTCATTGTCCTTTTTATTGATAGCAAAGAAATACTCATGCCCCCATTTTCAAATCAAGATTATGATAGTATGCATCACTCCAATCCTATTCAGTTTAGAGAGCATTATATATCGGTAACTAACAAAAGAGAGTCCTCCCACTCCATCTACAAAGTATCTATTTTTTGTAATTCATTATTTATTTTTGTAATTCTATTTTATATTCTCTCTTGCTATAACCCATGAGATAGGATGTTAGAGAAAGAATTTATAACATATCATTTAAGGATTACTAATTTTATAACCCTTTCAATGAATGCCACATCCCAATAGACATTTCAAACTAGATGACTTATTTTCTGGACCTAACCTTATTCCTTGAAAAAAAGGACGTGTAAGCAATCTCAACTATTATGGGCAAGGATGCACAAGTAGGATCGACCAAAGGGATAGGATTTGCAAGCAAGATCACCCATCATGGGTGAGGAATTTATCTATTGTGTGTTGAGGGTAAGTTATATTGTTTACAATATCACTTGCTGGAACAAAGATAGAGATTTTTTTTCCTTTTTTTCATCAGAAAAAAAAAAATGTAATTTTGTTTAAGTAGAAAAAAAATTACATGCACTTATGCACCAAAAGTTAATCTATAGTCCTTCAAAAAAGGTCAAAAATAGGCCTCAAGTCACAAACTTATCCATGATGGAGCCGCTGACTTGTCTTATATCCCCTAAATATAATCTACAAAAAAAGGCTTTCAATAATTATTACTATCAACCAATAGTATTCTAAAAAGTCTGTAACATTTTGGACCCTTGATTTTTCAACCCAATACTATCAAAATATTCCAAAAAAAAGAGATAAAGGTCTTCCCTTTCCTTTCGAAAACCTCGCTAATGTTGGGTAACATATTGACTCGTATAACTGTAGCAACTAGGGATATGCTCAAGTGGGATAAAGTTAGATATATTTTGGTTGTGTCTACTATTTATTCTATCTTTAGTTACCAAAATGATATTAGCTCTAGGAAAAATAAAGTTCCTTATAAGGATATCCTTCGTAAAATAAATGCTTCTATAGAGTTATGTACTTGCTTATCTCCTTGGACTTTCTTTGGATAGATTTATTCTCTATTCATTCGCCTCATAGAAGAGTTTTTCTTATCGTCCTTCTTGTGCTTCAATTTTTCTTGCCTTTCCTAGAAAATATAATTAGGCTACTAATGCTTTCCATCAAGCGAAAATGAATTACAAGTTTGACTGATAGTGATTCTTTCGTAAAGGGTCATTTTTTCTAATTACATATAGAACATCTTGACCTAATATCTTGGCATTTCATTTCCCTTTGGTCTTTGTGGTTACTCTCCCTCGCTCCATGGGAAGAAGTTTGTATCCTCACCCCTCTCTCGACATAGGAGCGAGAGGAAAATAAAGGGTTTTGAAAAGTCTCACATATTTGACCCACCCCATAGAAGGGAAAATGGATTGTTATGAAATATATGGGGTTTCTGAAAATCTCATAGATTTTATCCACCCCATAGAAGAGAAAATGGATTACTATAAAAATGTAAAACGAAGGCTGAATACATAATAATACAATGAAATAATTGCAAAAATGAAATGAAATTCTTGCCATGATGAGCTTATTCATTCCTACCTACCCTACTTTACATGAGTGTTATTTCCTAGTCAAGTAACTTCTGACTTCCAATGAAGCCAACCAAGCAAATTATTGTGTTTGTGGTTTCTTTCCTCCTGCTTGATCGAGGGCAATAATGTGAAGTGGAATGATAGGAGGTTATTTTTGAACCTCTGATTTTTTCTGTGCATGATTAACCTATCATTCTCTCCGTACAGCTTCTCGACAGGTGTGGCCAATGGGCAATGACAGCCCTTCGAAAATTCTGCTATATACTTGTCATGACCAAACTGCTCCATGTACTCAGCCACTGGATCATAAAATCCATGACAAGTGTAGACAAACTTGTGGAGGGATGTAGAGGAAAGTTATAGAGAAAATAGTACCATTTTGTACTATTTTATATAGTTCCATAAAAATTCTATACTTCATATCTTATCCTTATTTCTAGATATCTGGTTCCTATAGAAACTTTGTAGAGGTGTCTCCTTTACTTAACAAAGGTGATTTATTCATTCATTGAGCAGTGACTACCATATTCATTGCTGTGTATTTACTTGTTGAAGTTGTGATCATCGAGGGATTCCATATACACATGAAAGAGGGATACAATATATCCATTTAGGAAACATTTCATTTTCCCTAACAACAATCCACTTCTATTAAAGCTAACGTTGATTGGGAAGCCCTAAATCTTGTCCAAAAGGATGTGCTCTACAACTGTAGCTTACTACTATTGGGAGAGACCATAATATCATGTATGAAATTTATTTGAAGGTCAAAGTAAGTTGTTTTTCATATCTAGGTTTGCACAATTTTAAAATAAGGAGTAAATATACTTACAAATGCCTCTATTCAACCTACTTGGTGTGTATATCATATAGTGGACCTACATCCAACCCCATACCTCATGATGAGTAACATCTACAATTGTTCTTTCCATATTTTTATTTTTATTAACACTATATAAGTTTGAAGCAAGGGAGGTCATATTCATATTATCCAAGATGCTACAAGATTTACAAGCTGCTACAGCTACCCAAATACTCCATTATCATTGTTTAAGGTCAACTATATTTCACATTTTCTATATGATTAATGTTGACTGATTTAAGGGTATTTCTAATACCATATTTTAATAAATATATTTATATTTTCATATGGGATTCATACACTATATCATTGAATTTATGATGGCAAATTTTGACACACAAATAATATTTGAGTAAACAAACGGTCACATCTTAACACTACCAAGAATCAGTGAGCCAATTAAACCAATACCTATGGGAAACAAGGAAGGAAAGACAAACAATAGGCATAACCTATTACTTGGCATATTACAGTGGTATCAGAGCATAATCCTCATCAGTTGTGGGAAAATCAATTTCCTTGATCAAGTAAGAGATCCATTAGAATGCAATGATCTATTGTGAAGGATGAGATATGATATTTATGGCTAAGGACCATTGATTACAGTAGTGAGTTCTAGTGTTGAAGGCATGATATTTATTCATGTTGAATACCCTAGGATTCCATTGAAGAATTTCCATCCTCGGCAAGGCACAATAGAAGTCGAAATTGTGATCATTTATAGTTGGGATGCATTGCTTGTTTCCATACAGAGAGGGCACAAATCAGAAATAAGAAACATATACATGAGTGCGAAAACTCAAAAATATCTCAAACATTGTAACACCAATACCATCACTAGAGATATACTGTAGTATCTTCATCCATAATAAGGCTACCTCTTGCTGCTATATATTGACTGGAGAGTGGAAAGGAAGTATAATGCTTTTGAATTTGATTTAGGAGGTGAGTGAGCTTGGTTACTACTACTGGGTGCATTGTGGATTATTCTATCAATATTAGTGACCATAATATTTATTTTGGGAGTGAAGGGAATCCACTACAATGAGAAATATTGGATAAGCTAACAAAATTCCACATACAGGAAGGTCATTCATAGACCACTTATATTCATCTTATTTGATTGCCTCTCACTTAATTTAGTTAAGAAAAGCTTCTCTAATTCCATACCAAGGCCTCTAAGTGATTCTATTTATAGAATTTGTATTGGAATTCACTTGATATTTAAGGAAAACAATCCAACACTATTCACCTACATGAAACCTTTAACATCAGTACCGATTGTATTGTCCAAATGTGTTTGATGGAAGTATAAACCATTCAAACTTAAGAGCATTCTACAGTAGGAAGTGTGAAACTAGTTTTGTTAAAAAGGTAGAATGATGTTGCTACAGTAGTATTTATTGGGACAGGGATGTTACAAGGGAAAATTCAGTTCATATTGGAATCAAAATTTAGTGTCAGATTGGTAAGGATATTACAGTGGTGCATGTTTCTTAGGTTCATGAGATTAAAGCAGGTTAAATAAATAAGTGCATGTCATATCCAACACAATGCATGTTAGTATGTATGGGTTTAAAATCAAGGAGGTGATTCTAGTGACAAGTAGAGCATGCCATTTAGGAAGCATAGTCAATGAGTCATAAGGAACATGGGGGGTATGTTTGTAGGTAATATTTTGAGGATCCAACAAAGGTTGGAGTAGATGATGGGACAACTTGTAGTCATCAGTGATAGCCCCCATCATAGAATTTTTTTAGGAAGAGTTCAAATTAGCAAAGATTGATGAGCCTTGTGTGGGAATTCAACACAAAGACAAAGAGAAAATAAGGAAATCAAGGAAAGCAGAAAATTGACGAGTTCACAAGCAAAGAACAAATTTCATTATGTTCACAAGCTTTAGGATATTCTATAAATAGCAGGAACCAAATGAGAAGGGAACTTATTTGTTTTACATGTCAGAAAACTTGTAAGCTTGATCACATATGTGGTATTAATAAGGAAAAATATTTGTTGCATCCAAGTGGGTTAAGACCAAAGAAATAAATGAGACTTCATAATTTAAAAAAGAGATAATGATAGCAAAGAATTTAAATTGGTAGATTAAAGAAATTCTTGGAGGATATTACAATGGCCAGTAACACAGGGAGGCCAGGGAGATTTTATACAAGCATGATATAGAGCATACTTCAAAGAGGTATGGTTGGATGAATGTTACAAACGATGACCATGTGGTAAACTAGAAAAAAGGATGGCCATAGCAAGACAATGCAACCACCAATAAAGTACAAGAAGATGATAGTCATCAAAATAAGATTGAACGTTTTAAGGAATTCATTCTAGCAATGAAAGAAGGGACCAAGATACTTCAGGATGCCATATTACAATAAGATGTCGAGCTTAATGTTCTTCAAGTTGTATGTTCGAAGTCATCTACTAATATTTTCAGTATTAAAGAGTAGTTAGATCCCTTGATGGGGCAATAAAGGAAGCATACTCTTTCATTTCAAAGCAGTCCTCTTCAAGAGTACATAGACCAGGATTGAAATACTTTGAAAATACATTTGTGAAGTGGAGAAGAAGTTTGATATGAGGGAGAAGGAATGAAATATTCCATATGGTTTTTACAGGTTGGACATGATCAAGAGATAGGGTGGAAATATATTTGCATTTCAGTTGAAATTAGAAGGGCATAGTGTCATCCTTATGGGATTATTCCCTGTGATAGTGCTTATGCACAAGGTATTTTTCAAGGGTTGGATTGGAGAGAGATTAAGATTTGGTGTCCTATTGAGTGGGAAATTTGTGGGAAGACATACCTAACAGGGGGTATAGTACAATAGAAGTCCTTGGATATTTAGGATGAAATATGCACAAGTTGGAATTGGGATCTAGGTGAGACATTTCAACATACAATAGAGTTTGAAAAATTGTTGGAGCACACCATGGTGGGGAGGAAAGTATTGGTATGACTCAAGAATTGTATGTTGATGATGCTCTTCCATTAGTATATTTGGTACTAAGGCTGAAGAAGAATAACAACACTAATTTCATATTCATATGGGATCCTAGTACTTAGGTATGTTAGGATTTATAATCCTCCCTTGTCCAAACAGGTCTATTAGATTGTATTTTCCTATCTTAGGAGTCATTTAGTTATTATTGGGTCGACTAGTACCATTGGGTCCCCTTGACCTAATGGGGCCACATGTACTAGTCACTAGAGTGTGGGGAACATAGATTGAGGCTAACTGCAACTAATTACACATTCATGCATTAGTTTATGCACATCAGTTTAGGAGCCACTGGGAGTGTCGGCACCAACCTCCTTTAGTTGTTGGAAGTTGGTGACTAGTTAAGATTAGTTATTAGTCATCTACATTTAGTTAGATGTCCTCCAGTTCAGTTAGCGCCAATATTTCATGGTTTCATGTGGATAGGCTCCTATTCTTACCTACCTCTCACCTACCACCTCAGTTAGACTAGTTTAACTGATTATAACTGATTGTGAGGCTAGATTAGACAACTGGAGTTTAGCTAGTTAGCTCCAATAGTGATTTAGACACTTCTAGTTCACCATGCAATCAAATTGAGTTGGTGGATTCGAATCCTATCCACATAATTCGAATTCCATTGTTTGTAACACTGTCGCATACTGCTAGGATTAATGAAGTTTATATTGTAATTATACTGAGCAATACTTGTCTATTTCCTATTAGATTTGTTTTGTTCAGTATGTATTATCCATTCAATTTACATTGCATAATAATTCAATCTAAATGCACTCATTTCCTGAAGATCTAATGACACAATACTTATAATGTGGTATCAGAGCCTCCATAGGAAAGATTCAAGCATGTATACTCTCCATTGTACACCAGAAGCAACTAGGTTTCCACAGAAGTCCTGCAAATATTACCTTGCTTCATCTGAATTCATTTAGAGTGGCGGTGTGGGCATGACTGACCCTCAGAAAGTGTACATTTAGAGAGGGAAGGATTGATTCTGACATAGTGCAAATTTTTTTTTTTTTGCAGTGAATTCTTACAGGTGTTATGTAGCTTGATTGAAGATATTGTCTAATCGGGAGGAGAATTGATGGATTCTCAATCTCTCTCACCCTAGATCCTAACACCCTTCAACTATGATGATTGGAGGGCAGATATGCAGGTTTCTTTGAGCAACAAGGGCCTGTTCAGGATGAAAATGGGAAGGGAGAATGAAACCCATCATTCGATTGAGAAAATAAAAAATTTGAACCGCTTAGATGAAGCTTTTGGCTTTTATGTACTCACATATCCATAGATCTCCTCTTCCACCTCGAAGGTTTGAGGACTTCCAAAGAATATTGGGAGAAGCTTTAATTCTTGTTTGGAAAGAAAGATGAGCTTCGGGGACACATCTTGGAGAAAAGAGTTGATAGCCTTACATCCTAGCAGTTTCGATACCATACATCAATTCTTTACAAAGTTCAAGTCTCTTGCACTTAAATGTAAGCAGAGTGGAATAGAGAGAAAGGATGAGAAACTTGTGCTCTCTGTACTCAACAAACTTGGTTCTAAGTATTCTTTATTTGTCTCTAACTTCCATTTTGGAAGGGATTCCATTCCCAATTGGAATATTCCTACACTTGATGGCTTTGTTGATTCCTTAATACAGGAGCAAGAAAATTTGGTCCAGATGGGATTCCTCCAAACATCCCAAAACCAAGCTATATTGGTGACAGAATCTATCAATGTGCAAGATAAAGGGAGGCATAAGGGGAAGGATCATAAATCATCTATTTCGAAGCCTAAAGAGAGTCGAAATCCTTCCAAAGGAGCTTCGAGCTCCAAGAAGAATAAAAAGTTTGAAGTGAAAAAAGAATCCTTATTGTATGAGGGGATTTCATCCCTAGAACCATTATATAAAGAAGTAGATCGACCAGTTGTCCTCTCTCCTTGAAAAGAACAAAAATTATCTTCCACATGGAGCAAAGAAGTCTGATGTTGGACGATGGACAGATGATCATGAGAGGTGTAATTCCTTGAATGTTGGCCTTACTCAATCAACAACCCACTTTATTGATTTTGGAGCATCCAACCACATGGTTTCCTCCAAGGAATATTTCTCTTTCCTCATGCTATCAAAAGGGCCTAACATTCACATGGGATATGATTCCCAAATTCCAACAATAGGAAGAGGTTCAGTTAAAATCCAGCATGGTGAGTTAAAAAATGTTCTCTATGTTCCCTCTCTTGCAGCTAATATTTTGCATGTTTATCAGATGAATCATATAGGCTCTCCTAAGAGAGTTAGATTCGAATCAGACTCGGTTGAGATCACATAAAAATCAACTGGAAGGCTCATAGCAAAAGGCATTGCTAATCATGCCACTAAGGCTTATGAGTTCTCACATTTTTTACCTGTCTCACCTCCTACAACTTTATTGAATCATACTAACAACACCAGTAATATTTGGCATGAGATATTTGGCCATATCAATTTCAAATATCTCTAGCAACACCACAATGATAAAATGGTTGAAGGTTTGCATCTCATCCAAACTTTCGATGGAGTATGTTTTTGTTGCTTGGTAGGTAAGCATCCAGAGAAGATGTATGAAGTTGGGAAGGCACATAGAGTTTCCTATATACTTGATTTGATACATGGTGATGTGGCATGACCAATTCCCACAACATCCATTAATGGTTGTAGGTATTTCCTCACTTTTATTGATGATTGTTCTAGGTTCTGCTTGATCTACTTTATGAAACAGAAATCAGAAGTTTTTGAGATTTTTAAAGTTTTTAAAGCTATGGTTGAGAATAGTTTCAGGAAAATGATCAAGTCCATAAGATCTAATAAAGGAGGAGAGTACATTAAAAGGAATTTCCATCATTATTGTGAATCAAAGGGGATTCAAATGGAACAATCAGTTCCATACACACCACAGTATAATGGTGTGGCTGAGGGGAAGAATAGATTACTGAAGGAGATGGAAACATGTATTCTCCATGCCAACAATCTCCCTCCTTCTCTTTGGGAAGAAGTTGTAAACCATGCTTCATATTTGTAGAACGGAGTGCCTCATAAACAGTGGTTGGGGCCACTCCATTCGAAGCACTGCATGGGCATAAGCCCAATGTCTCTCATTTGATAGTTTTATGTAACGACCCTCCATGGGATCCAAAAATAATTTCTAAAACTAATAAACATGAATATAAAATCTAGATCAATTAACCACAAAATTTTCTTTTAAATAAACAAGAAACTAACAACATAAATATGACCTGTTTACCATGCCGAGAATTGTTGATGCAATCGAAGCCGAATTTTTCTGCCAAAACTCTCGTCGAAAAATCCTGCAAAATCACTAATATCTATTGGTACTTCTACTAAATTCTCCATTGAACGCTTTGAACGGATTTCCAATCATTGATAACACATCGATTTCCTCCCTACCATACACTAACGAGTACTCTCCTTCCCCGGGGACCCCCGAGATCGATGGGGATGACAATATGTGGCTAGAAAAGTCAATACAAAGCCAGACTATTGTTGGGAGGCTCCCAACCTCGCTCACGCTGTATTCAACCACACTCTTCCACAGTCGCCCCCGAGTCACAAAATGGATCTATGCTCAAACTATGGCAACTGAAAGAGGAAAAAGCCTCCTTCTCTTCCTCCTTTTCCTTTTTTTATTAACCCTTTCGTTAATAACAATGCATCCATGCATCACTTTAGTTTAACTAATTCTTTACTTAATTGTTTTAGTTGTCTATTTTATTCACTCAACCTTATTTTGTTATCTTGGCTATTTTATTCACTCAACTTTATTTTGTTATCTTGGTTTATCTTTCACTTAGTTTTAAATTTAGTTTAGTTTAGTTTAGTTTATTTAGTTCATGTATTTACTTATGATATTTATTTATTTATTCCTTTATTATTATTATTTTATTTATTTATTATTATTATTTATTTGTTTGTTTGTTTATTATTATTATTTATATTAAGTTTATTTATATTTAATTATTTTAATTATTTATGTAACAAATCTGGATATGTTTATGTTCTTTAAGACCAATTTTTATTATTTCTCTTTAGTTCATTTAGGTGTTTTATTACCATTGCATTCTCAACGTAACAAGAATTATCAAAGCACTATGCTCCCAGCATGCCCTTCCAATCATTCCCATAGGCAAGAAGTTGGTTATGACAACTGAGCCAATGTTACCTCAGTTCACCTACCCTACGAAGATCCAGGTGGTTCCTAGAGAATAGGGTTGAATCCCTATTACGCACCCCCAGTATAATCCTCGTGAGTGACCGAATCACGGCCTACCCTCACGACACGCGCAATGATGAGATAGAGTTTTCCTCACTCTATTCAAAGCTCATCATGCCACCCGTTTGCTAGATTTACACATATAATTTGTCATCCCCGTCACTTGATGTGGGTCGATTGACAATCGTCTCCCATCACCTGCACATATAACACCCTGTGCATCAAATCTCATAAAATAAGATTTTAATCATAACATAATTATTCGTTGACCTCAATTGTCGAGGTTTCTCGACTCATTCAAAGTCCATGCATGCCACTGCATCAAAACATATCAAAATTTAATAACATTACAAACAAGTTTGGTATCACCTTCTATAGTCGTTGACTCCCTTAGATTCTTTGCATACTCATGCTCTCTTTCTGTTCATGTACCTTCTTTTCCTGTCACACTCGACAGACCATCAAAGTACATGCTACACAATAAATTTGTCAACCATTCAACAATATAGAATTTAACTCTTGCTTGATAACTTCACTTAATTTCTCATTCATTCATAATTAAACTCATTATATAATTGTATTCATAATTAACCGAATCATAATTCATTCATCATATAATCCATAAGTCAGACAATTTTGTTTACTTCATATATCTTGAGTAGTTAATCATTTTACCCTGGTCTAGGTCATCCAGAACTAGATGCTCTCAATAGCATGTCCATATAAATTTCTAAATACCAAATTAATAAATAGTCAGGTCATTCTTCATAGAACGCCCTCAAATTATAGTCATAATAACCTCCAAAGTCAAGGTAAAAACATGGTGTTACATACACCCCCACTTCAAAAAAATTCATCCTGAAGTTCTAGAATAAGTAGGGATATTGTTTATATATTTCCAATGCATCATCTTAGGTCGCATTATTGGGACTATATCCGTCCTTGATATTAGATCTTCATACATGAGTCCTACCATGCCAATTTACCCAAGGACACTAAACATTATACTTTTGTATCGAATCGTCACATCTATTTATTGTACAGAATGATTTCATTTCAATTACTTTTCCTATCTCTAAGTAGGGCATTACATACTCCCCCTCTTTAGGAAACTTCGTCTTGAAGTTAATTCTTATTTTTATATTCAATGGTCAGTTTAACTTTCTTTTCACATTCAAGTATTTTTCCCATTCTACTATATTTTCATCAAATGATCATTCCCATAAGCATTATACATACTGCCATTATTGATCTTATGCTACAAGCAATAAGGTTCCAATCTGGATTCTTTAATTCAATAGTAATTTCACATAATGTAAATCCCATAATATCTTTAAATAATTTCCACTATGATCTAGATTCTTAACACCTCCTAGTCTCTCACTAGGTTTTGTGATATCCAAACTACAATGTATATCACATCAAAAATTAATCAACGTTTTGTACATCTAAAGGTAGTTAAGAATACAAATCTATTAGGCTACCTCTCTTCCCAGGATATCAGGTATACAATCCTTAATAGATTGGTAGTTTACAATTTATGAATTTCTAACTCAATAATTTCGATTAAGTAGTCAACAGTCAATGCATAAGTTACCCATCACTCTCATAAGGCTTCTTCCAAACCCAGAGATATTAATAAAATTGACTCTCAATTTATATATGATTCCAACATGTCAAAACTTAGCAACTTAGTCGAACATATTAACTTTTAAATTTTAACATTTAACCATTTTGTTAGCACATGATATCCAGCTCAAGGAGCTCATCATGTTCTTCCTTCATTTCATCATTCTTTTTATTATATGACCCATTCTGTAGGCTTTACAAGTCACGTCCCATATGTTTGTTATAGCCTCATCGAGTCTTATTTTAAGGACTAGTCGTCATTTTCATTTAGGCTTCATCATGTTAGGATTTTATCATCCTTACGTTTAGTTGGTGTTTTGGTCATATCAAAAGTTAAAGATTTCATTTAACTCCTTCGGCGGGTTGTGAGTTACATTCTTCCCGTGAACCTATCATTCTCAAGTCAGGTTTGTAGTTTTTCATTTTTAGTTAACTGCATCCTAGTTTTGTAAAATCAATGTCCGACATTTAAAATAAAAATAAAAACCAACACATGAACTAACTTCATTATAGCTTTAAAAAAAAGGACTTTTTAAAGTTATAATTTGATAACAATCATTGAGATATCTTTGATTCCAATTTAAAAAAAAATGGAAACTATACTCATACACAAGACTCTTCAATGTACAACATATATAGAAACTACTCTTTTTCAAAAACAGAATTTGGACTTGACTAATAAGCTCCACTTAAAATTCAGTTGAAAGGAGATGGAAAAGAACAGTAACTAGCGAATAAGCTCCACTTAAAATGCATAGTACATGCTTTTACAAATTTACAATGATTAATTTGTAGTTGGGAAATAAACAAATGCTAATGAAAAATTAAGAAGGTTTAACTGAAATAAAGAGAGCAGAGCATATATAACCAAGGACCTTTGCTACAGCTCACTATATGAAAATATAGTAGGACCTTTGCTACAGCTCACTAAATGCAAAGTAGTGTTCTGTAGATAAAGAATAAATCTTCATTCTTGCTTCCTACAACATGAGCATGAGCCTTAGCGTGAAACCCAAAGAGGTGGAAGGCAGTCTCAACCGGTTCAGCCTTTATTATAAAAAGCATCATTTTACTGTTACTGTTAGTTGAGAGACCAAGCCTGCTCGGGATCAGAAGCAGAGTCCTACCCGTATTCATCATTTTAATTTTTTTTTCTTTTTAAAATCTGTCTGAGAAGCAGAAGATGAGGATGGATGAAGAATATGGCAGTGGTAATTATGTAATGCCTTCTGTACCAATTTCATAGGTCTACTACATATGATAGCATGAAGGGAGTTTCCATATATATATAACATATTTATCAACAATTTCACAACTACTACGGTAAGAAAACTTGAGTTGTATAACTCAACAATTGAGTAAGTGCTTCATAAATGGAAACCAATAGATTTAAAATACAACTCTAACAATAGAGCAAGTGCTTCATAAATGGAAACCAACATATTTAAATTCGAACCACATGTGTACATGTATATAAAACCTATACTGAAATCACAGAGAGAATCATTACACAGTTCTTATTCTTTTTATCCTGTCGTTAAAAAGCTAAAAGGCAATGACAAACACTAATATACATGAATATCAAATCTAGATCAATTAACCACAAAATTTTCTTTTAAATAAACAAGAAACTAACAACATAATAAATTTATTTTAAATTTCATGACCAAGTTGGTCAACGATGATGAGTGTAATTGAAGAATTATTTGTTTTAATAATTAAATAAAGGTGACGCTTATCCAAGGGAGACTGTTAAATGAGTGTTCACTGAACCCACTAGAGGAAAGAGAAGCTGTAGAAGGCTAGTTGACAAGCGGCAGCACTAGCATTTCACTTTTTAGCTGTTGTAGGAGTATAATCCCTAAAAAAATGGTCATGTTCCCTCAGAGAGGGAACTAAGCCGGTGGCTCATTTAATTCCAAAACTGACCCAAAGACCTAGGCAATCTTATATATTCCATCAAATTGAGCAGGAGGCAATGGTGAGACAATCTAAAAGCAAGACAATCATAAAGCCACAAAGTGATAAAGAACAAATTCTAAGACATAAAGCCACAAACTTAGTTTTGATGTTCATAATACATACTATATCGTATCTATTTTTAACAAAACAAAGGTCCTAACCTAAGCACATACTAAAAGCCTAAACCTTATCATGCAGGTTGATATATAATACAAGAAAATACAATGTATCATATGCTATAAGACTCTAAGTATTGGGAATGTTATGTATAAGAGTAGGATCTTTACGTTAGGACTTATAATATGGTCTGTATAAATCTTCGTGGTGACCCATGCCATGTGCTTAACCTTTATAATGATACGATGGTTGACTTGGAAACCATGATGGTGATGGTGAAAGTTAAAGGACAAGAATTGAATTCGTTTCCTCTTGGACCATGTGATGGCAGTAAAGACTACAGCTGGCGTCCACAGAGAATAGTACAACACCCTAAGGGTTTAATGCACATTGGAGGACACGTCTGTCCATTTGAGGGGGTTTTGTTTGCTGGTAGAAGTTTTTTTCTAATGAATTTGGCCTTCGGTTGTTTGATCTCATTCTTCCTCTATCTGTAAAACGAGATGGAGGAGTTCTAAAACTTGATCGTCGACATTCTCCGAATCTGACTGAGCCTGATTCATTTGCTGATGGATTCTGCAGTCCTCATTTTGGTTGTAACTGGTACCTTTGAACACCAAGAAGGTAATCTGTAAGTTCATTATTTGTTTTCTCTTTTGCACTAGGTTTTTAAAGAAAACTATGGTTTAACTCCTATAGTAACTTATATGTGCAGAACAAATCTCCGCGACGGGGGTGTGGATCGAACACTGGCTGAGAAGAGAACTTACCACTGATGACTGTAAGTCTCAAGGCACTCAAATGACTCTAGAATCCTATCCTAGAACAAATGATCTAAATTCGATGGGACAGAATCTACTGGAAGGAGGGCATTAAGGCATCCCCCATCAACCAACACAAGGTACTCAGCAACATTGTATAATGTGGAAGGACTCGAACAAGATGTGCATGAACCAGTAACAGTACCGGGAATGGGAGACATGCAAAGTCAAGACAACTGAGGAACGGTCGACTCAGGTTTCAACTTCCTTCGAACAAGAGCATAAAGGAAAATGGTGACTCAAGATAAGCAGCATGGACTCGATATGCAAACTGGGACATCTCTGTGACGCAGGAGGCATCAACAAAGGCTCCATAGGGACTGGAAGCTTAACCAATAAGTGGAGATAAACTCAAAGTAATGAGTACATCTCCTAAATTCAAACCAACTAATGTGATATACAGTGCTCTGTTCGAAGGCGACACGCCGTCGACTGCTGCCAATGATAACGTCTTTTCTTGTCTGGATTTTTGGCTTTTTTATTTTTTTTGGACTTTTTCAGATATTTTGAAAATCTTGAAAAAGAATAAAAGTGCTTTATAGTTACAAATCTAGGAGGAGACGAGTGTCAGAGGTCAAACAAGCTAGTTCCAAGCAGCAGAACATACCTATGCTCAATGCAAGGAAACATGTGCAGGATAACGACACTCGAGGGGAGGTCCCCTCCCGGTAAAAAATGGGGTATCAAGCTGCAAAAGATATGTAAAGAGGCTCTACCTGGCTAGACATGAGACAAGCTTGGGCTATATGGCTAATAATCAAAGTCAGGGAAGTCGGCATAAGGCTCAATAAGGCAAGTAAAACTCATGATAATTCAATTACAACTTGACATATACAAGAGAGTCCAGGGGGAAAGGCCAGCATAAAGTTCAAGAGGAGTATGAAGCTCTTGCTCAAAGTAATGGCGGTACTATACAACAGACTCCCACACCCTAAAGGAGAAATGTCAGCATGGGTACCAAATGCAAAACAATATCTAACTAGGGTACCCATGTATGGAAAAACAATACCATTCACAACATGTCACTTCTAAAAGCAGCAAGAAGGTTCTATGACAAGATAGAATGGGTCTGTACCTAGGGTTAAGATGAAATGGTCATAAGGTTATGCAAATTGAAAACGGATGTGAAACATAACCTAAATGTTAGTTTAGATATAATACCTAAAATATGCATGAACGGGTCAAAGACATGGTCAAACCGCACTCAAAATTGGCTCCTATAACATCAAATTAGTTCAAACGGTCCAACATGGTTAGAAACAGTCAAAAACTATAGAAAGTGGGTAAAAATTTCAAAATTTTTCTATAAATAGTGAAAAATTTAAAAATTTCCATACCATTTTGAATTTTTACACAACATAGTGCATTTGAGCTCAGAACTTTAGAAGCAAATTCCGGGAGCATTGTCCGACGGAATCCCTCCCCGTTTGATCCAGGTAGATTCCCTTGCCCCTCTCTTGCATTTTGATATTAAAAATTTCAATTTCTATGGTCAAATTATTTTTTTGGGACATCCTAACTTGGGTGTTTCGGCCCACGCGGAAACCAGGATTGTTTCCGTGTATACGGCTCACTATATGCGGAAAATGCCCCGAAACCTGCATACATACACGGTTGTTTTGCAAACAGCCACGTATAGGGCCCCGAACAAGGATTAAATGGGCAAATCATAATCAAAAACTTGGTTTTTTTGCAGGATGGTAGTAGAGTAGAGAGAGAGGGAACATGGTGATGTTGAGGAAGTTGTCCAAGCTAATCTCATGGCTCAACAAACATTACGGGCATGTGGTTTATACAAGTTTTGGTGTCTTGGCAGCTTGAGGGAAAAGCCAACACTACTCCAATTGCTGGTAGATTACTAGGATCCAGAGTCTGAAACATTTTAAATAGATGGGATGTCGCTCAACACTGAGGTTAAGGACATATATTTCATTACAGGTTTGTCCCAACGAGGGGAGGTGGTGAACCTCCAATCCTATGGTCCAGGTGGCGGGCTGACCATAGATGAGTACATAGTCATGTATTGTCTTCCAGATACGGAGAAGGTTGGGAGTCAAATCCCGACAAACTCTATTCAGATTCTAGGGCTAAAAGCCATACTTTTGGCCTTAGGCAAGATTGCAGGTTTGGCTTCACTCCACCAGGCCTCATGGCCAATGACGTTCTATGCGGTCGAGTGTATGTGACCTACATAATATGACTGGAGTACTACACTGCTGAGCAACATGAAACAACAACTCAGTGACTGCAAGATGGGTCAGGTGTGGAACTTCAAGTTTGGCAGCATACTGAGCACATTCTTCTTTGAGTAGGTGCCATGGTTAATCCCTAGGGTAGACATTTCTCCACATGGATTCTGGAATCCATCTTAGCAGCACTGGGCTAATGTCATGCGCAAACTGGGAGGTGGCAGGGTGGCTAACCCCTACCCAGCAGAGTTCTTTCCATGGTAACGAAGACAGCTAATCGCCATAGATGACTATCCCTATGTAGGAATTGACTTCCACGGTGATTCAGACATGCCCCTACCACCAGGAGCAGCTTATGGAGACATAGGTAAAGAATCCCAAACCCACTTTTAATTTTTGAATTATTTAATTTTTTTTGTGTTTTTTGATAAACGAAATCAAAATACATGTTTTTGGTGTGATGACACATAGTGACAATCTGTCATGTATATGCAGATGTAGGACCACAAGGGTTAGATGGCTTTCCTCATCATCGACAGAGGGGAAGAGGTGATGAGATCATGGGTGCAGATGCGGAGTGGACGCTCCAAAGCATTCACACGAACTTTGTTCGATTGACACATAGAGTACCCATGACGCAAGTCGAGGACTTGCCTGAGGCCATGTAGCCCTGGGTGGTTGGAGTACCATGAGCATAGGTTCGATTGTTTCGCGAACTGGTTAGAGCCATAGTGTGCTACCATGATCAGCACCCTCCTCCACCTCAAGCTTAGAGACTTGAGTGTATATATTTTTGTATGACCGTGTAGTATATTTTGGTGGCTCGGAAGCCCCAATTTTATATATGACACTTATGTATTATGACGTCACTTTTTGAACTTAATGAAAAAAAAAATTATGATGATCGATTTGTATTTTATTTACATGTGTAAAATGTGTTTGTGATATGCTTATGGTCTGTGAAACAAATGGAAATCTAACACATATTTAGCATATGAATTAGCAACTTGATTAAAAACTCTTGGAACATGAATGTATGTTATGCTCTCAAATTGTCGTTCTAGCAATCTAACACGTAAAAATATTTGTAATAATGTCGGATCCCTAATATGATACAAGCCATTAAGTTGTGAAACCACTAACTGCGAATCAAGACGTACCTCAAGAGAATGAACACCATGCAAAATGGCATCACGCAATAACTCAATAATGGCACTATATTCAGCAACAATGTTTGACGAAGGCCGTAAACATACGTCTTTTGAAGACAACACTTGACCCGTAGTAGTATATATCACCCAAGCAGCCGAAGCTGAGTTTTGATTATGGTGGCTAGCACCATTAGCGAATCCTATGTAAATGAAAGACTCCATCGACATCTGCCATAACAAACAAAAGCTAATCAACAAACCCGATCACCATAAGAAAACCTAACTATGCAATGCAAAACTATACAATAATATACAAAAATCTTCCCTAGCTGAAGATCATACATAGTATTTTTTGAGATAGATCCCATTTCTAGGCTCCTCCAAGGCTATCCCTTCATAATCAACCAGATCATAGGCACCTTTCTTTAAGACACGTTTAACCACGTAAGGACCATGCCACATGGGATTAAATTTTCCTACCCCCAAGGTTTCCTTAGCTTGATCCCACAAAAGGGTCAAGTAACCTTTAATAAACCTCTTAGGATGGACAGTCTTATCATACTGGACCTTAACGCGATGCTTTTTAACCTCTAGAGCCACTAAGGCATCTTGGCGTTGCTCATCAAGCTGCTCTAAGTGTACCAAACACTCTTCCAATGTGGAAGTGTCTGGTAAAAGCTCCACAACTAGCTTTAGAGAAGGGATTTCGCATTCAACCAGTAATACTGACTCCACCCCATGTACAAGCTGATAGGGAGAAAAATCGGTGGCAGTCTTAACTGTGGTTCTATAGGCCCACAAAGCAGGATACAACATGATATGCCAATTATTCTTGCTATGTGCGATGGTTCGTTGGAGAATAGAATTAAGTGACTTGTTCACTGCTTCAACCTATCCATTCGCTTGAGGGTAATAAGGAGAGGAGTGCTCTTGCTTATACCCTAACTTGGAAGCCAAATCTTCCATCATTTTGTTCTGAAAGTTCCTACCATGGTCAGTGACAAGCTCTTTCGGAATGCCAAACCGAGTGATAATCTGGTTAAATATGAAATGTGCAGCTGTCTCACCATCGTATTTAACTGTAGGCATAGACTCTGCCCATTTTGTGAAGTAATCGACAGCCATAATAATATGATGGTGCCCCCCATCTGAAGCTAGGTTGCAATCCATAAAATCAAGCCCCCACTTGGTGAAGGGACCGACGGCAACAATAGGATGCAAAGGGGCAGGACGCAAACGCATATTGCGTGCAAACACCTGGAAATGGTGGCACTTCTTGACCGCATTAACGCAATCCTTAAATATAGAAGGACAAAAATAGCCTGCTCTTAATATTTTTTGGGCTGTAGAAATCCCAGATAAATGACCACCACACGCCCCTCTGTGGCAATCATTAAACACGACCTCAACCTCATCATGAGTTAAACAACAAAGTAAAATGGAATCCACCCCATGGCGATACAAAGTATCATCCACTATGAGGTAGTTCTTCACTACGTGACGTAGTCGTCATCGCTCATCCCATGAGAGGTGAGTGGTGACCTTCAATGTTTTCAAATACACAATGATATCTCCATCCAAGGGTCCACAGTTGAGATGAGGAACATATTCTCATCGACAAAAGAATCCTCATAAACCTCCTCCTCCTCCAAATTTGGGAAATCTGATATGAGCTCAACAAAGATTAACTATTTCTTCGATTTCGCTAAAATGAACTCGAGATAAAACTATTGCAAAATCACAATCCACTTATTATATTTTCCCCCAATCATCCTTCTAGTGAGGATGAACTAAAATGGATTGATGTGAGCTACGGCCAAATTTTGGCGAAGGAGAATGTAATGTCTCAAATGTTGAACCACGTAAACGATGGCTAAGGCTAGCTTCTCCACATGGGAATAGCGAAGTTCCACATCAATAAGGCTTCAGCTCAAATAATATATGACATGCTCATGGAACTCTACATCCTCTTGAACCAATACCATACCAATCGTCTCTTGATATGTGGCCACATAAATCAATAAATCATGGCTATAGTCTGGTGGACTAACCACGGGAGCCATTGCTAAGGCTTTCTTAAGAGCATCGAAATACTCTTGGGCTCGCTCATCCCAGTAAAATTGGGTGTCCTTCAACAAACGCATGAATCCTTTAGTCAAGTTAGAAAAATTGACCACGAACCTCCGCAAGAAGTTCTCCATGCCTTGTAAACATTGAAGGTGTCAAATGTTACGCGGGGGAGACAATTGAAGTATTTCCTCAACCTTCAAGGGATCAACTCTAATACCCTCCTTGGACACGATGAATCCTAGTAAACGACCAACTGTCGCGCAAAAGATGCACTTATGAGGGTTTAAACGAACTTGATAATGACAACATCTTTTGAAAACTGATCGCAAATGGTAAGGATGACGCACTCTCAAACGAAAGTGAGCAGTGAGATCATCCAAATATACTTCAATAATTGTTTTAAGATCATGAAATATTAAGGTAATGGCCCGCTGAAATGTAGCTCTGGCATTTTTAAGGCCAAAGGGCATTTTTCGATGTGCAAAAGTTCCCCAAGGACAAATAAATGTGGTCTTGTGTTGATCCTCGGGCTTAATTTGTATCTGATTATATCCAAAAAATCCATCCATAAAATAAAATAACTCACTTCCCGCACACTCATCAAAAATTTGATCAATAAACGGTGTAGGAAAATTATCTTTGGGACATGCTCGATTTAAATTATGGAAATTGGTGCATATTTGGATCGCTCCCTGCTTCGTATCCACCAGAATGGGATTTGAAACCCACTCCATCAAGGGAATAGGATAGATAAAACCAACTTTGAGCAGTTTCTCTATCTTAGCTTTAATGGCGGGTGATTTTCTAGGATTCACGGCACACAAACGTTGTTGAACCGGTTTTGCATCCAGATAGGTTTTGATTTTGTGTTTGACAATATGAGGGTCTATACCTGGAATTTATTCATATGACCAAGGAAAAATATCACGAAATTCCTTAAACAGCTCGGTATACTCTTTAATCTCATCGGGAGAACAACCCTCCCCAACGTAGACGTTCTCAATCTTACCAGGATCACGAGAAATATTGATAGGAATCATTGGTGACAAGTTAACCATGTTCCCTTCAGCCATCTGACCAAGAGAGCTCAATGGGACCATGGGGCTACCAATTTTCTCACTTAGAATCACCCTAAAGTCATCACACTCTAAACGATCAAGCTCAAGAAGGAAATACGATCTATGGTGCAACTCTTCCCAAGGTTGTTCAATCCCAGACATGGACTTAAGAATAGCTTCATCTGACAGAAAAAAATCATCAAGGTAGTCGTGATAGTGAGATGACTCTATTTCCCATGCAGGCAGCACATAAGGGTCCTCCTCCTCCGTCCGCAAAGAGGAAGGATGTCATGTCCCCTCCCCTATGACCGCGGAAAGGACGCGACCAACACCACGAAATCGGGAAATCTAGCCCCATGAACATGATAATTTACAAATGCATTGAATAATGAAGCATACACAGATGCAAATGCCTAATCATCAATAAGTAAACAACTAAAGCAATCACATACATTCAACACATTTCAACATTGTTCATATTGTCATCCGTAAAACAATTACAGTTGCAGGATTTAGAAAGCACAAGAATACTTATCTTGAATTGAAGCTTGATGCCTCCAGCAACCAACTATGTCGCTGCGTCGTACCACCCAACCATAGGCAAGCGTGTTCATCAATCTCTTAGCAACACTACCACCACTGAGCCAGGCATGATTCCACAAGGAACAAGGGAACAACAGGCTTACATGCAACAAAACCACACACCCACATTCAAGCCAACACATAGTTGGGTTTCACATACTACGTGGGGGAAACAAACCAATAACGTGGAGGTTCCTTGGACTTACTCAGCCAAGACAACCAATCACATCCCATCTCAGTCACCCATTTAATAGCTAGGTTCCCTTGACTTATTCAACCAAGCAAACCAATTAACAGATGGGTTCCTTGGACTTACTCAACCAAGCCAACACAGGGATGCAAATAACCACAAAATGCACATGTCGGGCATGAAAGGAAATGTTTTTCAACTAAAAACAATTTGGTGAAAGGGAAAACAACCCTATGAAGGCAAACACTTTTTCACAAATCACCCACGAGCATTTTAAGGGCAAAAACAGCCACCATAAATCCCCAAATTGCAGATCTGAACTCATAAAACATTTATGGGCAACATGGGGGCAAAGAAGACCTCCCCAAACTTCCAAATCAGGAAGACGTGGCTTTGTTACCACTGAGAAACCCAAATGGACGAATTATGGGCATGGGGAAATGAGGAAAACCACAAAATCGTGGGTCTCTTCTCTCATCCATTGAACACAACAAAATCAAGTTTCCCAGCCATGGCAACAAGATTTAACTACATAAATTGTGAAGGAAGGAACTCAGCAAGCTTCACCTACGTGAGAGTGTCCAACCTCCATGGGAATGGTGAAAAATGAAAGGGTGTGGGTGAGTAATAACTTGGGCATGCTTTTCCAAGCATTTACTTGCCCAACAAGTCAAGTACACACTTTTCCAAAATGGGTGGCTCCCCAAATTCGAATTTGACTCCCATACTCTTCCCATCCCCATGCATTAATTTCTCAACCACTACCTAAATGACTAGGCACAAAAGACAAAAAGGGTAGTTGACAGCTTTATGGGTTTTCCTTTTGACATTTGGCTTTTCTCCATTGGCCCAAAGGTTTAAATGGTTTCTCCCCCCTTATCCTTGTGAGATCATGCCCCTTCTCTTCAATGGTCGCATTGACATAGCCGGTTGTGGTATATTTTATTAATTGCATAGTTACATGATGTAAATTATAATGTGCTTAGCTAGCACAAAACACCATCGGCATCTAATTTACATACCGAAATACAACATGCTAAATCGATGGTGGGGATTTTTCCTTGAGCTCCACACCATGATTAAATACAATGTTTACATCATATACTTTAAATGCAAACGGGGTCAAAACCGGGGTGTTACAAAGGACTAGGCTCTATAATATGATCAAGATTCGCTTGATACGCCACCATTGTTGTAGGCAACGGCACGTCAATCTCGACAGGCACACTCGAAGTACTCGGTGAAGGAAGAATCCAAGGATCTCCCATATGAGTAGTGTGAAAAGATACCGAATTCGATTAGGATGAAGCCCCACCAAGACTAGACCCAATCATAAGAACGAGTGCAGGACAACTAAAAGTTCCCATAAGAGAAGGATACATACCCACACCCACATTCTTAGTTGCCAGCTGAGAATGATTGATAATCGGGATAGAAGATCCCAATGATGCATTAACACTCGTATTTTGGAAATACTTTTGATAAATAGTAATGATCTTCCCATTAAACGGAAAGAAAACTAATCGAAATAGGGAAGAAGATACAACTTGCATATTGTACATCCAGTTCCTACCCAGCAAAAGATTGTAGTCAAGGGGCGCATCAACCACCTTGACCTCGATCGTGACAGTCTTCCCTCCCAATTGGATCTCTAGGGAAGGAAGTATACCATGCATACGAAATGACCTGCCATCAAAACCATTCAACATGTTGGCAGATTGAGATGACATGGGAGAACCAAAACCCTTCCAACAAGACAAAGACATCATGGAAGTGGCAACGCATTCATCAATGACAGTACGCATGATGGTGTTGTTGAGACACTCTACATGAATCAAAAGAGACATGTAGAAAGGAAAGCGAGGCTATATTCCATGAGTTTCAAATTTTATCATGGAAGAAGAGGTATCATCACTAAGCCCAAGAGTAGATAGTAATGCATTTCTCTACGAAGGACGAGTCTGAATTACTTCTAATGCGGACATCACACAAGGATTTTGGCCCAAATCCTCGACAACTGAATAGTTTTGGGCGGCTCGAGCATTAGGATTGTGCCCTGAGCGCTTCAAGACTCCCTTACGAATGCGAGGTGGAACTTCAGGTTTATCCATATGTTTTTCAATTCGCAAAGAGCTCTCAAGTGGATCAAGTTCTTTCCCAAGGTTTGGTTGTGATGAACCATAATCTTTTTCACATGTCACAACTTTGGTAGCTTTCACCATGTTGATGCAACCGTGATGAGGAGTGACCTCCAGCGGGTTTTGAGTTCCACCAGATGCACAACCAGGATCAACGGTCCTCGAGTTCATATTTTTATTATTAAGTAAAGGATTAGTAAACATATCTGGGACCAGTGCTATGAACTTTGAGGCATCCTCCATGAGGCGATCGTCCTTACACAACTTACAAGGAAACTTCACCTTACGCTTAGGTTGCTTGTCCCCCCAAACATTATTCATGTTCTTGTCATTATTATTACCATTTTCATTTTTATTCCCACCCTTACGATTGTTTTTTCCTTTCTTTTTATTCCTTCCAGACTGCTGGTTGCCTTTCGGGTTCGACGTTTGCACACAGAGTACAATCGTCGATTGGGTAGGGTGAGATGAAGTCGTAGCTTGTCCCAATGCAGGCTGGTTAATCAATAACTAGCTCACTTATCTCGTAACTGAGTCTGCAGGTTTGGTACTCATGGAGCCAACAATACCATCGGCATGTGGCCCAGGTTTGATCTTGGGGTTGAAATTGGATCTTGGAGCATTTGGGATAATTTCATACAAGAGTCTGAATTGAACATAGATCAAATCCAACTCTTGAGCCCTAAAAATAGCTTGGTCTTGATTTTGAACTCCGAATGTAGAAACATCCTTTGTGGTGTAAGGTAACAATGACTTGAGAAACCACTCTAGAAGAAACTCTGGTGGTATAAAGGCTTTAAATAATCATTTCCGTCTACGCCACTCTTGAATATGATCTGAAATATGCATGGCTTTGTCTTGCCAAAAGGTCGACAAGAGTTCAGTACCGACGTCGTAACGTACAGGTAGCTGGAAATGATTAAGAAAAGTCATGGCAAGTTCATCAAACGTAGTATAGGTCCCCCCGGTAACTCTATATACCATTTCGCTGTAGGACCCATGAGGGTCCATTGAAATAGCCTCAAACGGATGGAATCATTGTGTAAGGAATTAGAAGGGCACCAAAGGTAGAATGTTGTGACATCCTCACCAAGATCTTCACCAGCCTTACCTTCGAACTTGAGAATGTCCAAAGGAAGCTTGGTATGGACTGTTGGCCATGCCGAATTATGAAACACATGATCATTCATCAATCTCGACAAATCAGGTAGGTTCAAAGTTGTAAGAAAAGGGAGCCTAGGTTGAGTCAGTCAATGCCACGCTCCTTGGTAGGACCGACTAATTCATATAAGGCTGATTGTTATACACACCATGTCCTTATCTAGTGGGATAATAACCTCCTCCCATTTGACCCATGAAGGGCTGCATGGAAGCATTGTGATGCAAAGTACCTTGATTATGAGGTGCTACATAGTCATAATTAGAAGAGTAAGCGGGTTGTTGATACCCGTACCCATACGGTTGATAGTTTTGTCTGTACTACGGCCCATAAGAATGTCCATGGGAAGCTCCATGAGATGGTCCATGGGATTCTCCATAAGGTGTCCCATGAGATGGTCCATAGTTAGGTATATGGGAAGCCCATGAGTTGGACCATGAGATGATCCGGGATATATTTTATGAGACGATCCAGAAACAGGTACATGACCTGCTGACACAACAGGAGGCACTTAGCTTTGTGATACTACAGTGTTAGCATTCACAGGACGAACTTGGCTTGAAGTCGAACTCTGGCCCGAAGGACCACTAGAGTTAGGAAGAGGATGCATCAAAAAAACATTCGAAGGAACAGGTTGAGAAGACAATGGAATATGTGAAGGAATGTAGCTTGTAACCCCAATATTCACTTGTCTCAACTAAGGTCCCCGAGGAGAAACACTAGTGCTAGGTCTGGGCTATGTTTGTGAAGGAATTTCCACCGTAGGAGTGGATGGCACAATGTGACTACTATGACCAAACCTCTCTGCATAGAAAGGAATGGAATTTCCCCCAGGCACAGTACCAAGGTCACTAACCAATTTGATGTGAGGTGTTGGACCAGGATCGAGAACATCAGGCATGGCATATCTAATGTGGCTAGTGCTGGTGGGTTCATGGTGAGTTTTTTCACCCGGATAGTATAACCAATACCGGGGATCGAAGCTAATGTAATAAGGAAACTATGATAAATTATCTTGTGACGGTCCAGTCCCATCAAGACCAAACTTAGGAAGAGTTCCATATGTGCTTGGAGGATCAACTTCTGCCATCGGAGGTGGGGAAGGTGGAAGCTTCGGGATCTCAGGCACATGAGGACTCATGGCGAGATCTCTTTATGAATCAATGTGGTGACTAGTCTGCCTGAACTATCTGGTTCTCTCTCCCAAGGGAGGAGGAGACTTATAAGGTGGAAGACATGCTAAACGACGAGAGCGATGGGCAGTCATACTCGGATCCAAAATGACTCAACAAAAAGAATAGACTCGATCTATCTACGTGACCCTAAGCATACTAGCATGCATAGAGCATACACCTAAGAAAATCTAAAGCCAAACAACAAGCAAACCAAGGGTAGGATAAGTGAGCTCTTGAATTAAGCAGGTATGTCTTTCCCATGAGAGGCTTGAGACTCCCATACACAACAAGCGAAGGTTCATAACCAATTATAGTGGCCCTAAGCTTCAACGCATATAGCGACTGTGCCATCCGACCCCTACCTGGCCAAGACACCTGCAGAATAACCTCTGCAAAAATCCCCTCGATAACCTAGGTAAGGCAAATAAGGTCACCTCAATATAACCAATGCTCAAGAAGACAATCGCAAGTGCGATTGACCATATGGGCAGGGTAGCAAAGCCCGAATCCTGAAAGCACAACTGGTACCCTAAGGGTGCACCAGCTAATACCTCAAAGGCCCCTAGATACGAATACAATCCTAGAAATATCTCTTGTGCTCACATAAAGTAACTAGGGGTCATCCTAGTCACAATCGCGTGCACTGCCTCGTGCTTAACTCCCGTGTAAAAGAAGTGTTCTAAGAAACACTAATTATACCAAGGGTTTCACACTCTCACCTGGACAGACTCCTAATTGTTTTGTTTAGTGGTATTAGAGAATTAACTTACAATGTACTATTCCAAGACCCTAAAACTTAATCTCGTTGATGCACCCTAGAAAATAAAAGAGTGTAATTCATTTTATTAATCATTGATTTTATTTGGCTATTATACTCAAAGGGTAATGGTCGTACAACTTATGACACAACATGAAGCAAAATGCACACCTAACAATCAATGTAAATGCATTGTGTAGAATGAAAAACAGGGTATGCTACTACGTGAAGAGAAATTTTTTTCCTTCAAATGTAAGTGCAGTCATTCCTATATGAAAATTTGACTAAGATTCACCAAGCAAAACTAATGCAAGTACCATGCTAATGCAAAATGCAAGAAATGCATAACTATGCAAAAAGCAAAATATTTTTGTATTTTTGAATTAAATGAGATATAAAAGAAAAAAAGATGACTCTACAACCCTCAGACTCTGTAACCACTCACAAACAGCATCCAAGCAAAGCACCAAGGTAAAAGAGACCTAATGCACTAATCTCAAAACAAAAAAGTAGAAAATGAAAGAAAAGAACATTTCTAAAAATCAAATTAAAAATAGTCTCTGGTCAAAAACAGAGGGTTTAAACAGACTCCAGAAGCATCCAAGAAGACTCAGCAATCTTCTAAAATCACCCAGCAACACTTAATCCTCCAAATAAATCAAAAAATCAAGGCATACACAATTGTTCTTAGTAAACCTGCGTGCATACGTGACTGTTCAAGGAAAACCCGCGTGTATACGTGACTGTGAAAGCTAAACTCGCATACATGAAGAAAAATATGGCAAACAAACAAGCTAAGACAAAATTTACTCCTTCAGGACCCTACTGGACAAACATGCCTCCAGACCTGACACAGAAACAGAGAAATCGAAGCAATTCAAGTACATTGAATACCGAAAAATCTCCAAAAATAAACAACTAGGAACCTCCTCAGTATGGTCGCCAATTCTATTATGGAGAGAAACTTGCTATGGCTTGGGGTGTACCAAAATAGACAGATAGACTGTAGAAATCAATCCCTTCCCAATATGCAATAAAAACCAAACATCTAACACTAAAGGATCTCTAATCATACCTTATTCCGGACGGTCGAAGTAGATCCTCGTTGAGATTTTTCCAATCTCACTTGCGCTAGCAATTTGCTCTCAACAATAGCAAAGAAGACAAGCATGCTATATAATATGGTGTTATATCTACTCTATAATATATAATCAACAATGTATAAGAAATTAAACATATGCATGGATTCAATATTCATTCAAATGCACATTATTGGACAGGAAAATATATATCTATTAATCAAATCAGAGATTACACAAGTGACAACCTCTGCCGGCACGTCTGCGAACCGGAGAAACTAAGTCCTCCACCTGGGCCTCCACCACCTCAATCCTCCATCTCTTGATAGCAAGCTCATAAGAAAAGGCAAGCTTGGGAAGAACACAAAGTGCTTCAAAGGGACAAAGGGATGCAAATTTAAGTATAAGGAAGCTATGGCAACAATGGACTATAGTTTCATTGCTCTTCAATTCCTCTTCTTCAATGTATCTAAGGGGTTCCTTATATAGCACTCCAAAGGGGTAATGGAGGGTCAAATCTAAGCGATCTCGAGGCATATGGAAGGCCAAGATTCAAGTGGTTCGGACACACATCAAGGAAAACTCCAAAAATGTTTGGACTTATGCACACATCCTGATGTACGCAGGTTTGAGGTTAATATCCACGTATATACGCGAGTATGGGATTAAAAGTCACGTACAACAATAAACAGGTGTTTTTAGGGATGGTCTTGGAAACATCAAATTATAATATTAGTCCATGGGGTCCAAAGAGTCTACAGAGGGACAGGGAAGGCCATGAATATGTGATCAACCATGTGTGGTAAAATCAGCTGTAACAACGACTAAACTCTAACATATGCCTTACGGCCTTCATCTCCAAAACTTAAAGTACTCCCAGAATTGCATTTGTGGGTTTTAGAACGAAGTTACATTATCCTCTTGGAAAAGTCTAGACGTGAAAGCCCTCATGGGTCGTTCAGTTTATAACAAAGGCATTGCTAACTTTAGACAGTGGCCTTCGACTCTTCCTAAAACTTACAAACAGGGTAGCATAATGGCCTCATGGTCACCTATAATAAAACTATAACGGAAAACGCCAAACCTAATAAACAAAACAAATCGAAATGCATTATAAATGCAACATCTAATTGATAAACAAAGCAAGAATTTTATACAAACCCTCACGGGTCTCCACAAAGATATAATTTATTATATTATAAGAACCAGTAACAAAGATACGAGAGTGGATTTTAAGCCTGAAAACAAATATCGATGGTAAGAGCCTCATGACCTTATTGTTTTCCAAATTATACCACAAACTATAAATAATAATGAAATTTCATTTTATGGCACATCCATTATCAAAATTTAGATAGTCGCTTTGGATAAACAAAGTTACATTTTGTTAAAATGAAAACATAGTGACATGCAAACTCTCACTGGGTCTTAAATATTAAGAAATAATTACAGATACATTCGTAGGTTGTTTTCTTCCAGAAGAAACCCTATCATAATCTCAAAATAATAGCAGAATCAAAACAAATATACATTAACACTACTTCAAGAAGTGGCATAGTCGATAATACTCCACAAATAGTGAAAACCCTTTCACGTTGCCAAAATTATACATAGTCACTTATATATTTAAGAAAAGGAGGTTATAATATCAAAACCCTCGCAGGATTAAGAAAAAAGATCATTACAATATCAACATAGGTAACAGAACTAAACTTCATTTACAACATAACTTTCAAAAGTGGTATAGTCTTCTAAGACTCCACGGAAGATGCACGAATCCTTTCGCTTTATCAAGTTTACATTATACCAAAGCAAGTTTATCACTTTCTTATCGACGAACTGGCACTGTGTTGAAACCTCAAAAATATACAAACCATAAGACCAATTTTGGTTCCATAGAGCCACGTAAGGTAAAGACATGAGTCTTACCAGTTAAAAAGGAGATATTCTCGGCTACTGTTCAATCCACACCCTCATCGCAGATATTTGTTCTGCACACATAAGATACTATAGGAGTTAAACCATAGTTTTCTTTAAACACCTGGTGCAAAAGAGAAAAATAATAATGAACTTACAGAATACCTTCTCAGTGTTCAAAGGCACCCAATCACCACCAAAACGAGGACTGTAGACTCCATCAACAAACGAATCAGGCTTAGTCAGATTTCGAAGAATGTCGAGGATCAAGTTTTATAACTCCTCCATCTCATTTTACAGACAAAGGAAGAGTGAGATCAAACATCCAAATTCCAAATGCGTTAGCAAAAAAAACTTCTACCAGCAAACAAAACCCCATCAAATTGAAGGATGTGTCTTCCAATGTGCATTAAACCCCTAGGGTTTTTCACTATGCTCTGTGCACATGGTCCGAGAGGAAACGGATTCAATTCTTATCCTTTACCTTTCACCATCACTATCATGGTTTCCAAGTCAACCATTGTATTGTTATAAAGGTTAAGCACATGGAATGGGTCACCACGAAGGTTTATACATATCATATTATAACTCCTAACGTAAAGCTCCAACTCTTATACATAGCATTCCCTCTACTTAGAGTCTTATAGCATATGATACATTCTATTTGCTTGTATTATATCTCAACCTGCATTATAAGGTTTAGGATTTTAGTATTTGCTTAGGTTAGTACTTTTGTTTTGTTAAAAATAGATACGATATAGTATGTATTATGTACATCAAAACTAAGTTAAATATTAGGTTTTTTCCCAAGGACATTGGGACCACCTTCCTTATCACTTTGTGGCTTTATGTCTTAGAATTTGTTCTTTCACACATTTCAGGGTGACCTCATCCACCTGCAACAAGGGAAAACGAAGTTCATGCATTAGTTGTAAAGACTAAGTAAGACCATGACCTATCCCTTTAACAGCTCAAAGGTAGAACCAAACTGAAGAAAAGCGACAAACAGTTTCAACGTCTTAAGATAGTTACTGTCACAAAGAAATGTCAACCAAAATGCATGATGTAAATCTGACAATAGTTCATCAAATAAAGAATGATAAAGATAAAAACTAACTTATAAATATATATCTTATAGTTATAAATAAATCCATTATCATTATGACAGAGGAATCACGAAGTATAATATCTCTTGAAATCCATTCCTAGTAATTTAAATGTTACACCTAGTAAATGGAAGAAAAAAATTTATGAATTTTAAGGGATGTTACATGTGGTATCAGAGCGAGTTTCCAAACACTAGGCCTGATTGGCTCACTTGCATACAAATAAGAAAACAAATATATTGATTTTATTCACATTTATTTCTGTACAGAAATATAAAATCTATTTTGCAGGAAAATGGAAGGTGTTGAAGCATCTCTTGAAAATGGTTCTCAGCACAACAACCCAGACAACATTTACGTAGAATTGAATAATTCAAAGTTACTACAAACATTTAAGGAGTTAAAAGAGGAACTGCAAACTGTAAAAATAGATAATGAAAGAATTCTGGAAATGAATCAGATATTACTAGATAATATGCATATCAAAGGAAAAGTTAAGCGGAATGTTTATGAAACTGATTCTGAAACAATGTCCTACAAACAAAAATGAAAGAAAGCAAAATATTCTGATATTGAATATTCTTCAGAGGTTAATGCAAGGTCACATAGGGGGAGGTATAAATACATAAGTGACTGTAGTGAAAGTGACTGTAAACCTAGGAGAAGGAAGTATAAACCCTATGAAAAAATTTCTGGGGAATTTAAAAAAATAAAGCCTCCCATGTTTAACGAGGGAGTAGAGAAAGATAAAGAAGCATAAGCTTGGGTGTCAGGAATGAAGAAATATTTCCATATTTACAACTATTCTGAAAAACTAAAAGCCTGGATGGCTATTTACAATTTAAACAAAAAAGTGGATATTTGGTTGCAAGATATAAAAAGGGTCAAAAATCTTAAAGAGAAGTACTTAACCTGGAGATTTTTTTAAAATTATTTTCAAAATGAAGTTTTTATCTGAACAATACTACGAGGAAAGAGCTAAGGAATTCTATGAATGAAAATTGGGTTCAATGTCCATGAAAGAGTTAAGCAACAAATTTTTAAGTTTTTTAAGATATGTACCTTACATAATAGATGAAAAGCCTAAAATACAAAGATTTTTAATCTATCTTCCCACTAGTTTCAAAAATAGGATTGAGTTTGATAATCTGAAAACTCTTGAGGAAGCTATGATAAAATATGATTTATGTTATGAACAGAGTAAGAAAAGAGAAAGTTTACTTAACTAGAAGACTAAGAAGACAACTCACTTTGACAGAAGAGAAGAGGGTTTAAGTCAAATAAGACTTTTGGGAACAAACCTCAGAATTTCTCTTAAAATAACTATCAGAGATCTGATTTTAAAAATATCGCACCAAATAATACTATAGCACCAATAGGCAGGGATATGCTTAACAGTTTTGTTAAAAATAATGAACAAAAGGAACCTGTCAAATGTTGGGAATGTCAGGGACCGCATTATGCCAAGTACTGTCTGAACTAGAAAGGGAACTTTAGAAAGGTACATACTATCCAGGAAGAGGAAACAATTGGAGATGTGGCAAAAGAAATGCCCAGAATAAATGCATCTCTAGAGAACCGACAGGCGGACCACCAGACTTCCATGGTGGAAGGGCAAGGTATGATACAAAACCAGTTTGTTTCCATCTTGATTGATTCAGGTGCTATTTTAAGTTATGTATCACCTAGCATAGTGGAAAAGTGCAGCTTAATTTATAAAAAGTTTGAAAAATCCTAGCTGGTCTAGTTAGCTACAGGAACTAAAAGAAAGGTGGTCAATTATGTTGAAAATTGTAATTTTAAATTATGAGTCATTTTGAAACTCAGGTCAAGTTAAATGTGTTACCATTAGGATCTTATGATGTCCTAATATGAATGGATTGGCTGGAAAAACACCAAGTGTTTTAAACTATTTTCGAAAAACTTTTACTTGTTTAAATAATGCAGAAAGAATTATTGTCACATGAATACCTAGGAAAATATCTGTTAGACAAATCTCAGCCTTACAAATGAAAAAGGTTGTAATAAAGGGTTGTAAAGTCTTTGATGTACAAATAATAAATAATGAACAAAGTGGTAAAGAAGATAAGGCAGGATTTGAGGATATTATGATCCTGCAAGATTTCTCAGATGTATTCCCGGAAGAAATTCTAGGGATTACCTCCGAAGAGAGATTTGTATTTTACAATCGAATTAGTACCAGGAGAAGTACCTAATTCAAAAGCTCCTTATTGAATGAACATCTTGGAGCTGAACAAATCAAAATTACAATTACATGAATTAATTGACAAAAAATATGTAAAACCAAGTGTATCCCCTTGGGGAGAATCGGCCGTTTTTGTTAAAAAGAAAGGTGGCACTTTACGTCTATGTATAGACTATAGTCAACTTAATAAAATGACAATTAAGAATAGGTATCATCTTCCCCACACTAATGATTTGTTTGATCAAATACGTGTAGCGACGATATTTTCTAAAATAGATTTGAGATCTGGATATCATTAAGTCAGAATTAAATATTAAGATATATTTAAAACTGCTTTTAGAACTAGATATGGGCACTATGGATTTGTGGTTATTCCCTTTGGGCTAACTAACGCACCAGCAATCTTCATGTGCGTAATGAACAGTGTCCTAAGTAAATACTTAGACAAATTCGTAGTCATATTTATAGACGACATATTAATTTATTCTAAAACAAAAGAAGAACGTGATGAACACTTGCAGATAATACTACAAGTGTTAAGAGAACATTAGCTATATGCTAAGTTTAGCAAATGTGAATTTTTTAAACAAAAGATAAAATATCTAGGGCATGTAATATCCAAAGAAGGGATATCAGTAAACCCAGATAAAATAAACTAAATAATTGATTGGCCTATCCCCTAGGATGTAACTAGTGTACGATCCTTTATGGGAATAACAGGTTATTACAGAAAATTTATCAAAGGATTTTCAAAAATTGCAAATCCTATAAAATCATTACAGAAAAAGGTAAGAAATTTGTATGGGATCATAAATGCGAAGACAATTTTAATAAACTAAAAGGATTATTAACCACTACAACCATTCTAAAAATAACATATCCAAACAAAGATTTCGTCATATGCATTGATGCATGCAATGAAGGTTTGGGCGGCGTACTGACACAAGAAGATCATGAAATTATGTATAAATCAAGGAAGTTAAAAACTCACGAAAAGAACTACGCAACTTATGACTTAGAGTGGGATGCCATAATCCATGCTTTAAAAATGTGGTGCCATCACCTAATAGATAAAAGATTTTTGCTAATGTCTAATAACATAAGCCTAAAATATATGTTTGATCAACAAAATCTAAACGTGAGACAAGCTAGATGGCTAGCTTTCCTTAGCGAGTATGATTTTGAAATCAAACGCATTAAAGGGAAAGAAAATAAAGTGGATGATGCCTTCAGCAGAAATGCAGTAACAAGTTTTGTAGCTACCATTAGCACTTATAAAACTGATTTAGAAGATAAACTAGAAGAAGGAATAAAGTTGGACCTAGAATACCGAAGTTTAAAAGAAAGAGTAACTCGGTATGTATCTGAAAATACAATTACAGATTATATTTTTAATGAAAAAGGTCTAATGGTGTATAAAAACATACTCTATGTGCCAAATATACCGAAAGTTAAACTGCTGATTTTGAATGAAGTGCAGAAAAGTCCTTATTCCGGACATCTGGGGTATCAAAAGATGATAACAATGTTCAGAAAATAGTATTTTTGGCCTAATATGAAAAATGAAGTTGTTGAATTTTTAGCTAGGTGTATAGAATGTCAACAAGTTAAATTTGAACATCAACACCCAGCGGGTCTTTTAATTAAACCATTACCAATACCAAATTGGAAATGGGAAGTCATCAGTCTTGATTTTGTAATTGGCTTACTGAAAAACCAGAATCAAACTGATTCAATAATGGTTGTTGTGGATAAACTAAGTAAGGCAGAACACTTTATACCTGTTAAAACAACTTATAAAGCTGCTAACATTGCTAAAATATTTATGAAAGAAATCTTTTGTTTGCATGGAATTCCAAAGGTAACAATTTCTAATAGAGATCCTAAATTTACTTGTAATTTTTGGAAATCTTTATTCAAAGGGCTAGATACTAAATTGAATTTCAGTACTGCTTATCATCCGCAAATGGATGGACAAACATAAAGATTCAATCAATTACTAGAAGATATGTTACGGATGTATGTTAGAGACTATCCCAAAAAGTGGGAAGACTATTCGCACTTAGTTGAATTTGCTTATAATAACCATTATCAAGCTTCAGCAAAGATTAGTCCTTTTAAAATATTATATGGTAGAAAATGTAACACTCTTATTGCATGGAGTAATCTAGTTGATCATTTGATGTTAGGACCTGACTTGTTAAAAGAACTAGAACTAATAGTGAAATGGGTACAAGGTAATTTGAAAATTGCTCAGGACAGTCAAAAGAGTCATGCCGACCTTAAAAGAACTCCGAAGGAATTTCAAGTAGGTGAGAATGTGTTTGTTAAGGTAAAACCCAGAAAGAGATCCTTTAAAATACAAAGTTGTGCTAAATTAGCACCCAGCTATTGCAGACCATTTGAAATATTGGGAAAAGTGGGGCCAAAGGCATATCAGTTAGCCTTGCCACCTAACCTTAGAATACATATTGTATTTCATGTTTCTATTTTCAAAAGGTATATACATGATGCTACTCATGTGATTGACTGGAATGTGATTTAGGTAGAACCAAAAGGATATTTTTCAGTGGAACCGAACTATATTATCGACAGGAAGGAATTTTTTCTCCGAAATCACACCATTGGATAGGTGAAGGTGCATTGTAAACACCTCAGTCCAAATGAAGCCACCTAGGAATTGAAGAGAGATATGTGGGTGGCATATCCTACTCTATTCCAAGAAGACTCATAATAAATTAAGCAACATCAAGGACGATGTTGAGCTTAAGGGAGGGTGTTTGTAACATACCTAGAACTGAAAAATAAATATTTATTATTTATTTCAGAAAAACATTATGTTAAATTTATTTTTAATTTTATGACCGAGTGGGTCAAGGATGACTGTAATTGAAGAATTATTTATTTTAATAATTAAATAAAGAAGACACCTATCCAAGGGAGACTATTAAATGAGTGTTCACTAACCCACTAGGAAGAAGGAGCAGTTGTAGAAGGCTGGTTGACAAGTGGCAGCACTAACATTCCACTTTCTAGTTGTTCCAAGAGCATAATCCCTAAAAAAGTGGTCATGTTTCTTGAGAGGGGGAACTGAGCTAGTGGCTCATTTAATTCTAACACTGACCCAAAGACCTAGGAAATCTTAGATATTCCATCAAATTGAGCAGGAGTCTCACTACTCATTCTGATTTCTAAGTGAATGAACCTTGTGACTGTTGCAAACTGAAAAGTCAGGCACAAAAGGAACTTGATGAGGGGATAGCTAAAGTTATTTGTTGAGTTAATTCTGTTGTTGAGTGCTAAGTTGCAGCAAGACTCACTATGTGGGATACATTTAGAGATATTCGTCCTGGTGGTTCAGTGAACAGGCTCGGGGGTCCTAAGCAAGTAACTTTGGTTGCTTCAGTAGAAGGTTGGGTGGAACAGTCTCCTTTGGGTGTTTGTCCCCTTCTGCATTTTATCCAGGTTCAACCGTCAATTAATTATGAATCTATACTTTTATTTAGAATGTGTTCAGTAAATATAAATAGGATGATTTGGATATGTTATGAATTCGATATTTGAAAGCACTTAGGAAGGCTACTTTTCTGTTTACTCAAATTAGAGTTTAAATCTATTGATTCAGCTATATCTGTCAAGTATTTCATAGTTTAAATGAGGTTCTTCTTTCTGCTTGTATCAATTTTAGAATATATCTACAGGTATTACAATTTAGTAAGATGTTAGTGATATAAATTATGATAGATTAAGTTTAGAATCAAGAAAATATATGTATCGCAGTAAATATTTGTAAAAATTCCTATAGCAAACAAATACAGAGACCTACTATAACATAGCTATTCAAATAGGAAAATATAGATATATATACTAAAGAACATAACTCTTTTACAACAATGTAAACTAATTAGGGTTTGAACCTAAAATAAGATTTATATAGAATTAAGCTTCAAATAAAAATTAATAATTGAGCTAGGTCCTTTATAACGGCATCTTAAACTCAGTATCCTAACTAATAATTATTTAATAATACCAAGTCGGCATTATCGATAGACCTAGCACTAGTTACAGGCTATAGGCCAGTTTGGTGTTGTTATCTGCAACAATGTGCTTATAGGAAAAAAGAGTTACAGACGGCCTTAGGGATAAAATTTAATTACTACAAAACAATATTATTATCTAAGAAGAGTCCAAGTTTTAAAACTATGGCCCTACGACCTCCTTTAAATGTTTTAGCAGTGGAAATGACCTCACGAACACAATATCATAAGTATTTATAAACTGTAAATAAAACTAACAAACAGAGCAGAGATTGGAGAATATATATTACGACAAAGATTTAAATATAGGAAAGGTCTACATGCAAGTATGTATTCCCTCACAAAGTATCTCTAAAACCTTTACAAGAAGTATGACTAATCTCTAACAAAGGCCTTACGACCTTCGTCTCCAAAACTTACAGTACTCCCAGAACTACATTTGTGGGTTTTAGAACGAAGTCACATTATCATCTTGGAAAAGTGTAGATGTGAAAGCCCTCATGGATCTTTCAATTTATAACAAAAGCATTACTAAATTTATACAATGGCCTTCAACTCTTCCTAAAATCTACAAACAGTGTAGCATAATGGCCTCACGGTCACCTGTAATAAAATTGTAACAGAAAATGCCAAACCTAATAAACAAAACAAATCGAAATGCATTACAAACGCATCATCTAATTGATAAGCAAAGCAATAATTTTATATAAACCTTCACGGGTCACCACAAATATATAATTTTTTTTATTATCAAAACCAGTAACGAAGATACGACATTTGCTTTTAAGCCTTAAAACAAATATCGACAGTAAGATCCTCATGGCCTTATTGTTTTCCAAATTATACCACAAACTGTAAATAAGAATGAAATTTCATTTTAGGGCACATCCATTATCAAAATTTAGACAGATGCTTTGGATAAACAAAGTTATAGTTTGTTAAAATGAAAACATAGCGGCTTGCAAACCCTCACCGTGTCTTAAATATTAAGAAATAATTACAGAGACAGTTGTAGGTTGTTTTCTTCCAGAAGAAACCCTATCATAATCTCAAAACAATAGCATAATCGAAACAAATATACATTAACACTACTTCAAGAAGTGGCATAGTTTATAAGACTCCACAGATAGTGAAAACACTTTCACTTTGCCAAAATTATACACAGTCGCTTATATATTTAAGTAAAGGAGTTTACAATATCAAAACCCTCACGGGATGAAGAAAAAATATCATTACAGTATCAACGTAGGTAACAAAACTAAACTGCATTTAAAACATAACTTTCAAAATTGGTATAGTCATCTAAGACTCCACCGAAGATGCACAAATCCTTTCGCTTTATCAAGTTTACATTATACCAAAGCAATTTTATCATTTTTTTATCGACGAACCAGCACACTGTTGAAACCCCAAAGATATACACACCATAAGACCAAGTTTGGTTCCACAGAGACACGCAAGGTAAAGACATGAGTCTTACCATTTAAAAAGGAGGTCTTCTTAGCCAGTGTTCGATCCACACCCCCGTCGCAAAGATTTTTTCTACACATATAAGTTACTATAGGAGTTAAACCATAGTTTTCTTTTAAAACCTGGTGCAAAAGAGAAAACAAATAATGAACTTTCAAATTACCTTCTCGATGTTCAAAGGCACCCAGTCACCACCAAAATGAGGACTACAAACTCCATCAGCAAATGAATCAGGCTCAGTCAGATTCGGAGAATGTCGAGGATCAAGTTTTAGAACTCCTCCATCTCATTTTACAGACAGAGGAAGAGTGAGATCAAACAGCCGAAGGCCAAATTCTTTACCAAAAAAAATTCTACCAGCAAACAAAACCCCAGCAAATGTACGTATGTGTCCTCTAATGTGCATTAAACCCTTAGGGTGTTGCACTATTCTCTGTGGCTGCCAGTTGGAGTCTTTTCTTCCATCACATGGTCCAAGAGGAAATGAATTCAATTCTTGTCCTTTACCTTTCACCATCACCATCATGGTTGTTAGCTGGAATATTTCACCTCCTACAGACAGTAAGGTGTTCCACTAATCTGAATGGTTCAGATCCAGAACAAATTGAGGACAGAGGTTGAAAACTCTCCCTAGACGCCGTAGATACCTGGAATACAATGCTTCGATTGTTACCCTATGTACCTACAATAAGCTTGAACACGCAAATAGATCAAGGAAGCCAGAATATAATCTACTGATCTATGTTAGTGACTAAGGAATCTAACAACATACATGTGAAATTGAACAACAACAATATATGTGGGACAGAAATCAACTTGCATTAATATAGAAATATGAAGAAGTTTACAACCAAGCTTTAGTGTTGACATGCATCTCCATGAAACCAAGCATTCTCATCCCCGTAAACTCTGACTCTAGCTCTCTCTATGCTCTCCAATGGTATGGACCAAGTGATCAATCCAACAACATAACAATACCTTAAGAGTTCTCCCCCTCAACCATGGCCATAACCTTGTATTTATAAGGCTTAATGGATAGGATAGGTTGAGATATAAGTGGGTGAGGTGGCCTCTAAGATCCTAGGATGAGGGATCTCAAGCTCAACTAACCCACAACAGTAGGGATAAGGGAGGACATGAGGCTTATCATCTAGAAGCCTCGAGAAACTTCTCTTTTTCCCTTTTTACCCAGGGTACCGCGTTTCTCCTTCAATGACAGAGCAGTTCTGGTAAGAAACGCTTATGGACTAAGGGCCATAAGCGGTGGCACCGCTTGTGGATAACAAGGGATAGGAAACAAGGTGTTGCTTTTGGCTAACAAAGGAAACGCAGTGCTGGGAATTTTCATGAAAGATTGACATTTAGTGGGTTTCCACTCCAAGAGCTGGGATTCAAGGCAAGTAGGTATGTCAAATGTCTTATCACATGATGGTGACAGGATTTTGGTATAACATGATGCCCCCCAAAGCATGAGTCTTAGAGGGATACGATAAACGATAGATTTGAGAGAACAAGTCGTCACCATGAGATGAAGATGTCGGCTCGATCGGAGCATGTTGTCAAGTAGGCATCTGTAGTACATCAGTATGTTGACTCATAGACACAAGTAACCAAACTCATGGCTGCAGACCAATACAAGGCAGATCCATGAGAGGAATAAACAAGCATGGCTACCAAAATGCAACATAGATCCATGCGATAGAGGACTCAAACTTGGACATAGCTACCAGACATACAATGTAGATCTATGTCATACAGATGCAAATTTGAGCATAACCATGACCATACAAATGTGGATCTATGCTAGATATACAAAACTCCATCGCAACCTGGGGTAAGAAATCAATGCTTTAAACAAACACCCAGGGTATTCATCTCGTCTTCCACAAAGTATGATTCTATCCATGTGATTACAATGATCTGAAGTCAAACATGGTAGAAACCACTTGATTACCGGCCAATGATGTGAACCGTTAACAAGTGCGAGGGAGATCACCATTGATGTCAATGATTCCAAAGGTACCCTAGTACAATCTACTGAGTGCGAATAGATGTCATGATATCGAACACCCAATCAATTCTATCGATCAAAGGCCAATGATGTGAACCTATGTCGAGAGCGAGAAAATCTGTCATTAAGGCATACAGATCTCAAGGTACTAAATATTGCTTCTAAGACTATTTCTCAAATGATGAGCTGATGTCGATGGGAATAGTCTCGTCAAAGGAGGGCCATGATGAGTCCTAGATCGATGACACGAAACTTGAAACATAGTTCTGGAATGATGTGAATGTAGTAACCACAAGAATGACTCAAAAATACTAATACAAAGACTGTGTTGACTGCAGAGGTAAAACTTATTCAAATTCCCTTTGAACATCGGGTGGCACGACAAAAAGACTTGGCAGCATGACTGAACGGGAAAGACACACAATGCAACAGTGGAAAATGCATTCTTCTGAAAGACTCAAAGGAGTGACATGACTCATGAAAGTGGATCGTCGCGGAGATCAGCTGAATACCCAATTGACTGACATGATGTGCAAACAAGTGCCATGTTCAAAGGTAATGACAAACAACTGTCATTATTTACAAAATGATTCCCTTCCCATTTCCCCCATCATGGTTGATGAGTGCCTCTTTTCGGTTTTACGAGTTTAAAGAGGGTAACAAACACTTGATATAGCTTTTCAGAAGACAAGTCCATACTCATATATTTTACGAACCTGAGAGAGGAGGGGTTCATTCCCAAAATGGGTCTCTCAATGTTTAATTTAATGAGTCCACTGAAAGAAAACTTGGCATCGTTCATGTTTAGAGAGTCTAAACAAATACGGAAGAAGATTCCAAAGGGGTCCTTTTTCGTATGATTTAGTCTCTAAGGCCCGAAAAAGTATAAAATCATACCTTAGAGAACTCTTCCAGTCATGATTGGCTGGAGTGTTCCTTTTTCGTAAATAGTCCTATCTGAACCAAAAAAGAGATAACCTACCGTCACATAGACAAGATCACTTGACAATATTTTCATATTCAGGGAGCCTAAAAAGAGTTTAAAGAGGACTCCATGAGGTTTCTTTACACAATGTCACTTTTTACAAGCCTGGAAAGATTCAGAAACGGACTCGACGATCTTTTCATGTTTAAGGAGTCTGAAAAAATATGTGAAAAGAAGACTCCATGACGCTTCTTTACACAATGTTGATTTTTACGAGCCTGGAAAGAAACTTGAAATGGACTTGGACCTTTGATACTAGATTTTAACGAGCGTGACAAAGTGTTGTAATAAATGCTCAATGACCTTTTTCGTTTTATGAAAGTACAAAAAATCCATAAACAAACTTTCAAAGCTTTTTTGCTAGAGTTCCCTATCTTGCAATAGCCTCAGAAACAAGTGTTAAATGCATTTAAAACTAGCATTAAGGGATTACGACAGATAAATATTGCCTAAAACACAATTTTATATCAAAACTATAGTAAGTCGGACCCAAAAATGCCTATATAAGTTAAGTAAATAGTAAAAAATCAAATCATTTCACTATTTACCTCTAGCAGAGAGCACTTGGAGTATTTTCTTAGCCAGATCTTCCGCAGCTGATATCGGGAGTTTCCACCGTCCGTTTTCAGCATCGTCAGTTGCAGGTAACAGCTAAGACCTTTATCTTTCATTTCATAGCATTTATTTTGAGAATTGGTGGGGTTTTTTGCTCATATGGCAAGCCCTAAAACCCAAAATGCAGACATCACAGCTACCCATTCTTGGATACGCAGTACAACCCGAGAACCATGCCAATAACACAGTGGACAAGCAGTGCCACCGCCTGTATCCAACGGTGCACAGGTGGTGACGACCGTGGATAAGTTAAACTAATAGCATGGGCAATATAAATTCATTCCTTTGATTTTTAATGATTGAGGAAGACTCTAATGCATGCCATTATTATTTTTGGCAGGTCTAGGTTGCTCAAAACATGGTGATATGGAAAGAAAGAACGCATGACAATGAGGATGCTGCTATTGAGAGAAATGCGAGTTATATTTTCACATTACAGGACTGTGGGCTCCTAAATTTCTTTCAGACCCCAAGCATGGTGTCACATGAGTAGTTACTGGAACATATACTGCGGATGTGGAATCCAGAGCAGCAGTATTTCAAGGTGGGGGCCCATATCCTTACGGTGGAAGTAGAGGATATTTACTTCTTGACAAGTCTCTCGAGACGGGGTGCCCCCATACCATTGATAGGTTCCCGTGGCGGGGACATTACTACCAGAGAGCTTATAGATCGACATTATGCACCAGGGACAGGTACATCGAGGAAGGAGATCCCCATCAAAGCAGTGACAGATAGGGCCCTACAGACCGTTTTGTTTACCATGCAGAGGGTGACCGGGATTCAAGGTGTGCACCAGGATTCTAGGGCACACATGTTGTATGACATAGAGGCCATGGCACCCACGGTGTTCAACTGGGCGAAAGGAATGCTTCCAATCTTCAAGGATCAGCTGATTAAGTGTCGGTAGGGAGAGCTGAAGCAGTTTGGATTTGGTTCCATTTTAGCCTGCTTCTTCTTCAAGCGGGTTCCACAGATGAGACCTCAGGTGGTCTTCCGGAGTTTGAGAGCATGGGACCCCTGTATGCTAAGGTGGGTCCAAGTCATGGCTCGTACAGGAGCAGGTAGGGGAAGAATGAAGTTCAGCGTTCCATTCTTCAGATGGCTCCAAGATCAGATCCTCATGGTTGAGGATTATGCTTACGTAGGAACGGACTTCACTGTAGATCCTGACCTACCACTCCCACCTGGTGGCCAGTGGGGCGATATCGGTAAGAAGCAAGAAACCCTAAAATGGATGAAATGTTTTTATGTTTTTTAAAGTTTTATATTTTTTATGTTAAGTGACAAGACATGTAAATTCTCATGCAGATGTTGGAGCAGCACGACCTGGAGGAGCTGGAGGAGCATCTCCATTGGATAGGCGAGTTGGAGCTCACTTCGTACCACAGGGTGATGATATCACCAGGGAGCTAAAGGAGAACCTAGAGAGGCTGGCCTTGGACATCCCAGATGCTGACATAGATGACCACCCAATGAGATATCATAGATCCACAAAGGGAGTACCAAGCCGAGTCAGTAGGTTTCTACGTAGGGTAGCTCGAGCAATGATGTGCTATCACTAGCACCACTAGTGTAAGAGACATGTACTGAAAGATGATAGCTTCAAGATTTTGTATGATGATTTTTCCTGAAATCCTGCATGCTTCAGAGGAGGTCTTGGGACCTATTTTTTGTAAACTTTTTCGTATATATATATATATATATATACATACATACTTTTACACAATGTTTATATGTTTCAAATGGAAAATGCATTTTCTATGAGTTCTATGTGTTTCTAAATGTTTATTTACAATGTACCATGTTTGATTTTAACGTCATGAATGGGCAATATGCCAATCTAGGATGTTGTTATCCAATGAGTCAGCAACTACATTATGTTCCCTAGGGATATGCCTATAAGCAATAGTTTCAAATGACCTTTCTAGTAAATGCACTCTTCGGAAGAGGTGGAGGAGTACCGAGTTCCTAATGGTGTAGACATGATTCAAATGGCAAACCATGAGCTATGAGTCCATCAAGACTACTAGATCACGAACATCCTGGGAGGCAGCTTCAGTCAGAAGATTGATGACTGCTTCATACTCGGCGATGTTATTAGTAGCGGGACCTATACAAACCGCTCCTAAACTGACCAAATATTCAACTGGGGAATAGAGAACCCAAGCAGCCAAGGTGAGATTCAAGATGTGGCAGAAAGCACCATCAACAAAGCCGTAGAAAGCCATCTGCATGACCAAAACATGGTATAAACAGATGTGGACACTAAACTCAAAACCATCTTAAAAATACTAAAATCACACTGAAAGCCAATCAATATACATATATAAAAGATACTATCCAAGCAATACCTAGGCATAGTACCTTTTCAGGTACAACCCATTGCTAGGTTTCCCCAAAGGGATTCCATCATAATCAACGAGCTTGTAATCTCCTTTCTCTAACACCTTAGAAATAACGAAAGGTTCGTACCACATGGGCTCGAACTTACCCTTCCCTAGTCTGTCATATCTCTAATCATAAGTCAAGAATAGGTCACCCTTGTTAAAGACATGAGGTTGGAAGGATTTATCATACCATACCTTGACGCATTTCTTATGTGCCTCATTAGCCAAGGCAGCATCTCTGCCAGTCTCATCAAGGTTACTCAAGTACAAAAATATTTCTTCCTCTGTGGAAGTGTCTGGGAGAAGTTTGACAGCAATTTGTAAAGATGGAATCTGACATTGGATCGATAAGACAGCTTCAAGTCCATATACAAGTTGAAATGGCGTGAAACCAGTGGTTGTTTTCACCGAAGTCTGATAAGCCCAAAGAACGGAGAAAAGAACGTGGTGCCAGTTGGATTTATGATCTCCAACCATCCAATGAAGCATAGTTTTCAAAACTTTGTTAATGGCCTCTACCTGACCATTAGCTTGTGGATAATACAGCGAAGATTTTTCATGGAGAAAACCTAGCTTGGCACTCATTTCCTCCATCATCTGATTACGGAAATGGGATCCGTGATCAGTAACGATGGACTACGGAACTCCAAATCTAGCTATAATATGATTGAACAAGAAGAGAGGTCTTACCATCTTCTGCATATGTAGGCATGGCCTCAGCCCATTTTGTGAAATAATCAATGGCTACAATGATGTAACCATGCCCCCCGGATGAGGTAGGCTTACAATGCATGAAGTCAATCCCCCATTTGGTGAATGGGCCAATGGAAATGATGGGGTGTAGCGAAGCAGGATGGGTGCACTTTTTCGGGTAGAAGTGTTGAAAAGATGGGCATTTCTTAACAGCCTCATGACAATCTTTGAAGATAGAAGGCCAGAAATAGCCAGCGTGAAGGCATTTCTAGGCTGTAACCATCCCAGATAAATGACCGCCACATGCTCCATAGTGGCAATCATTCAACACCTATTCAGCCTCCTCATGAGTGAGGCATCGCCAGAGAATAGAGTCAATCCCATGTCTATACAATGTATCATTCAGGATGAGATAGTATTTCGCGTGGTGATGGATATGGCGGCGATCATCGTGAGATAAATGTGGCTAAAAATGGTGTGTTTGGAGATATATAAGCAAATCTCCATACCAAGGATCAGTAGTGCTTATCAGGAACAGGAATTCATCCGAAAATGAATTGCTGGGCTCATATTTTGTCAAAGCATAGGGAAGATCACACATAAGCTCTGCAAAGACCAAGGATTTCTTTGATGTAGCCTTGGCAAATTCCAAATTGAACTCCTGAAGTATGACAATCCAAAGGGAGTACTTGCCCCTGAGCACCTGACGAGTCAGGATGTAGTACATCGAGTTTTGTTCTACCAATACGGTGGTAGTGCGGAGTAGAATGTAATGATGAAACTTTTGTACAGCAATGACCGTGGCCAATGCTAACTTTTCCACACATGAATAACAAGTTTCAGAATCTAGGAGATTCTTACTAGCGTAATAAATCATGTGCTCCTGACCGTGGAGATTGTCCTGCACTAAGACCATAGCGATGGTAGTAGCGGAGGTAGCAATATACAATAGAAATTCCTTTGAATAATCAGGGGGGTGTATCACAGGTGAATGAGTCAGAGCGTGCTTAATATTATCAAAGGCACATTGGGCCTAGTCATCCCAGAAGAATGGTGTGTTATTCTTAAGGAGACGCATATAACCGTGCATTTTCTCTACAAAATTGCACACAAAACGGCAGAGAAAGTTTTCCTTCCCCTGCAATATTTGGAGTTCAAGGAGATTAGTTGGGGATGGTAGGTTGAGAATGGCGGCAATTTTCAAAGGATCGATCCGGATGCCATATTTGGATACTACAAAGCCTAGCAGACGCCCCATCTCAATGCAAAAAACACATTTATGTGGAATGAGCCGTATATTATAATGACGGCATCTCAGGAATATCTCTCTAAGATGACCAGGGTGGTCCTCCCGTCACTGTGAATGAGCAGGGTGGTCGTCAAGGTATAGTTCAACAATATGTCTAATATCGTGAAATGCATAGGACATCGCATGTTGGAACGTGGCTCCGGCATTTTTCAAGCCAAATGGTAACTTCTTATATGCAAAGGTTCCCCATGGGAAAATGAGTGTCATCTTATGCTGATCAGAGGGTAATATCTCAATCTAATTATAGCCAGAGAAGCCATCCATGAATGAAAAGATGACACTTCCAGCATAGTTGTCGATAATATGATCGATGTGCGGGTTAGGAAAGTTGTCCTTGGGACAAGCTTTATTGTGATCCCTAAGGTTGATACAGACTCTAATGGTGCTTTGCTTTTTGTTGACAGGGACAACATTCAATACCCATTCCGTCAAAGGTACAGGATAAATAAACCCAGGTTTGAGAAGTTTCTCAATTTCAGCTTTTATAGCTGCGGCCTTCCGAGGATGGACTTGCCTTAGTTTTTGCCTGACAGGTTTGGCCGAGGGATAGGTTTTAATCTCGTGGACCACAATGGATGGGTCAATCCTCGGCATCTCTTCATAGGACCAGGAAAAAATATCACGGAACTCTTTTAAAAGTGCCTTATAGGCTTCAAATTCATCTGCGAAGCAGTTATGCCCAACATGAACGTGCTCGATAGTATCAGGCTTGGCTGATATGTCAATCGGGTGCATCTGTGTAATGTTGCAAAGGTTTCCTTTAGAATCTGTATCTTGTAACAATATAGGACTTTGGGGTATGTTGACAATATCAGTAGTAAATAAGGATGCAAAATCATGGCTAACCGAATTGGTATTGGGGAGGAACATAGATCTATGATGGTGATCCTCCCAAATGGGCTCATCCGTATTCATGATCTCTATGATGGACTCGTTGGAAGGAAAAGTCTCAAAGAGATAATATAGAGTAGGGAGAGAAGGTTCTATCCAGTACGGTAAATGGTAAGGATCCGAAGCCACTAGATGAAGGTCATCAGTGTGATCATCAGAAAAGGTTTGAATGGTGTCATACATAGCTTCGTGTGGCCTCAACAAGGTGGACTCAACAACATGTTTACCCTTAGGCTCACAATCAAATGAGGCAATCATATGGACTGACACGGAATCTGTGCTAGGAGGAGTGGATGGAAAAACTCCCATGAGGGATGAATCCTTCAACACACCTACCCCAATCAACTGGTAAGGAGGAGGGGACTGGCCTAACAAGGGGATGTTATTAGTCGTGGAGATAGTAACATCCAGCATACAAAAATCAAGCTAGTCAATAGTAACGATTCTCCCAGATGTGGAAATTGGACGGTTCGAAATACTATTGAAGCAACAGCAGTCATAGCATAGAACCAATTTCATCCTCGAAGGAGATTGTAATCTAAAGGGGCATCTACCACTTCTACTTGAATGGAAACGATTTTTCCCCCCAGCTCGACTGCTAGGGATGATATGAGACCATGGGGTTGGAAACCCCATCCATCAAAGGCCTTAAGGGTCGTAGGTGATGTGATAAGCTCGGGAGAGCCAAGGGCTTTCCAACAAGACAGAGACAAAACAGAGGTCGAAGCTCCTTCATCTAGTATCGTTCGAAAAACTTTCTTTCCAACTACTTTTGTAATGACTTGAAAATCAAGTCTATGCGGTAACCTAGACTTATAGTTATCAACATTGAAATGAATCAAGTAGGTGTTATCCGGGTCTAAAGCTCCTAATGTTGTTAACAGGTTTTTGCGCTGTGTAGGGAAACTTTGGAGCACTTCTAGGGTAGACATTGCACAAGGTTCCTAAGCGAGATCTTCAACCACATTATAAAATTGAGTAGCTCGGGCATTAGAGTTAAATACTGCCTTGTGAAGAGTACTCTTAGGTGGGCGCAAAATCATGTCAAGAGTGGGCTTCTCGATAGATAAGGGGACAGTAGACGAGGACTCAGGAGAAATAGTAGAAGGAATTTTCTCTAAAGAAGATTGATTTTCTTTCTTATCCACAGGTTTGTCATAATTCTGACTTCGAGTTTGTAGATGGATGGTATCTGAGGACATCATACGAATTTCCGCTGACGAACTAGAGTGACCTTGATTAGACATGTGGTCTATCAGTTGTTGTTGAGAGGGAAAAGGATCTGTAAGTACTGTAGGTGTGGGATTAGACTTCAAAAACTGGGAGATTTCATCCCGATGAGGACGCTCCTTTGAAAAATGGTCACCACCACAGAGAAGACAGGGATATTTTGCTTTTCTTTTCCCCTTGTCGTTATCACCGTTGGTTGGTCTTAGAGTCTTCGGTTGGTTTCCAGGTTTTTTATTTCGATTTTTACCTTTCGTTTTATTATTACCTGAGGCTTGAGTACTTTTAATGGAATTGACCTCAGCGGAAACCTTGGGAGTCGAAGGAGTAGGGGTGGCATTTTGGGTTTGCTTAGCATATTTCGCTATTGATGGGGACTGGATTGAACCAACAATCCCATCAATAGGTATTTTTGCTTGTGGCTTTGAAGGATCAGTGCTGGGGTGAGGAGCTTGAGGAATCAAGTCATAAAGGATTCCAAACTAGGAATAAACCAAGTCTAGGTACTGAGCCCGACTAATAGCCTGCTCTTCGGTAATGGCACCGCCCATAGACACATCTCAAGCAATAGGAGGCAACAAGGATTTGGTGAACCAAACAGCTAGTAACTGATCTAGAATAAAGGCCTTAATAAGCCTTCTCCTCCTTCTCCACTCATGAATATGATCGAAAATGTGGGTGGAGGTGTTCTATCACAGAGAGGTTAAAATATCAGTACCCATTTCATAACGAATAGGGAGCTGAAAGTGTGTGAGAAACATGGTTGCCAACAAGCCAAAATCCACAAACGAATGTTGTGGGAGTTTAATGTACCACTTTGTAGTTGTACCAGTCAAAGTTTGTTGAAAGAGTCGTAACCGAATGGAATCATCCATGAGGTAGTTTGAAGAGCACCACAAATGGAATGTCATCACATGGTTCTTCGGATCGTCTCCTTGCTTCCCATTGAATTTCAGGATATCTGATGGTAACTTTACTGGAATGGGTGGCCACGAGGGATTGTGTTGAATGGGGTCATTAATCAACTTGGACAAATTAGGTAAGTCCAAAGTTGCTAGGAAAGGTAACTTTCGATTAGGCTGCACATACTGGTAATATTGATATGGCATATAATTACCAGTAGGACCATAAGTGGACTGATAAACAGGTTGCTGTGACGAAGAACTACTGGAAGATCCACCTGTAGGGGGTTGATTTCTAGGATTAGGACCGCTAGGACCACCAGGGCCTCCGGGAGGAGGACCGCCAGGGCCATCGGGACCGCCAGGGCCATCGGGACCGCCAGGGCCACTGGGACCACAAGGACAATCGGGACCACTAGGACCACCAAGACTGCCAAGACCACCAGGAGGCGGAGCACCAGACCCTCCAAGGCCACCAGGGGGAGGCAAACCTCTAGAGCCACTGGAACCACTAGGAGGAGGGCCAAAAGGAGGAAAGCCACCAGGTCCCCCAGGACCACTGGGACCACCAGGACCATAAGGAGGAAAGTTTCCATATCCTCCGGGATCATTAGGCCCCCTAGGGGGAGGACCTCCATAAGGCGGTCCTTCGCCACCTCCCATAGTATGTATTGGTATCCCCCCATAGCTGGCATGTAAGACTAGTTGGGTTGCCCCCATGGCATAAAAGCATTACTAGGGTATGGAATTCCTGTAGGATTGGGTGGATGATTAATATTACCTACAGGTATTTGATAACCATAACCTCCAGAAGATTGAATGGTTATAGGTTGTGCCCCGGAGGGTTGACCTGATTTGGATGGGGGATTATCCATAGTAGTATGGGTGGGAGGGACATATACTGTAACCGGTTCTATGTTAGAGGTCTTTCCTTGACAAGGGACAATTCTAGTGTCAGATAACGTAGTTCGTGCTAAGGATTGCCCCCGGCACTAGAAGGTATATACGAAACAGGAATTGAAGATTGAATCTCAGGTGCAGAAGACCTGGGAAGATTAGGCACAAGCATAACCTGAGAGGTGGTAGGGGTGGTATCTTGACCTGGGTTGTGGGGTGTCAATGTATGATCTATAATTGGTTTAATGGGTCTCATAGAATCAGCAAGTGAACGATATCCCCTAGGAACAGATGTGGACCGTAATATTGTTGGGCCTAAAAGGTCATCTATCTGCCTATCATTCTCCTTTGCACGGAGGATGGTAGCACAGTATTGTCTCTGTTCTTCTTTGTCTTTAGGAGAGTTTACACGGGTGCCAAATGAGGCAATGGCATGACCTACAGGGGTGTCCCAAAATGGAGCATTGGGACCAAAATCCGGACGGGCAGTATCATCAACACGTCCTTCCATGGGAGAATGGAACGAGGAATCTCCCCGAGAAGGCTGTTGGACCAAGGGAGGTGAGTGTGAAGAATCTGGTACTCCACTTTCTGCAACCACATTATCTACCACTTGGGAGGTGGTAGCACCTCCTTGGTCGATAGCTTCCATAGGATTTTCTCCTGAACCGGGAATAAAATCGGGTGGCAAGCCTCGTACTCTTCTGGATTTTCTTAACTCTACTAGTTTGTACAGTTCCTAACTAACCTAGGGTCTGAAAATCTAGAAAACACACCAAAAAATTTCCCTACACGAGCTATAGGTTAAAAAAAGCAGACTTAAAATGACAGGAGTTCAAAAATTCAAGTCTCTCACTAGGATTGTCAAGAAGGTGGCCACTCGCGATATACCTCGAGGGTACATGCGTAGTAATCTCCCCGAATGTTTTTTTCGGTGTATGGCTCCAAACAAGATGGCCAAAGGGCTTTTCTCAGATGGATAAGGTACCCTAGTGGGGTCTCTCGATATACTTAAGGTACGTGGGAGCTCAAATCGGTAGTAGTGTTGTCTAATGCATAACCGTACACAAGGGGCCTTCCGATATACAATCGAGTACATGAAGTACCTTTCTATATACCTCAAGGGTATGTGAAAGGCCATTCGATATACCGACAGTACGTGGAAGAACCGCACGAGTCTTGGGATGTAATGCTGACAAATAACGACAACTCCTATGCTTAACGATGCCTAAACACATCTCTAACCTATCACTCAAGTTGCTACGTAACTTTTAGCCTATAACTATCATTAATTTTAACTTGTACGGTTAGGTGAATGCATGATGTTTTGACAGAAAAGTAAAACCACACAGTATACTAGTGCAAAATATTTTCACTTTACCGTTCAGTATGCCTACTTACGAGGGGGAAAGAGAGTATTTTCCTTTTGTTTCAAAACCAAAAATACTTCCAAACAACAGTCATGAACATCAAATCAAAGACGAGCAATATTTTTCCAAACTGATTTCTTCTTTCTGAAAGCAAATGAGAAGGGGAAGAATCTATTTTCCTAAAAGAAAAACAAGAAGCACAACTATATGCAAATGCACTCTATTTTTTCAATTTTCTCAAAACACAAGCAAATCTAACTTAAAACTACCATATTTTTTATTTTGATCGAGATAGTTCTAAATGCATAAGAGATGAAAGAATATGAAGGTCTTGAAAGCTTGTAAATCCAATTAGGAAATCAATGTCCAACACTCAATGATGATATCCTAGTCTCAGTCAAAAAATTTCTTTTTTAAAGGAAGGAAAAAGAAGTTTACTATACAAATAAGAAATGAAACCTAGAAGCTAATCTAGTGTTCTTCTTTTAGTCTATGTGGCAGAAACAAAAAGAGATTTTAATAACACCCAAATATTTTCAGAAAACAAGAAATCTCTTCGTAAACACAACCAACAAGCATAGAAGCAGATGAACAATCAAAAGACCTAATCAAACTTTTGAATTTCCACTCAAATCAATCTTAAACCATAAAATCTCAAACCACAAGCATCCGATTATGTAACACAAGTCTGATAAGCAGAACTGAAAGCAACAAAACTCAAATTTTTACAAAAAAAATGAGGAAAAAGGGTCTTGGAATGATGCCTACCTGGAACCGCACTTCTCTGGTGTTGACAGGGCAGTTCTATACCAGCATCGCTTCTCACCAATAGGATACGGGCGGTGGCACCGTGTATTGCTCACTCTGTTCAAGCGGTGGCACCGCTCCTCGTACACAGCGTAGGCGTGGTTCCCTATAGATGACCAAAACACAAAGAGAACAAAGGATCCAGTCAGAAAAAGACTAGATCAAGGTAAAAACTGTTGAATTGAGTATGGAAACAGAGCATAAAAGATCGAAATGACTCATATCTGAATAGATTTGGAAGTTTCAAACCCAAATGGACTAAGTCAGAAAGTAGATCTGACTAAAGAGAGTTGAAGAAGGAGCCCGGATTCGAACAAGAGTTGCAGACTGAGGAAGATCAAAACAACTGATACACAATTCTATTCCCCAGTGGAGTCACTAGATTCATTAGTTGGAATATTTCACCTCCTGCGGACAGTAAGGTGTTCCACTGGTCTGAATGGTTCAGAACCAGAACAAATAGAGGACAGAGGTTGAAGAATCTCCCTAGACATTGTAGATACCTAGAATACAATGCTTCGATTGTTACCCTATGTACCTGCAATAAGCTTCAACATGCAAACAGATCAAGGCAGCTAGAATATAATCTACTGATCTATGTTAGTGACTAAGGAATCTAATAACATACATGTGAAATCGAACAACAACAATATATGTGGGAAAAAAATCAACTTGCATTAATATAGAAATATGAAGAAGTTTACAACCAAGCCTTAGTGTTGACATGCATCTCCATGAAACCAAGCATTCTCATCCTCATAAACTCCAACTCTAGCTCTCTCTATGCTCTCCAATGGTATGGACCAAGTGATCAATCCAACAGCATAACAATACCTTAAGAGTTCTCCCCTCAACCATGGCCATAACCTTGTATTTATAAGGCTTAATGGATAGGGTTGAGAGATAAGTGGGTGAGGTGGCCTCTAAGATCCTAGGATGAGGGATCTCGAGCTCAAATAACCCATAATAGTAGGTATAAGGGAGGACATGAGGCTTATCATCTAGAAGCCTCAAGAAACTTCTCTTTTTCCCTTTTTACCCAGGGTACCACGTTTCTCCTTCAATGGCAGAGCGGTTCTAGTAAGAAACGCTTATGGACTAAGGGCCATAAGCAGTGGCACCGCTTGTGGATAACAAGGGATAGGCGGTGCGAACAAGGTACCGCTTTTGGATAACAAAGGAAATGTGGTGCTAGGAATTTTCATGAAAGATTGACATTTAGTGGGTTTCCACTCCAAGAGCTGGGATTCAAGGCAAGTAGGTATGTCAAATGTCTTATCACATGATGGTGACAGGATTTTGGTATAACAATGGTTTCCAATTCAACCATCGTATCATTATAAAGGTTAAGCACATGGCATGGGTCACAATGAAGATTTATACAGACCATATTATAACTCCTAATGTAAAGCTCCAACTCTTATACATAACATTCCCACTACTTAGAGTCTTATAGCATATGATACATTGTATTTGCTTGTATCATATCTCAACCTACATGATAAGGTTTAGGCTTTTAGTATGTGCTTAGGTTAAGACCTTTGTTTTGTTAAAAATAGATACAATATAGTATGTATTATGAACATCAAAACTAAGTTAAAGATTAGGTTGTTTCCCAAAAACAATGGGACCACCTTCTTTATCACTTTGTGGATTTATGTCTTAGAATTTTTTCTTTCGCACATTTCAGGGTGACCTCATCCACCTACAACAAGGGAAAACGAAGTTCATGCATTAGTTGTAAAGACTAAGTAAGACCATGACATATCCCTTTAACAGCTCAAAGGTAGAACCAAACTGAAGAAAAACGACAAATAGTTTCAACATAGTCTTAAGACAGTTATTGTCACAAAGAAATGTCAACCATAATGCATGATGTAAATCTGACAATAGTTCATAAAAGAAAGCATGCTAATGATAAAAATTAACGTAGACACATAAATATTACAATTAGAAATAAAGCCATTATCGTTATGACAGAGGAATCATGAAGTATAATATCTCTTGAAATTCATTCCTAGTAATTTAAATGTTACATCTGGTAAATGTAATTTTTTTTTGTTTATGAATTTTAAGGGATGTTACAACCATGCCAAGAATTTTTGATGCAGTCGAAGTCAATTTTTGTTGCCAAAACTCTCACCGAAAAATCCTGCAAGATCACTAATATTTGTTGGTAATCCACAACTTGTTCTATTGAATTCTCCGATGAACGCTTTGAAAGGATTGCCAATCGTTGATAACCCACCGGTTTCCTCCCTACCATACCCTAACGGGTACTCTCCTTCCTCGGGGACCCATGAGCTCAATGGGGTTGACAATATGTGGCTAGCAACTGCAATAAAGCGCCAGATTGCTACTGGGAGGCTCCCAACCTCGCTCACGTTGTATTCAACCACACTCTTCCGCAGTCACCTCCGAGTCACAAAATGGATCTGTGTTCAAACTATGGCAACCAAAAACGGAAAAAATCCCTTCTCTTCCTCCTTTTCCTCTTTTTATTAACCCTTTCATTAATAACAATGCATTAGAGGAAATTTCAACTCAAAATGGGCCTTTTAACTTTTATTCAAATTCCATGTCATCATGTGTTAGCCAATGAAATTGCTTTAAATTTGAAATACCGTATAGGTCTTAAACACTTTTTTAATACAAACAAAAAAGTAGTTTTTTTCTTTTCTTCCTCCAAAATTAATAAATATTATTTTATTATTTTAACTATTATTTTATTAATTCATTTTAGGAGACCCATTTTGAGTTGAAATTTCCTCTAATTGCATCAATGCATCACTTTAGTTTAACTGATTCTTTACTTAATTGTTTTATTTGTTTATTTTATTCACTCAACCTTATTTTGTTATCTTGCTTTATATTTTACTTAGTTTTAAGTTTAGTTTAGTTTAGTTTAGTTCATGTATTTACTTATGATATTTATTTATTTATTCTTTTATTATTATTGTTTTATTTATTATTATTATTATTATTTTATTTATTTATTTATTTGTTTATTATTCTTATTTATATTAAGTTTATTTATATTTAATTATTTTAATTATTATTATTTATTTATTTCATTTAACAAATCCGGATATGTTTATGTTCTTCAAGACCAATTTTTATTATTTCTCTTTAGTTCATTTAGGTGTTTTATTACCACTGCATTCTCATCGTGGCCAGAATTATCAAGGCCTTATGCTCCCAGCATGCCCTTCCAATAATTCCCACAGGCGGGGAGTTGGTTATGACGACTGAGCCAATGTTACCTTAGTTAGCCTACCCTACGAAGAGCCAGGTGGTTTCTAGGGAATAGGGTTGAATCCCTATTGCGCGCCCCCCAGTATAATCCTTGTGAGTGACTGAATCGTGGCCTACCCTCACAGCATGCGCATTTGATGAGATGGAGTTTTCCTCACTCTATTCAAAGCTCACTGCGCCGCCCGTTTTCTAGAATTACACATATAATTTCTCAGCCCCATCACTTGATGTGGGTCGATTGGCAATCATCTCCCATCACCTGCACATATAACACCCTGTGCATCAAATCTCATAAAATAAGATTTTAATCATAACATAATTATTCATTGACCTCAATTGTCGAGGTTTCTCGACTCATTCAAAGTCCATGCATGTCAGTGCATCAAAACATATCAAAATTGAATAACATTACAAACAAGTTTGGTATCACCTTCCATAGTCGTTGACTCCCTTACAGTCTTTGCATATTGATGCTCTCTTTCTGTTCATGTACCTACTTTTCCTATCACATTCAATAGACCATCAGAGTATATGCTACACAATAAATTTTTCAATCATTCAATAATATTGAATTTAACTCTTTCTTGATAATTTCACATAATTTCTCATTCATTCATAATTAAACTCGTCATATAATCGTATTCATAATTAACCAAATCATAATTCATCCATCACATAATCCATAAGTCAAACAATTTTGTTTAGTTCATATCTCTTCAGTAGGTAATCATTTTACCCAGGTCTGGGTCATCTAGAACCAGATGCCGTTAATAGCATGTCCATATAAAATTTTAAATACCAAATTAATAAATAGTCAAGTCATTCTTCATAGAACACCCTCAAAGTCTAGTCATAATAATCTCCAAAATCAAGGTAAGAACAGGGTGTTACATTTTTTGTTCCAAAGCTTGGGTCAAAATACCCATTGATAAGAGGAAGGCCTTCCAAGCCCAAAGTAGCTAATGCATTCTACTGAGATATGCAAAAGATGCAAAAGCATACAAGTTGATGGAGGTTGCAACTAGGAAATGCTTCACTGAGTGGAGTGTTTAGTTTGAATAATATCAGTTGTATGATGCACCACCATTCGAAGCACAAGAAGGTATATCCACTCTTCCACTACCTTTTGATGATGCTGATTTGTTACATGTTTTAGATACAGATGAAGAGGATCAAGATCATCATGATCTTGGTATTGAGACTAAACCTCATGAGATTCTATATCCATATCCAGCTGTTGCAGCTGCAACTGTTCTCCCCAAATTTCTCAAATTTTGGGCCCCTCCTCATCATTTAGAGTTGCTTTGATTTCGTTTGATCCATGAAGGCTTGGTCTTGCTATAGCTTTGGTTGATTCTAGAGATTAATTTGTGGCCTGTTTCCAGAGGATCCTTGTGTTAAGATTTTGTTGTGGGTCGCAGAATTGAATTTGGATTTGATAGCCAGAGACTCGTCAGATCAGTTGCCCTTTGAACAAACCATTGTCTCTGAGATGAATTAGTTTAACCATTGTTGTTTTGAGTTTTCAAACACTTAAGTTTTCTTGTGATCGGGTGTCAATTTATGTTGGATCGAAAGCTGTAATTTTTTTTCTCGTCCGCCGTTACGGAACCCAAATTAGTTTAGCACCCGAAGTCCAAATCGTTCCGACTGCCGATGCGTGTTGACTTATTTTAGCCGCGTATCTGAAGCCAATTTTCTTCCACCGTTGCGGCTGGGAAAGTCTTTTGTCTTCCGATGTCCAAACCTTTCTGAATTCCAATTGAGGGTTTTCCCGCCCGCGTTGTGCCTGATTTTAGTATGTTTCCTTTCCGCCGTTGTGGCTGGGAAAAGCCTTTGACTTCCAACATCAGGATCCTTCCGACTTCCGCCGTGGATCACTTGGCCATTTCTTGTGGAGTAGCCGTTTCAGTTTGTATAATTTGCTGCTTTGTTTTATAACGCATCCCCAAACGAATAATGCGCAGGGATTGATTTTCGGTGGACGTAAGGAACTGATGCGCGAAGACGTAAAGGAGCAGTTTGGCAAGGATCGGAACGAAACCGACCGGATCGTTAAAAGGGCCATCGAGGCAGAAGGAAAAGTCAATAATGCTAAAGGCACGAACTCGACTGTCTGTCTGTTACTAAAAGGTTCATGAGTGCATACAGACGACATAGAAGAATATGAAGCAGTGGAAGAACTGGAAGGTCACGCGTTTGGGGGAAACCCAAACGATCTATTGAGTAGTTTAAATATTGTAAAGATAGGAATTAGAAAGGACTTTTTCCCTGGAAAAAATTGTAAACCATTCTCTTGTAAGATGAACTATTTCGTTTTACAATCAGAAACTGCACTTTTTCCTGCTGGAAGAAGCGCAAATGTGGAATGTATCAATGTGGTTAAATGAGCAATGTTGAAGAGGAACTATTTCGTTTTCAGCTATGTTTCATTAACTGTGAGAATGTTTTAACTTCCTGAACCTATGTTCTTGTTGGAATGTTCTTCAGTATATTTTATAATGTTTTCCACTGTGAGTAATAAATGTTGTCCATAAACAATTGGCTATCTGGTTGTTGAAACATCTTTAATTGTTCATGTGTTTTGAAGGAAGTGTCAGCTATCTGTAACTTTTCATCATGCATGTACAAAATGTGTTACTCACCAATGAATGATAACCTTGCTCCCTAGGGATAGATTAAGTAGTTAGTTTATTTTCTTGTTGTATGTGATTTAAATGCCTACGAGCCTAAGACGAGAGGTAAGAACCTGCGCATCACATTGTGACTGCTCCCTGCATTCTGATCACCCTGCATTTAGCTAGGCATGTGCATTTCATACATTAAGTCAAAAATACAAAAAACTCGATGGACCGGGCCGTAACCGGTAAAACCCTTTGTTTTTCTACTTGACCTACGGTGGCCGGACCGCAAACCGGACGGATTCCCTATACCAAACAGTCGACGGGCTAGTTGGGAACATTGATTGGGGAGAATCCCTTACTTTTGCCACCTGCGCATTTCCGGGCCTCAACACCAGCAACCATTCCAAACAAAATCCCTAAGCCTAGATGGGCTCAAAATATCATTTTGCAGTTGGGGATGGTGCTAGTAATCCATAAGATAGAAGGAGAACTAGGTCCCAGTATCAGAATGAGCATGTTGCTCTTTCTCTCATAGATTCACTCCCTACAGATTCGTGCAACAAATTTCCAAGAAAGTGCTACATGATGATAGCGAATGATCAACTACTTGGCCCACAGAAGAATAAAATTGATCATTCTCTACCTCTTCCTTACAAAATAAACACAAAGATTCATCAGTTCAGAAGGACATTGAGAGGTTCACATGCACAACTTCAGGATGTTGCTACACAAAAGAACCATACTGTTGCATAGTGCTACAAATTGCAGCAGAGTTCTGACAAGTTATTTTTCTAAGGAGGAAGCTTCTTTTCTTCTAAAGATAGCTTGTATTTTCTTGTTTCTGCTTATTTTGAGGGGGGTTTCCCATGAGGTTTTGCCCTATTTTCTCAATTTATTAAGCAACATTTTTAATTCTTTTAGAGTTGTATATGGGTGAATTTTGGCCTTGTTATTAGGGCCCGCAGTTATCCAAGTTAGGATTATGGGTGGGTTGGGGGGGGGATTTAAGGATTTATAATCCTCCCTTGTCCAAACTAGTCTATTAGATTATATTTTCCTAACTTAGGATTCATTCAGTTATTATTGGGTCCACTAGTACCATTGGGTCCACTTGGCCTAATGGGGCCACATGTACCAGTCACTAGAGTGTGGGGAACACAGATTGAGGCTAACAACAATTGAGTGCACATTCATGCATCAATCTATGCACCTCCTAGACCAATACCTATAATTTAGGAGCCACTAGGAGTGTTGACACCAACCTCCTTTAGTTGTCGGTAGTTGGTGACTAATCAATCTTAGTTATGCTTCAGTTACATTCAGTTAGATGTCCTCCAGCTCAGTTAGCACCAGTCTTACATGGTTGCATGTGGATAGGCGCCTATTCTCACCTACTTCTCACCTACCACCTCATTTAGGCTAGTTTAATTGATTATAACTGATTGAGAGACTGGATTAGACAACTGGAGCTTAGCTAGTTAGCTTCGATACTGATTTAGATACTTTTAATTAGCCATGCAGTCAGATTGAGTTGGTAGATTCGAATCATGTCCACATGATTTGAATTCCATTATTTGTAACATTGTTTTATACCGTTGTGATTAATGAAGTTTATACTGTAATTATGCTGAGAAATACTTGTATGTTTCCTGTGAGATTTTTTTGTTCAGTGTGTATTATTCATTCCTTTACACTGCATAATAATTCAATCTAATTGCACTCATTTCCTGAAGATCTAATGGCACAATAAATCTAATAATGTAGGAATATGTGTGCATATGACAATTGGTTTACTGTACAAGCCTAGATGGCAAATGGTTAATACTATGCATACCAACAATGGATGCAATAGCTACTATGTAGTTCTTAGATTGATTTGGGATCTCGAAATTACAATGACTAGATGTACAGTGGTACCAATGGTTACTAGAGGTGAGAGGACCAATATTTATTTTTAGGTATAGGGAATTGAGGTCTTAGTAGGGAGATTCTATAAGGAGTTGGATGGATTTACACTGTGGTTGATTACTCTACTTACAAGATGTTTTTCAGGACATTTCTTGTGATGGTACCTCACAGGGTAGTGTTTTGGACAAAGGGTACTACAAGTCTCTTAGGTCTATATGGGACCCTCAGATCATCCCTAGGTTCAGTTGGTTCAATTTGTTTGATTGTGGAGTTACGTCGGGATTGCTTTGGGACAAGAAATCCTTAGTCATGGATGATTGCAATGTCCCATTTTTTACAATCTGGGGAATAACTAATGATTGATGCCACATGGGATAAAGTAAAATATTATTAGTGATAATGATTCATTAACATATAAAGAGGACCAATTGAGCAAAGTGAAAGTGAAATGTGTGACATGAAAGGCCTAATGAAAAATTCATACAAATGCATCATTAAATTTGCCTGCATGCATATGTTATGTTGCATGTGTCATGCATAGGTGAAAAGAATAAAAAGGGAGAAAATCAACTTTCAGGGTATTCATGGTTATTATTCATCTTTGTGATTTGGATTTGAGAGCTCATTGATCTTTTTTATTTGTGGGTGTTGAGGACAGAAAGCCTTAGCCAATTTGGTTTTGTTTGTGAAATCTATTCATCCTAGTTGAATTTGAGGATAGATCACCGAGATATATCACCATGCTTCGATATTAACAGAGTTTGTTGAGTTTTGGATTGAATATTGAGTTTGTTGCTCATTTTTGTTAATATTTGAGAATAATTTCATCACTTTTGTGATGGATAAAGAAAGGGAAAGTATACCAACTTGTGGCGTGATGTAGAGGAGAGTCCAATACCAAATAGTACCATTTTGTACTATTCTGTATAGTTTCATATGGATTCTATATTTCATATTTGATACTTATTTTTGGAGAGCTAATTCCTATAGCAACTTTGCAGAGGTGTCTCCTTTACTAAACAAAGGAGAATTCTTCATTCATTAAGAAGTGACTATCATATTCATTCATGGGTATTTAATTGTTGAATTCGTGAGCATTAAGGGCTACCAGATTCATGAGAAAGAGGGATACAATATATCCATTGACACGTCATTTAATTTTCCCTAACAAGAGTCCACTTCTATGCAAGCTAACATTGATTGGGAAGCATTAATTCCTCCTCAAAAGGATGTGATCTACAATTGTATCTTACTACTCTTGGGAGATCCCATAATATCACGCATGAAAATTGTTGGAAGGTCAAAGTAAGTTGTTTTCCATATATGGGTATGCGCTCATTAAAATCAGGAGTATTTTTTCTTATAAGGGTCTTTATTCAACCTACTTGGTGTGTATATTAGACAGTGAACCTACATACAACCCCATGCCTCATGTTGAGTAAAATCTACAACTATTCATGCCAACTTTATCTTTTTATCAGCACTGTGTAAGTTTGAAGCAAGGAAGGTGATATTCATAATCTTCAAGCTGCTATAGGATTTACAAGTTGATACAGCTGCCACAATACTCCATTATCATTGTTTAAAGTCAGTTATATTTCACATATTCTATATGATTAATGTTGATTCATTTAATGGTATTTCTGGTACCGGATTTGAATAAATATATTTAAGTTTTCCTATGGGATTCATGCACTCTATATCACTAAATTTATGATGGTAAATTTTGGCATGCAAATAATATTTGAGTAAACAAACTGTCACATCTTAACATTGCCAAGAATTATTAATCTTACACGTTTTAACAGAGTGATGCTACACGTTTCTGCAAGTATTTTCCTTTGTTAAACCTGGTTGTGGGATTACAATGTTATTTTGAGCTATAGAGGGGTTTGAGACCCTGTTTTCTCTGTGTTATAGATTGAATCTGTGTGTTATTGTGTTTCCTTGTGGGTTATTGTGATGTGCATCCCTGTTTTAGTCTAAAGACTTAGGAGTGGAAGAGGCCCAGAATTGGTTGATAAACCTAGTGAAGAGACGAACCTCAGAGACATATCAAGAGGGGTTGGAAAATCCTTTATGCACACCCTGAAGAGCACTGGAAGGGAAGGTATGGCCTGAGGAAACTATGTAGCAATTAAGGGAATACTTTCTTGTGTTCGGTGTGTAGGTATTGTGGAATGCCAAGCTAGATATATCTGGTGTAGGTGTCTGTAGCTCTGTGTTTGAGCTCACTAGCTTTGAAATTCTACGTTTCCATTACCTTAGTAGCTTGATAAGATGAACTGTTAGTTGGTTTGGATGATTCTTGGTGTGCATTTGACTAGGTGTGAGTCATTGCTTTCCTAGTCTGAGAAACCCAACTGTAGGTTGGTTTGACTATGTTTTGATGTGTGTTGGCTATGTGTGAGCATATTGTTCCCTATTTCCTTGTGGAAATCATGCGCGGCTCAAGGGTGGCAATGGTGTTGAGAGATTAATGAACACACTGGCCTATGGTTGGGTGGAACATTGTAGTGACATAGCTAGTTGCAGGACAAATTCATCATCAAGATAAGTATTCTCTGTTGTGTTATTTCTGTAATGTATTTGCTTGTGAATGAAATGATTATGTTGAATGACTGAATGAATGAATATGATGAATGCTTGCAATGTTTAAGTAGAATTTAATGTTGATAAAAGTTCCTGCATTTGCATTTATTTATGCCTTATATGTTTTAATGCATTTTTCCTAAAGGTCATGGAGGCTAGAATCCTATAACAGAGTCAGAATGCATCTGACTTAGCATTTCCGCCCCTTGAAATCCACCTGGGGAAGGCGGAAGGTGGAAATCATAAAAGAGAAGTTGAAGCAAGGCAGAATGTGGGTTTTCTGCACCCCAGAATCTGCTTGCGGGAGGCAGAGGGAGGAAGTGGAAAAGTGCATAAAAGTTCTAAGGCAAAAGTTAAGTTTTTCGATTCCTGAGTTCCGCACTAGAGGGCAGAAAGGAAAAAGGCAGAAGGCGAAAACAAGGACAAAGGTTTCCATCGTTTGATAGTTTTACAACTCCCGAGTTCCGCACTAGAGGGTGGAAAGGTGGAATGGGGAAGGCAGAACCATGGATAGAGGATTTTGTCATTTGTTAGTCTTCTGATTCCCGAGTTCCGCACTAGAGGGAGGAAAGGCGGAAGGTGGAAGGTGGAACGTGGCTGAGTAATTCCATCGAAAAGTTATGTTTTCAACTTCCAAGTTCCGAAGGCTAAAGGCGGAAGGACGAACATGAATTGAATATCTCCATCACACATTGTGCTCTCGGTTCCTAGATTCTGCAGCGAAAAGGCAGAAAGAGGAGTGTAGAGGGCGGAGTGTGGAAAGGAAAGGTTCGGTGCAAAAAAGGTGTTTCCGCTCACAGAAGGGATCTGTGAAGGGTGGAATGAATGTTACAGTGGTTTCTAAGCCTGAGAATGAATGTTGAAGAGTGTGTTATGTCCATGCCATGTGTTTCAAAAGGAGAACAAGGGTTCTTGAAGCAATTTTTTTTAATTAATCTGCATTATGGGGTATGGGGACGTTACAGATTGGTATCAGAGTTTATGGTTGCAACATTGGGCCTAGATGGGCCAAGTGATTATAAGTAAATGGTTTTTACTTCTGAAATTTTTATGCAGCTAATAATGATGTTTATTAACACATTTTGCAGAGTCGTAGTGCTGATTAGAAAAGTGGGTTTTTGGCTCGGCCATGAGAACCTACGGCATGAATGATGCACAGAGTCCCTATGAGCGCGAAGAAGATGCTATGGGGGGGAAAGTTCGAGTTGGAAATGCTGAAACATAGTCCAACGGAAGGAGATTTCAAGAGAAGCCTAAGGGTGGATATGCAAAGCTACAGAGAAGATAATGAGAGAATGATTAAAGCTCAGGAAGAGAAAAATCAGTTGAATGTAGCAATGTTGCAAATTTTGATAGAAATCCAGCGGAGGATGAAATCTGAGCATCAAGCAGTAAATCCAGAAGGAAGTAGGAGCGGTGTTAGAAGAAGAAAGAGGTATTCTAGTGGATCATCTAACTCATAAGGATCCATTGGGGGTACAAGTTCTTCTTCTCACAGGAATAAGAAAAAGAGGCACTACCAGAACAACTCACGTGATGAATTCAAGAAGGCTAAGCCTCCTACATTTGATGGTGAGGTAAAGAATGGTCAAGAAGTTGAATCTTGGCTTCTTGGGATGATAAAATATTTCCAAGTCGAAGACTACTCTAGAAATATGAAGGCTAGGGTAGCCATCTTCAATTTGAATGGAATAGCATCCATATGGTCGGAGCACTTCAAGTAAGTGAAGAAGATCAGTGAAAGGGAGATTGTGTGGAAATAGTTCCAGAAGTATTTCAGGAAGAAGTACCTCTCTGATAGGTACTATGATGAGAAGATTAAAGAATTCCATGAGCTAATATTGGGGCAGCTGACCATGGAAGAGTATGCAAATAAGTTCTTGGAACTATTGAGGTATGTCATATATATCAGAGATGATAAAGTGAAAATTCAGTGTTTTCTAAGTGGACTACCTCAGTCATACAAAGACAGAATTGAGTTTGATGAACCTAGAACTCTGGACAAGGCTATCAGGAAGGCTAAATATTGATATGATAAGGACAAAGGCAAACCTGATTACCATAAGGCATAAAAGGAAAAGAATAATGAGAATTTTGACCAAAGGAAGAAAGGTTTCAAACCTTCTCACTTCCAAAATAAGCAATCTCAGCCATCATAAGCTGTGACTAAGCCAACCAGAGTAATGGATGACAGGTCAAGAAATCCAAAAGAGATCAAAGAACCACTCCAATGCTGGAGATGTGGAGGATCCCATCTGCGCAGGAATTGTCCACTTGAGAATGGGTATGTGAGGCAAGCACATAACATTCAAGAAGCTGAAACTGTGGGTCAAGTGGCAAGGACCATCCGTAGGATTTATGCAGCACTGGAGGACCAGCAGGCAGATCATCAGTCAACTGTGGTTGAATTTGTAGGTAATATTGTTGAGCAATCTGTTTATGTTTTGATTGACCCTGGATCTACTCACAGTTATATTACTCCTAGATTTGTTGATATTTGTTCTTTTAAGAAGTTAAAGCATAACAAATCATGGTTAGTTCAACTAACCACTGGGACTAAGAGAAAGGTTAGTGAAGTGGTAGAGAAATGTCCATTGGCTATGGATGGATTGGTCACTTATGCAGATCTAAATTTTCTACCACTTGGTTCCTATGATATTCTCATTGGAATGGATTGGTTGGAAGCACACATAGTAAAGCTTGATTGTTGAAAAAAGACTTTTGAGTGCATAGATGAAGAAGGAAACATAAGGGTTGTGAGAGGAATTCCAAAGGTAATTTATGTTAGGAATATTTCAGCAATGCAACTAAAGAGATGTTGTAGGAAAGGTTGCAGAGTGTATGCAACCCATGTGTTGGAGGAAGTAGAGAATGAAACTCCTAGTTTGGAGGACTTTCATGTTTTGCAGGAATTCAGGGATGTTTTTCTTGATGAAATTCCAGGGCTTCATCCAAAGAGGGACATTGATTTCACAATTGAACTTGTGCCAAGGGCAGCACCAATGTCCAAGACACCCTACATGATGAGTACACTAGAATTGTTAGAGCTGAAGATGCAGCTGCAAGAGTTGTTGGAAAAGAAGTATATCAGGCCAAGTGTGTCCCCTTGGGGAGCACCAGTGTTGTTTGTGAAAAATAAAGATGGTACACTCAGGTTGTGTATTGATTATAGACAGCTGAACAAAATCACTGGGAAGAATAAATATCCTTTACCTCAAATGATGACCTTTTTTATCAAATGAGAGGAGCAAAGGTGTTTTCAAAAGATTGACTTGAGGTCTGGATACTATTAGGTAAGAATCAACGATGAAGATGTTCATAAGATGGCCTTTAGAACAAGGTATGGACACTATGAGTTTTTGGTGGTACCATTTGGTCTCACAAATGCACCAACTACATTTATGTGTCTCATGAATAGTGCTTGTAACAGGTATTTGGACAAGTTTGTTCTTGTCTTCCTGAATGACATTCTTATTTATTCTAAGAATGAGGAAGAACATCTGAGATTGACATTGCAATTGTTCAAGGAGCATAAGTTGTACGCAAAGCTGAGCAAATGTGACTTATATAGAGATAGAATTCATTATTTGGGTACATTATCTCAGATGAGGGTATATTTGTGGACCCTAATAAGATTGAAGCCATTATGAATTGGCCGACTCCAAGAAATGTGACAGATATGATATATTTTATGGGACTTGCAGGATATTACAGGAGATTCATTGAAGGATTCTCCAAGGTTTCACATTCAATCACTTCTTTGCAAAAGAAGGGGATAAAGTTTGAATGGACACCAAGATGTGAGGAGAGCTTCCAGCAATTGAAGAATCTTCTTACAAGTGCACCAGTTATGAAAATTGCAGACCCAAGAAAATATTTTGTGGTGTGTACCGATGCATGCGGTCAAGGACTTGGAGGAGTTCTTATGCAAGGCAACCATGTGGAATGCTATGAGTCAAGAAAGTTGAAGGATCATGAGAAGAACTATGGCACTCATGATTTAGAACTTGCATCCATAGTGCATGATCTTAAGATGTGGAGGCATTACTTAATGGGTAGAAAATTTGAGTTAAGGACAGACCACTGTGGTTTGAAATATTTGTTTGATCAGCCAACTTCAAAAGTTAGGCAAGCTAGATGGTTGTATTTTTTATGTGAGTTCGATTTTGAAATCAAACACATAAAAGGAAAAGAAAATAAAGTGGTTGATGCACTCAGCAGGAAGGTGCATGAAATGCATGTGGAAACTCTTAGTGTTTGCCAATAAGATTTGAGACATCAAATTGTTAATCATACCACTGAAGATGAAATGTATCTGTAGATAAAGGACAAATTGCAGCAGCAAAGTCTTGAGAAGAGGTATTAGGGATATAAATTGGAATAAGATGGATTTCTTACTTACAAAAATAGAATTTATATTCCAAATGTACTAGATTTGAGGAGAATTCCTATGGATGAAATACATCAAGCACCATATTCTGGTCACCCAGGATATCAGAAGACAATTGCTACAGCCAAAAAGCAGTATTTTTGGATAGGAATGAAAAAGGACATTGCTGAGTATATTTCAAAGTGCATGAAATGTTAGCAGGTGAAGTTTGAGCATCAACACCCAGCAAATTTGTTGCAGGCTTTGCCAGTCCCATAATGGAAGTGGGAAGTTGTTTCCATGGATTTTATTACAGGATTTCCAATGACTTGAAGAAAACATGATTCCATCATGGTTGTGGTGGACAAGTTGACATAGGAAGCACATTTTATACCGGTTAAGTCCACATATAAAACGGATTCCATTGCAAAAATATTCATGAAGGAGATTTTTAGATTGCATGGATTGCCTAAGGAAATAGTTTCTGATAGGGATACCAAGTTTACTTCCAATTTTTGGAAGGGTCTGTTTGTAGATTTGGGTACCAAGTTGAACTTCAGCACTGCCTACCATTCTCATACTGATGGTCAGACAAAAAGGGTGAATCAAGAGTTGAAAGACATTCTTCGCATGTATGTGATGGATAAACCATCCAAGTGGGAATATTATTTAGGCTAGGTAGAATTTTCCTATAATAATGGACAGCAAGCATCCTTGGGGATGAGCCCATATGAAGCTTTGTATGGAAGAAGGTGTAGGACACCTGTGACTTGGGTTAATCCAGTGAACAGGATTGGGCTTGGTCCATAATTGCTCAAGGAAATGGATCAATAACTTGCAAAGATCGGGAAGAACCTGAATACATCCCAGGATATACAAAAAAGCTATGCAAACAAGCATAGAGTGCATAGAGAGTTCAGTGTCGGGGATCATGTTTACCTTAGAGTGAGGGAAAGGACGAGTTCCTTGAAGCTTGAAAGTTGTGCCAAGTTGTCACCTAGATACTGTAGGTTGTTTAAAGTGCTTGAAAGAATAGGGCCAGATGCATATAAACTTGCATTGCCTGCTAGCACTAGAGCTCATAATGTTTTTCATGTTTCTTTGCTTCAAAAACATGTACATGATCCTAACCATGTGATAAATTGGGATGTGATTCAGGTGGAACCCAAGGGAGAGTTCTAAACTGAGTCATTGTGCATCCTCGATGGGAAGGTCACAGTGCTCCAAAATTGAGCCGTTGGACAGGTGAAGGTGTAGTGGGAGCACTACGGTCCTGAAGAGTCCACATGGGAGTTGGAGGATTCCATGTGATTGGCACATCCACTTTTGTTTATTTTTGTAAAGCATCGAGGACAGTACTATTGTAAGGGGGAGGGGAATGTAACACCCCGGTTTTGACCCCAAGGAAGAGGGGAATGTGTGCCCCGGTTTTGACCCCATGGTATTGAAATTGTACATGATGTATATATTGTATGTAAATCATGGCGAGCAGCTCAAGGCCAAGGCCCTGCCATCGATTTGGTGTTTTTTATACAGGTGATCAAGGTTGATGCCTATGGTTATTGTGATAGTCATGCATAGTATATTTTGAATATCATGTAAATATGCAATTACTAAAATACCACATCTGGCTATGCACTACAATGTGAAAGAGATGAGGGCATGATTTCACAAGGAATAGGGAGGGGAGTTAGTCAAACTTCTGAGGCAATAGGGCGAGACCATATGTCAATGGGGGAAACCCATGAACCCTCAGCTACCTTTTTTCCCTCTATCCTCAATCATTCATTTATTCCAGAAGTTTATTGAGGTAGTTAATGCCTTGGGCGGAGAAAGGCATGGCAGTCTAATTGTGTGTATGAAAAAACCTGCAAAACTGCAGTCTAGGAAGCAGTGTTCTTGGTTATGAAGCAAGCAAACCCTGGATTGCGTGCCTAGTTCAATTTCTCGTGGGTCATGCTGGACGTTTGGGGGGTTAATCTTCCATCCTGTGGTTGTGGGGGTTCATTCTTCCATTCATTCATTCATCGGGGTTCATTATATCAGTCATGATTATGCATGGTTCATCAGCAGAGTCACGAAGCATTTTGGTTTTAGTAGAGAGATGCTACAAGTTTCTGCAAGTATTTTCCTTTGCCAAAACCTGGTTGCGGGATTACAGTGTTATCCTAAGCTGTAGAGGGGTATGAGACCCTATTTTCTCTATGTTACAGAGGGAATCCTATGTTGTTGTGTTTCCTTGTGGTTTTTAGTGATGTGCATTCCTTTTTTGGTTTGAAGTCTTAGAAGTGGAAGAGGCCCAGAATTGGCTGATAAACCTAGTGAAGAGAAGAACCTCACAGACAGATCAAGAGGGGTTGGAAAATCCTTTATGGACACCCTAAAGAGCACTGGAAGGGAAGGTATGGCCTGAGGGAACTGTGTAGTAGTGAAGGGAATACTTACTTGTGTTGGGTGTGTAGGTATTATGGAATTTGGATAGATCTGGTGTAGGTGTCCATAGCTCTGTAGTTGAGCTCACTAGCTTAGCAATTCTACCTTTCCATTGCCTTAGCATCCTGAGAAGCCCAACTGTTAGTTGTTTTGGCTGATTCTTGGTGTGCATTTGAGCAAGTGTGAGTCATGTCATGTCCCCTCCCGTCCACTAGAGATAGAACACAACCATTACCGCTATCTAACCAATGCAGGAGCACCCAGCTCGCATTTCAATCTATTCAAATCTGTGTAAATTCTCTTTCTTCTCAATAACAGTGAAATTGATTACGTCAGAGCTCAATTCGACTATCTACGAGGAAAAATATCAAAGGAGATCGAATGACGAAGAAAATAGAGACGGAGATCGATGGTCACAATCTATTCCGCATCTGGGAATAGATCAATGGCTAAGAAATAACCCGTAAGAATCAACGGTGTGGAAATATTCAATCTGTGGAATCAATGAAATATGGAAATTGTGGTCCCGCATCCTGCATTCTGCATTCCGCATTCCATATCCCGCATGTGGGATAGACTGTTGTGGAAATAATCAGTTGCGGAAATAGAGATCATGAAGCTGCATCCCGCATGTGGAAAGGAGAGTTGCGGAAGGAAAATCTACAGGGAACAAAGTTTACAGAAGTCCATTTCCGTATCTTGCATCCCGGAAGTTGCGGAAAGGAGATTTACAGAAGGAAAAGTTGTAGAAAGAAGATTTGACCTGTTTACAGAAGTCTTGGACAGATTTGATCATTTTGGCCATCACCAATCCGGCCATCTAAGCACCATAACGTAATTTAAAAATGCATTGAAAGAAACATACACAGATGCATACAATTGGAATTATACAGCGGAAGCAATTCATCAATTCAACACATTAGGCATGTTCATCATATTTCATTAAGAAATTACAATTGCAGAGATTAACATGGAGATACTTATCTTTGAAACAAGTTTGTTTCACAACCAGCTACGTCGTTGCAACGTTCCACCCAACCATAGGTCAGTGCACTCATCAATCTCTCAGCAACACTGCCACCCCCGAGCTGTGCATGATTCCCACAAGGAATAAGGATCACTAGCAGGCTCACACATAGTCAAGAATACAACCAAACTTAGCCAAGCCAACACAGTTGGATTTATCAGACTACAAACAAACATGCCAATATTGTTAGATTTTTATCATTTAAGCAATATGATCTTAGGATCTTATCTGAGAGAATAACATGCATAGAAATAATCACAAGAGACAAGAGACACAAAGAATTTTCCTCAGAGAAACCATAAAGGAGAAAACCCCGCAACTTCCTCAGAGATAGAATGAGCACTAGTAGCAAAAGTAAAATCTGAAAACATAAAGATGATATCTGATAGCTGATATCTCTCACTTGTTCCAACACTTCCTCTCTCACTCATGCGCCCCAGTTGAGTGAGTGTATATGTGTGTATAAATGAGGAGAGCCTCACTTCTATTTATATTCTTCCGTTCACTTTATTTCAACTCCAACAAGTCAGCTTCACTTGACAATTACTTACCAGGGTCAACTTCTCTATGAGAGTCTAATAACCCTAGTTCCCCACAACTGTGGGGACTTTACCCCCCTGATCAACAAGGAGGGTTAACCTCAACTCAATTGTGGGGACTATTGCCTCGACTTACAATGGAGGGTTAACCTCAGTGAATCTACATGACTTTATTATATTAATGACTCTCCAGATAGGAACATCAGGGTACAATATAAGATATACAAGTGAATACATTCCGAAGTTACAAATACATCAACACTCCCTCTTAACTAGGAAGGTATTCTCTTGACACAATTCATCAGCACAAGTCTTCTTCTCTGGATCATCACTGGATAATCATCATCACTGCTCTGCTATCTCGATCAAATGGTGTTATCTCTCAATTCTACTCATCATAGGAAGTTATACAAAGCCAGCCCTTTTTCATGTTGATTCTAGGCCTATCCTACATGTAGGTCTTCATCTTCTTCATCTCTTATATCCAACCATGGGAGGCCCAGCCTACCACCATGTCAGAAAGGCCCACCCAACACTTATATCTGACCATGGGAGGAACACATCCAACATCCATGTCAGAATGGCATGCCTAGCACTCACATCTGACCATGGGAGGCCTAGCCTACCACCATGTCAGAAAGGTTGAGCACTCACATCTGACCATGGGAGGCCCAACCTACCACCATGTCAGAAAGGCTTGTCCAGCACTTATATCTGACCATGGGATTCCTAGCCTGCCACCATGTTAGAAAGGCCCAGCACTCACATCCGACCATTGGAGGCCTGCCCTACCACCATGTCGGAAAGGCTCAGTACTTATATCTGACCATGGGAGGCACCCTACCACCATGTCGGAAAGGCTCTACACTTACATCTAACCATGGGAGGCCCAGCCTGCTACCATGTCAGAATGGCTCTGCACTTACATCCAACCATGGGAGGCCCAGTCTGCCACCATGTCAGAATGGCTTTTCACTTATATCTGACAATGGGAGGCCCAGCCTGCCACCATGTCAGAATGGCTCGGCACTTATATCTGTCCATGGTAGGCCCAGCCTACCACCATTTCAGAATGTCTCTACACTTATATCTGACCATGGGAAGCCCAGCCTACCACCATGTCAGAATGGCTCTGCACTTACATCTGACCATGGGAGGCTCAGCCTGCCACCATGTTAGAATGGCTTTGCACTTATATCTGACCATGGGAGGCCCAGCCTGCCACCATGTCAGAATGGTTCAGCACTTATATCTGACCATGGGAGGCCCAGCCTACCACCATGTCAGAATGGCTCTACACTTACATCTGACCATGGGAGGCCCAGCCTACCACCATGTCAGAATGGCTCTGCACTTACATCTGACCATGGGAGGAACCAATCCTACCACCATGTCAGAAAGGCACACGGACTTATGACTTCCCCTTGGAAGGAACCTCAATTTGGAGAACACCAAGATTCTCCCTGAAGTACTCAAAATTCACTCTAGCCAATGGCTTGGTCAACACATCAGCTATCTGCTCGTCTGTCACAACATACTAGAGCTTCACTGCTCCTCTCTACACCATATCCCTAATATAGTGATATTTGATCTCGATATGCTTTTACTTGTCATGGAACACCGTGTTTTCTGACAACTTCACACAACTCTAGTTGTCACAATATATACAAGTAGCATCCAACTGGAGATCAAACAAATTAGATAGTACCTTCCTCAACCACACTGCCTCACAACTAGCTAAACAAGCTGCGGCATACTCTGCTTCGGATGTACTCAGTGCCACGCAGGATTGTTTCCTGCTAAACCAAGAGATCACACCTGATCCCATACTAAAGTAGCACCCTGAAGTGCTCTTCCTATCAATGGCACTGCCTTCCCAATCTGAATCAACATAACCTTCCAGGTTAATCTTCTGATTCTCCTCATACTTGAGCCCATAATCAACTGTACCCTTTAGGTACCTCAGAATATGCTTTGCAGCAATCAGGTGAAAATGTCTAGGATCCGTTAAGAACTGGCTTAATGTGTTCATATCAAAGCAAATATATGGTCTCGTATTCATCAGGTACATCAAGAATCCAATCATCTGATGGTACATCGTAGCATCAACCGAATTTGATGAAGCATCACTCAATAGCTTCAGGTTCGATGCCATAGGTGTGGTCATGGCCTTGTAGTCCATCATCCTGAACCTCTTCAAGATCTCTACTGCATACTTCCCTTGTCCCATGGAGATTCCATTTGCATTCTTCCACACCTCCATTCCTAGAAATTAGTGCATCATATCCAAGTCCTTCATCTTGAACTCGGCAACAAGTCTCCTTCTTGCAATCTTTAATGAGTTCCTCTTTTCTGTCAAGAACAAGTCATCGACATATAACAGGAGCATCACTGGTCTTCCACCTTCAACCTTGAAGCAAAGGTTGGAATCTGCTTTACTCTCATTAAATCCTAGAGCCATCAGTAATATATCCACCATGTCATACCATGTCGAACCGCAGGATCTTCTGCAGTCACTCCCTCTAAAGCAGAGCATCATTCTCCCTCTGCCTTTCGTACTCTATTTATTGAAACATTCTATACTAGAGTGACAAGTAGCTTCCTCTGCTACTAGTATTCTATGTATCCATCTAGGGCCACTAGATACCAAGATCCTGAACCTTTTCAAAGGTTTTTCTTGCACCCATATGTGAGCTTGTCATCCTCTATAGGCTTTCATCTTCAACCTTGTAGCAAACGTTAAGATCTTCATCACTCTAGGTGATCTTCAAGATCCTCATGTATGTGTTATCCCATGGGTGCCTTCTAAGCTCGTACAAGACCTTATTTAATTTGCACACATGAGTCTGCCTGTCATGTCTCTTAACTTCCAGTGGCTGCAAATGTGTCTTCGTAGTCTATGCCTTCTTTCCATGAGAAGCCTTGTGCTACGAATATTTCCTTGTATCCCATGATGTTTCCATATACTGCATGATGGAACTACGAACTCCCCTTCAGGTCTCGATATTGCATCCTAGACATCATTCTTCTTGAACTGGTATTCTCCTTCCCTTTATTCTTGGCTATGTCTTCATAGATGGAAGGTTCTACATCAATGATGTCACTCAATAGCGTCACATAACTGCATTCGTCATATTATTATTCATTCTTGGATTATTTCTCTAACTATCATCACTTGTTCTTCGAAACAAGTCTCGTCCTTCTTTTCTTGTAGGTGAGTGTACGCGATTTTTCCTACAAGTCAAATGCATTAGTTGTATGGTTAGAAACATTTCATAAGGCATATTCATAATGGAAAATTATTATGCATAAATATATGATCATGCAACTATTTTATCCAATACAACAATCATCCATATCTCACGGAAACTTTCTAGATGCCTTCCATCTCTACCATGACATCATTGAGATTGTGCCATTAATCCAATATGTTAGCAAAGAGGTTTCATTCTAGATAAGTAGCAATGGAGAGTTGTATAGCACCATGAGCTACTTACCCATCACATGCATATTAGTAGTATACTATCATTAATGCAAAAATTCTATCATGCATAACACTTCAACTGAATATAAACAAATGCATAACAAAACAATATCATGAAATGACAATTGAATACTTATGTTTATTTGTTTCATGGGTAGACTCCTTCTCGAGCCTTCAGCTTCGTCATCTTCTTCATTCATAACAACATCATTTCTTATCCAAATGCTAATATGGATAAGAGGTTCTTCAAGAGTTGAGTCCTTTGTATTCCTCATCGCTTGAGGGATCTTATTTGAATCATGAGATCTTGATCTTCAGTTGCTCCCATCTTCTCTTTCCCTTATTATGATCTGAGTTTCATCTTGTGTGCACTTTTCCCAGAGTCTGCTGAAGGTAATCACATACTTCTGGCACACATTCCTTGAATGAATGAATCCCTTGATCATGGGAGTCCATTCAAGGTGGTTATCACAATTTCTGTATTCTCTACTTCTTCATCCACTTCTTCAAGTTGTTCTTTGATTTGAGAGACCCTTGTAAAGTATGACTGTATGGTCTCTGCATTCTGGATCTTTACATTCTTCAACTGGTTTCTCAAAGTCATCTTCTGATTTATGTTCTTCCCTTCAAATAGCTTGGTCAAGGAGTCAAACATCTTTGTAGGTGTATTTAGGGAAGACACTTGTGGTATAAGGCGATCCTTTATTGAATCAACAATTATCCTCTTGACCAAGTTCTTCTTGAGTAAGGCTTTAGCCTCATCTCCCTCTAGAACTGGAACCTCTCCACTTATGTAGGTGTCCAATTCATTTTCTTCAAGAACCAGTGAAATCCTATACTTTCATGCTCATAATTTTTCAGTTTCGCCAAGCTTGTCATCAAGCTGGTGTGATTAGTCATCTTGAAATGAGAACCTCAACTGTAAATAGCAAAAGATTAGATCTTACCGATTTGAGGTGTCCGTCTTGGTTCCGGAGCTGCCTGATCTAGGGTTTGTCAGAGAAACCCTAATTTTAAAAACTTGGAATTTAAAACTTTTGATTGGATAGAAATATAGACCTCTTCAAGGCAATCTGTCCAATGTACTCCTAATCTTAAAAAAGTGGCGGTTAACTACCGGAACAAGAAGCCCTAGTTTTCCAATTTCTTCTGCAGAAATTTCTGATACTGTTTCTACAATATATCCAAAACTATTGCTCCTATGTGTCTAAAATTTTGTACTCAGGTAGCCTCATCTGTCCTCTTTCCAACACAATAGTTTTTATCATAATTGGTTTCACCAATTGGGACTTAGGATAGTTTTCCCACGGTGACTTAATTCAGGACTGTTCAGCATAGCAAACTTGTACGGACTAGCATGTGTCACTGTTTCGCCTTCAGGGTATAAAATGTTTACCACAGAAATTAAATTTCGTGCCCTATATAGAACATCTTATGAAATTTCATTTGGACCTTTGTATCCCGAGATATAGCAATTCTCCCTAGGTGTCATCTTTAGGCATCAATCCTAGAAGAGGTTGGAACCCTGATTTGGAGGAGTCATATCTCCTAAAATACAGCGAATATGAGGTTGAAAGTTTTACACAGGGTACAGACGGATTTTATATTAGACTTGTGAAAATTTAGTCCCCTGATACTTCTTCAATCCCGAGATATAGCGAATGTACCAAAACTACCAGTTTTAGTATTTTAGGGTTTTTTAGGCCTGGGTTCAAATTAGGGTTTGACTTTCCCAGAGTTTTACCCAACCAAAAATCTCAACCTTGGTCTCTAAATTTTGATTTTGAGGAGAGAAATCCTATGCTAGGATCACTCAAAAATTCTACTTCTATGAAAAGCCTTAACTTTCGGCAGCAAAAACTGAAAATGCCCGGAATCAAATTCTGCTTCGACAAAAAGATGCGCCCTTCAATGGAGAGTTAGCCTAGCCTCCTTTTGCTGATGGATTGTGGAGAGAGACCCAAAAAGTAAGAATACCTAGCTTCTATAGCTACACAGTGTCTTCTTCTCACGTTAGTTCTGATACCATGTTAGATTTTTATCATTTAAGCAATATTATCTTAGGATCTTATCTGAGAGAATAACATGCACAGCAATAATCACAAGAGACACAAAGAATTTTCCTCGGGGAAACCATAAAGGAGAAAACCCCACAACTTCCTCAGAGATAGAATGAGCACCAGTAGAAAAATTAAAACCTGAAAACATAAAGATGATCTCCTACAACTGATCTCTCTCACGGGTGCCAGCACTTCCTCTCTCACTCATGCGCCCCAGTTGAGTGAGTGTATATGTATGTAGAAATGAGGAGAGCCTCACTTCTATTTATATTCTTTCGTTGACTTTATTTCAACTCCAACAAGTCGGCTTCACTTGACAATTACTTACCAGGGCTGACTTCTCTAGGAGAGCCTAATAACCCTAGTGCTCCACAACTATGGGGACTTTACCCCCTGATCAACAAGGAGGGTTAACCTCAACCCAATTGTGGGGACTATTTCCCTGACTTACAACGAAGGGTTAACCTCAATGACTCTACATGGCTTTATTATATTAATGACTCTCCCAATAGGAACATCAGGGTTCAATATAAGATATACAAGTGAATACATTCTGAAGTTAGAAATACATCAACAAATATACTGTTGGGTTTTTCAAGCTAATTAGTCAATCCAACTAACATATGGGTTTATCAGGCTGTAAGGGAGCGGGAAAACTTGAACTATTAAGCTAGTGAGCTCAACCACCAAGCTATGAACACATGCACTAGATCGGGCTTAGCTCCTAAAACATTTACAAACCCAACACAAGGAAGCATCCCCTTCTCTACTACACATTCCCTCAGGTTGTGCCTTCCATTCCAGTGTTGTTCAGGGTGTGCAAAGAAGAAAACCAGCCCCTCTAGATATATTTGTGAGGTTCCTTCTTACACTAGGTTTATCAAGCTAGTTCAGATCTAATTCCACTCCAAATTAGTTCAGACCAAGGCAAAAATATGCACATACAGCAGACCACAATGTCAACACAGCAAAATAGGCTTCCACTCACTCTGTGACAGAGGAGACCATTGCACAACAGCAATGAGGATCGAAGAATAGACGAAAAACCCAAAACAAAACATGGTTCTATAAGTAGGACAAACACATAGCGTGCATGAACAGAATGGAATAGAGAATTATCAGAATGGACCACGATGTTTCGATGAGAGCTAGATGACGGACTGGGCATGCACAACAAGGAAGAAAACTGAAAACATGAAGGATGGATGATCAAAACGTCTCATCGCTCTCCAAAACGTGAGGAACGATGAAAACGTGAATGCATGAGGGAATGGGCATACGTTTTTGGGTGTTTCCTTTTGACACATGGCTTTTCCCCAAAATGGCTCAAGGTTAAACATTCCCCCTCTTATCCTTAGGAAATCATGCCCCCGTCTCATTATTTTTTGCATTGACATAGTTGGTTATGGGTTTTTAATTAAATTGCATATTTATATGATGTCCAAAATTATATATTGTGCTTGACTTAGAGCCATAAACTGTAGGCATCAACCTTGATCACCTATACACAAAACATCAATCAATGGTAGGGCCTTGTCCTTGAGCTCCTTTCCATGATTCCATACAATATTTATATCATATATATTTAATATAAATGGGGTCAAAACTGGGGTGCTACATTCCCCTCCCCCTTCAACAGCACTATCCTCGGCGCTTTACAAAATTGAAAAAAAATGCTACGCTAGTACCACCCTCAGTGTTCTGCATAATTGAACAAAAATGGATGTGCCAATCGCATGGAATCCTCCATCTCCCATGTAGCCTCTTCAGGACCGTAGTGCTCCCATTGCACCTTTACTTGCCCTGTGGATCAGTTACGGAGCATTGTGACATTCCTATCGAGGATGCGCATTGGATCGATTTGGAATTCTCCCTCGGGATCCACCTGAATTACATCCCAATTTATCACATGGTTGGGATCATGTACATATCTCTTAAGCAAAGAAACATGAAAAACATTATGAGGCCTAGTGCTAGCATGCAATGCAAGTCTATATGCAACTGGCCCTATTCTTTCAAGCACTTCAAACGGCCCACAGTATCTAGGTAACAGCTTGGCACAACTTCCAAGCTTCAAGGAACTCTTCTTTTCCCTCACTCTGAGGTACACTTGATCCCCAACATTGAAATATCTATTCACCCTATGCTTATCTGCATAGCTTCTTTATTTGTCCTGTGTTGCTTTCATATTTTGCCTGATCTTTACAACCTCCTGCTCCATCTCCTTGAGCAATTTTGGACCAAGCAAAACCCTGTTCACTAAATTATCCCAAGTCACTAGTGTCCTACACCTCCTTCCATACAAATATTCATATGGACTCATCCTTACAGATGCTTGTTGTCCGTTGTAATAAGAAAACTCTACCAAGTGTAAATAATCTTCCCACTTGGTTTGTTTTTCCATCACATACATGCAAAGCATGTCTTCAAGCACCTGGTTAACTCTCTTTGTCTACCCATCAGTGTGAGGATGGTAGGCAGTGCTGAAATTCAAATTTGTGCCCAAATATGCAAACAATCCCTTCCAAAAATTGAAAGTGAACTTGACATCTCTGTCAGAGACTATTGCCTTAGGAAATCCATGCAATTTGAAAATATCATTCATGAATATCTTTGCAATGTCATCATTCTTATGCGTAGACTTAACCGGTATAAAATGTGTTTCCTTCATCAACTTGTCCACCACAACAATGATGGAATCATGTTGTCTCCGAGTCATTGGAAATCCTGTAATAAAGTCCATGGAAATAACTTCCCATTTCCATTCTGGAACTAGAAAATGCTGCAACAAACTTGTTGGGTGTTGATGCTCAACCTTCACCTACTGACATTTCATGCACCTTGAAATATATTCATCCATGTCCTTTTTCATTCCTGACCAAAACTACTGCTTTCTAGTCGTAGCAATTGTCTTCTGATATCCTAGGCGACCAAAATATGGAGCTTGATGGATCTCGTCCATAATAACCCTCCTCAAATCTGCTACATTTGGAATATAAATTCTATTCTTATAAGTAAGGAGTCCATCTTCTTCTAATTTATATCCCCCATACTTCTTTTCAAGGCTTTGCTGCTGCAACTTGTCTTTCACCTACACATACAATTCATCTTCAACAGCATGATTAGCAATCTGTTGTCTCAAATCTGACTGGAAAATACGAAGAGATGCCACATGCATTTCCTGCACCTTCTTGCTAAGTGCATCAGCTACCTTATTCTCTTTTCCTTTTATGTGTTTGATTTCAAAATCAAACTCGCATAAAAAATCCAGCCATCTAGTTTTCATAGCATTTAGAGTAGGCTGATCAAACAAATACTTTACACCACAGTGGTCTGTTCTTAGCTCAAATCTTATGCCAATCAAGTAATGCCTCCACATCTTGAGAGCATGTACTATGGTTGTAAGTTCTAGGTCATGAGTGGCATAGTTCTTTTCATGATCCTTCAACTTTCTTCACTCATAACATATTACTTGGTTGTCTTGCATAAGAAATCCTCTAAGTCCTTGACCGTATGCATCAGTACACACCACAAAATATTTCTCTGGGTCTGCAAATTTCAAGACTGGTGCACTTGTGAGAATATTCTTCAACTGCTAGAAGCTTTCTTCACAACTCGGTTTCCATTCTAACTTTATCCCCTTCTTTTGCAAAGAATTAATGGCATGTGCAACCTTGGAGAATCCTTCAATGAATCTCCTGTAGTATCCTACAAGTCCCATAAAAGATATTACATCTGTCACATTTCTTGGAGCAGGCCAATTCATAATGGCTTCAATCTTGTCAGGTTCCACAGATATACCCTGATCTGAGATAATGTGACCCAAGTACTGAATCTCATTGTTATACAAGTCACACTTGCTCAACTTTGCATATAACTGATGCTCCCTGAGCAATTGTATTGTCAATCTCATATGCTCTTCATGTTCTTCCTAATTCTTAGAATAAATCAGAATCTCATCAAGGAAAACAAGAACAAACTTATCCAAATACCTGTTGAAGACACTATTCATAAGGCACATAAATGTAGTTGGTGCATTTGTGAGACCAAATGGTACCACTACAAACTCATAGTGTCCATACCTTGTCCTAAAGGTTGTCTTATGAATGTATTCATCCTTGATTCTCACCTTATGGTAACCATACCTCAAGTCAATCATTGAAAATAACTTTGCTCCTCTCATTTGATCAAGGAAGTCATCAATTCTAGGCAAAGGATATTTTTTCTTCACAATGACTTTGTTCAGCCATCCATAATCAATACACAATCTGAGTGTACCATCTTTCTTCTTCACAAATAGAACTGGTGCTCCCCAAGTAGACACACTTGGCCTGATATACTTCTTTTCCAACAACTCTTGCAATTGCATCTTCAGCTCTAGCATTTTTGGTGTGCTCATCCTGTAGGGTGTCTTGGACACTGGTGCTACCCCTAGCATAAGTTCAATTATGAAGTCAATGTCCCTCTTTGGAGGAAGCCTTGGAATCTCATCAAGAAAAACATCCTTGAATTCTTGCAATACAAGATAGTTCTCCAACCTAATAGTTTCATTATCTGCTGCTTCCAAAACATGAGCTGCATACACTCTGCAACCCTTCCTACAAAACTTCTTCAACTGCATTGCTAAAATCTGCTTCATAGAAATCACATTTGGAATGCCTCTTACAACTATTGGGTTCCCTTCTTCATCCATGCATTCAAAATTTGTATTATAGCAGTCGAGCTTTACCCTGTGAGATTCTAACCAAACCATTCCAATGAAAACATCATAGTAACCAAGTGGTAGAACATTCAGATCTACACAAGTGACCAATCCATTCATCACCAATGGCCATTTCTCTACCACTTCACTAACCTTTCTCTTAGTTCCAGTGGCTAGCTGAAATAACCACGACTTTCTATGCTTTATTGAAAGCACAAATATCCACTACTCTAGGAGCAACGTAACTATGAGTAGAACCAAGGTCAATCAAAATAGAAACAGATTGCTCAACAATCTTACCTGCAACTTCAACCAAAGTTGACTGGTGCTTTGCTTGGCATTCCTCTAGTGCTGCATAGATTCTAGGGACAGCCCTTGCTACTTGACCCATTGTTTATGCCTCTTGAATTTTGTAAGCTGGCCTTGCATTCTCATTTCACAAGTGGATAATTCCTGAATATCTAGGGTCCTCCACATTTCCAACATTGGAGTGGTGCTCTGTTCTATTGTGGATCTCTTGGCTCTTCTCCCACCACTCTAGTTGGCTACTTCTCAACTTGGAATGGTGACTTCTGCTAATTCCTGAAGTAGAAGGTTTGAAACCCTTTTTCCTTTGGTTATACTTCTCATTCTTCTTGTCCTTCCATGTCTTATGATAATCAAGTTTTTCTTTGCTTTGCTCATAGCAATACTTAGCTTTCCTTATCGCTTCTTCTAGAGTTCTAGGTTCATAAAACTCAATTATGTCTTTGTAATATTGAGGCAATCCACTCAGGAAACGTTGGATTTTCACCTTCTCATCTTTGATGTACCTGACATGCCTCAACATTTCCAAGAACTTATTTGCATACTCTTCCATGGTCTGTTGTCACAATCTTAGCTCATGGAATTCTTTGATATTATCATCATAGTACCTGTCAGAGAGGTACTTCTGCTTAAAATACTTCTGGAACTATTTCCACACAATATTCCTGCATTAATATTTTTCACTTGCCTGAAGTGTTCCCACCATATGGATGCCCTTCCAATTAAATTGAAGATGGCTACTATGGCCTTCATATTTCCTGAATAGTCTTGGACTTGGAAATATTTCTTCATCCCAAGAAGCCAAGCTTCAACTTCTTGATCATCCTTTATCTCACCATTGAAGGTAGGAGTCCTCAACTTCTTAAATTCATCACGTGAACGGTTCTGGTAGTGCCTCTTTCTCTTATTCTTGTGAGAAGAAGAACTTGAACCACCAGTGGATCCTTCAGAGTCAGATGACCCACTAGGAGATCTCTTTCTTCCTCTAGCAGTGCTCTTACTTCCTTCTGGTCTCACTGTCCAGTCCTCAGAGTTCACATGCCTTTGAATCTCTGTCAAACTTTACAGCATGGATGCATTGAGCTGATTTTACTCCTCCAGAGCCTTAACCAATCTTTCATTATCTGACATGTGACTTTGCATCTCCACCCTTAGGCTTCTCATGGTGGCAGCAAAATCTGGAGGAGTATCTTGAAACCTCCTCCCATTAGACTCTGTCTCAGCATTTCCAATTTGGACTTTTTTCCCCATAGCTTCTTCCTCGTATCCATTGGGGTTCTATGCATCATCGCACATGTCGGTTCTCATGACTTAGCCAAACCAACTTTACCGAATTGCACTATCTGGAATGCTGCCCCTTTGAGGGTGACTATAATTCTGCAAAATGTGTTAATAAACAAAATTGTTAGCCGCATAATAAAATCAGAAGTAAAAACCATTTACCAAAAGCTCTGTTAACTGTTCAACTTGGCCCATCAAGGCCCAATGCTGCAACCCGCAGCTCTCATACCACACTATCGCGTCCCCTCCCATCCACCAGAGAGAGAACGTGACCATTACCACTATCTAACCGATGCAAGACCACATAGCTCGAAGTTCGATCTATTCAACTCTATGTAAATTCACTTTCTTCTCAATAGCAGAGAAATTGATTTTGTCAGAGCTCAATCCGATGATCTACGAGGAAAAATATCAGAGGAGATAGAACAGCAGAGAAAATCACGACGAAGATCGACAGTCACAATCTATTCCACATATGGGAACAGATCAACGGCTGAGAAACAACCTGCAAGAATCAACGGTACGGAAAGCTTGAATCTATGGAATCGGGGAAATATGGAAATTGTGGTCCCGCATCCCGCATTCTGCATTCCGCATTCCGCATACCACATCCCACATGTGGAATAGACCGTTGCGGAAATAATCAGTTGCGGAAATAGAGATCATGAAGCTGCATCCCACATCCCACATGTGTAAAGGAGAGTTGCGGAAGGAAAATCTGCGGAGAACAGAGTTTACAGAAGGTTGTTTTCGCATCCCGCATTCCGCATCCCACACCTTGTATCCCACAAGCTGTGGAAAGGAGATTTGCGGAAGAAAAAGTTTTGGAAAGAATATTTGACTTGTTAACAAAAGTCTTGGACAAATTTGATCATTGAGGCCATCACCAATCTGGCCATCTAAGCACCATAACATAATTTAAAAATTCATTGAAAGAAACATACACATATGCATACAATTGCAATTATACAGCGAAAACAATTCATCAATTCAACACATTAGGAATGTTCATCATATTTCATTAAGCAATTACAATTGCAGATATTAACACAGAGATACTTATCTTTGAAAGAAGTTTGTTCCGCAACCAGCTACGTCACTGCAACGTTCCACCCAACCATAGGTCAGTGTGTTCATCAATCTCTCAGCAGCACCTATCACCCCCGAGTTGGGCATGATTCCCACAAGGAATAAGGATCACTAGCAGTCTCATACATAGCCAAGAATACAACCAAACTCATCCAAGCCAACGCAATTGGGTTTATCAAACTGCAAATAGACATGCCAATAAACTGTTGGGTTTATCAAGCTAATCATCCAAGCCAACATTCATATTAAGGACCATCCAAGCCAACTAATAGATGGGTTTATCATGTTGTAAGGGAGCAGGAAAACTTAAACTGCTAAGCTAGTGAGCTCAATCACCGAGCTATGGACACCTGCACTAGATCGAGCTTGGCTCCTAAAACATCTACACATCCAACACAAGCAAGCATCCCCTTCTTTGCTACACAATCCCTCATGCTATGCCTTCCATTCCAGTGATGTTCAAGGTGTGCAAAGAAGACAACCAACCCCTCTAGACCTATTTATGAGGTTCCTTCTTACACTAGGTTTATCAAGCTAATTTAGATCCAATTCCACTCCAAACCAGTTCAAAACAAGGCAAAAATATGCACACATAGCAGACCACAATGTCAACATAGCAAAACAGGCTTCCACTCACTCTGTGATAAAGTATACCATTGCACAACATCACTGAGGATCAAAACAATAGACGAACAACCCAGAACAAAACACGGTTCTGTAAGCATGACGAACGCACTGTGTGCATGAACATAATGGAATAGAGAATGATCAGAATGGACCATGATGTTTCGGTGAGAGCCAGATGACGGACTGGGCATGCACAATGAGGAAGAAAACTGAAAACGTGAAGGATGGATAATAAAAACGTCCCACCGCTCTCCAAAACGCGAGGGAAGATGAAAACGTGAATGCATGAGGGAATGGGCATATGTTTTTGGGTGTTTCCTTTTGACACATGGATTTTCCCCAAAAATGGCTCAAGGTTAAACATTCCCCCTCTTATCCTTAGGAAATCATGCCCCCATCTCATTATTTGTTGCACTGACATAACTGGCTGTGGGTTTTTAATTAAATTGCATATTTATATGATGTCCAAAATTATATATTGTGCTTGACTTAGCACCATAAACTGTAGGCAACAAACTTGATCACCTATGCACAAAACATCAATCAATGGCAGGGCCTTGGCCTTGAGCTCCTTGCCATGATTCCATACAATATTTATATCATATATATTAAATGTAAACGGGGTCAAAACCGGGGTGTTACAAGTCATTGCTTTGGCAATCTGAGAAACCCAACTGTAGGTTGGTTTGACTATGTTTTGATGTGTGTTGGCTATGTGTGAGCTTGTTTTTCCCTATTTCCTTGTGTAAATCATGCCCAACTCAGGGGTGGAAGTGGTGTTGAGAGATTAATGAACACACTAGACTATGGTTGGGTGGAACGTTGCAGCGACATAGCTAGTTGCACGACAACTTCATCATCAAGATAAGTATTCTCTATTGTGTTATTTATGCAATCTATTTTCTTGTGAATGAAATGATTGTGTTGAATAAATGAATATGATGAATTCTTGCAATGTTTCAGTAGATTTTACTATTGATGAATGTTCTTGCACTTGCATTTGTTTATGCCTTGTATGTTTTAATGCATTTTTCCTAAAGTTCATGGAGGTTAGAAGCTTGTTACAAAGTCAAAATGCATCTGACTAAGCGTTTCTGCCCCTTGAAATCCACCTGGGGAAGGTGGAAGGCATAAATCCAAAAAGAGGAGTTGAAACAAGGCAAAATGTTGGTTTTCTGCACCCTAGGATCTACCTGTGGTAGCCGGAGGGAGAAAGCGAAAAAGTGCAGAAAATTTCTAAGGCAAAAGTTAAGTTTTCTTATTCCCGAGTTCCGTAATAGAGGGAGGAAAGGTGGAACGCGGAAGGTGGAAATGTGGATAAAGGTTTTCGTCATTTGATAGTTTTTCGATTCCTGAGTTCTGCACTATAGGGAGAAAAGGCGGAATGCAGAAGGTAGAACCATGGATAGAGGATCCTGTCATTTATTAGTCTTCCAATTCCCGAGTTCCACACTAGAGGGTGGAAAGGAGGAAGGTGGAATGTGGCTGAGTAATTTTTTCAAAGGTTTTGTTTCTGACTTCCACGTTCTGAAGGCGGAAGGAGAAAGGTGGTAGGCCATTAAATGATTCCATCGAAAAGATGTTTTTCCAACTTTCGAGTTCCTAAGGCGAAACAAGGAAGGCAGAACGTGAGTTGAATATATCCATCACACCTTGTGCTCTCGGTTCCCATATTTCACAGTGGAAAGGCGAAAGGGGAGTGCGGAGGGCGAAGGGTGGAAAGGACAGGTTCAGTGCGGAAAAGGTGTTTCTAGCCGGAGAAGGGATCTGTGAAGGGAGGAATGACTGTTACAGTGGTTTCTAAGCCTAAGAATGAATGTTGAAGAGTGTGTTACATACAAGCCCTATGTTTTGAAAAGGAGAACAAGGGTTCTTGAAGCAATTTTTTTTAATTAATCCACATTATGGGGTATGGGGACGCTACACTTCTCATGGAGAGGGATAAGACAATGATCCCAAACATGAAAGAGACGAGGAACCTCATAGAAAAACAAGTAACATTAAAAAAAAGTCAACGAAGATAGGAAATCACCCTCGATGGGTTGTACTTACATACTACATGATTTTTATGTAGGATTAATATATATTAATTTATCTTATTAAAAGTTACATTTATAATTCTAATCGTTACTTAGTATATTATGTTTTATGCTGCAAAAAATCTTAATTAAAATAAAAATTAAACTTGGAGAATTTCTAAAAGATTTAACATCAAAAGAGAAACTGTGTATAGATGAGAATTATATGTGTTCAATGGGACCAAGTTCTAGTAGTCTTAGTTGCAATCACTCTATGCATGATAGTGAAGGTATGGTCCATTGTGCATTTTTCAAGGAAATTGAGACTATATATTATCATATTAATTAAAATTGATACACTAAAATTTTCATGGTACTTATTCATTTTGTGGGATGCATATTAATGTTCGAGTACATGGTGCAAAAAAGGTGATGAATTTAGATGAATATCTATCGTGGCATAAGACAAAGCATCTACTTATCATGAACATATACAAACTTATTCAAGAGGATGGATTTTAAAATTTGGAAGTGAAATTTTTTTCAATGAGAAATTTTTTACACTATCACGAGGGAGTGATAAAAATAATACCACAAACATTAAGTTGGAATAAGTAATTCTAGTGAGAAAAAAAACATTACAACGTCTATGTAGAATATTCCCAAATACACAATTTAGTGATAGATGGGTCATTCATAGATTCTCTAAGCTAGTGAGAAGGAGGAGCTACTATTTTAGGTGAAATACTTTCAAATTAGTCTTATCTTTAGTCACTCATGTTTCTGGTCCTTTACTTTTTATATTTCATTATGTATTGTCATTGGATTTTATATTTTACTTCATCTTTTGTGGTTTTAAACAAGCTCAACGAGTTTGGAAATAAATTCTTTAAGGATGACATAAAACCAAAAAATAGACTAGCAGATGATGATAAATCTATCTTTAAAAACATACTTAAGGATTGGGAAGATGCTAGGGAGATGTCCCTCTAGAACAAGGCACGAGGAATGGACACTTGGACACCACATCAAAGAGTTGCAATGGTAATAAAAATATATATAATTAGTTAAATTATCAAATAACATTTTTTTATGACTCATTTTGCATCAATTGTTTAACTTCTACATAACCAATATAAAATAGTACTGAATTTTCTTGATCTCTTAGTTGCTTAAGCTTTTAACTTGTAGTTGTTTATTTTGATATGTTATTGGCATCGACCTAGGAGATACCTTCACCCCACAATGTACATTTTATTTGTTGTAATCTTTTAGAACCAATGACCTACTTTCATGTTAATTTGTAGAACATTTATAAAATTAACAAACATTATCTTCTCCTATGTACAAGCATGAATAAAAAAACAAATCTAAAAGCATTGATCAAGCTAAGAGGTCCTTGATTAGATGTGCCATGTAATTTTATCAGTATAATCTCATTTATTATGTTATTATACTAACTTAAAATATGTCAATATTGTTTTATTTTATTGTGAATAGTTTATAGTCCAGAGCTAACCAAAATAAATAAAGAAACAAAGTACCGTAATGTTGGAAGTTAACTAGCCATACTCTCGATAATTAATTGTTATTTATGTGTTTATTTTTTTACGTATGCTTAGTTGGACTTATTATTTCATTAATTGAATTTTATTATTATATTCTTCCAAATTAATGATGACAAGAGTATTTTGGAGGAATCACAAGGCTTCGACAACCTTTTAACCTAAATGCTTTTTATTACATATTTAAATGTTAACAACCTTTTAGTTTATTGAAGTCGTGTTCTTTTAATTTGTTATTATACAACAATGATGAGGAGTGTTTAGAAATTAAGGGAACTTCCGACAATTCAATTGACTTTCAATATCAACTACAATTCATTTCCTCATACATGTAGACATTTTTTCAAGCAATGTTGATTAAAATTTGGCATTTCCTTAGAGTGGCAGTGTGCCACTCCTTTTTTCAATGTAGTTATCCTAGGGAAACCACAGGCACTTCCCCTCATTTTAAGGATGGTACCCAAAGTAAACCCAACAATATTCAGGGCACAAGGCCATGTCAACAACAATATACTCACTATGAGATCAATATGTAACTTACAGCAATTGAACAATACACTCCATCCCACAACTACTCGGGTTAGACCCAATTAATGAGTGTACCACTTGTTTACGAGCAAAACAATTACATGGTTATTTTTTTATTTAATTTAAGATTTCATTATTGTATTTATATATACATGTTTTTGATTTCATGGTGTGAAGTTGACTAAAATTTAATGTGGTAAAAGTTCATAATTATGTATCCCATATGTATATTCTTGCTTCTACTTTTACCAAAAAATTAAAAAAATGCACTCGGTGAATGTTTAATGATCGTGCATTCTTAGAGATTCACAAATGTGTCTATTAGTGGAAGGTAGTTTTCTAGTGGTGTGATTCCAAGCTCCTCCCTCGGCTAAAGCTTACCCTAGCCATTGTGTTCTTCCTGCAGATTATAAGAGTTGTCACTTGAGAATAGATAACCATCCCAACTACTTGTTGTGAGATCAAATCAATGTCCCAAGTGAGAAAATTTTGGTCATTATTGGAATTTAGATGCATTCGAACTCTTAGAAAATTCATTGAACTCGAACAAATGATCTTGATTAGACTCTAGTCCCCAAATCCAAGGAAAAAATAATCATTTTTCAAACAAATATTTGATTAGAAAGTTTATAGGACTTTGACCTAGCATAAAGGATACTTTGAGGCATGGATAGCAAACCATTAACCACCCAAGATTTAAGGCAAGGTAATTGTGTTTGCATGTTGCTGAGGTTTTTTGCTTTCTTATTCCAAACTAGGGATCATCAAAATTCAATATTTTGCTTAGGTCCATACTTCTAAGGACCTCCAAGTATGTTCTTAACTCATTAATTCCTTGATTTAAACCTTGAAGAGATATTTGTATGGGTAAGGATTCCCACCTCCCATTAATATTATGGGATCAAGACATCTTGAAAACTATTGGGGATAAACTAGGTCAATACAGTACAAGACAAAGACCATAGCATAGAGCAGAGGTTATAGCATAAGTTTTTAGTGTCACAATATTGGCCAAAATTGTCCAAAAAAACCTTTGCTACAAACTCTACCAATGGTATCGGATGGTTTGGCAAAGGTTTTTGCAGAAACTTATTATAATTAAAAAAATTCAGCCACATAAGGCTTTAGCGAAGATTTTTTCACCAATGCTCTTTATTCATATAAGTGCATCGGTGATAACAAATAAAAAACATACCAGTGCATACAAACCAGTACCAATGTGCACCTAAATTTGAACAGCATTGGTGCTTTATAAAATTATATGCACTGATGCTTTCTAAGAAATATCGCACCAGTGCTTATGAACTATTATAATGCACCTATTCTATAAGGGAAGGAAAACACACCTGTGAAGTTGATTAGAAAATTGAGGTGTGTTGCATTTTTACATTCATTTGTGTGGTTACAATAAATTGGATTATCGATGCAATTATATATAGAAAGCACCGGTACGTAATAATAAACATGCACTAGGGCATATAATGACTAGTTTTTTTCATCAATGCACATTTGTTATAAAAGCATTGATGCTACTTTTACTTAAACGCGTTGGTGCGATTAAAATCAAAATCCCCAGGGTTAATTTTACTTACACAAACAGGTGTGATTGAAACAATCAAAAGCATCGGTAATCATTTTCTCTTTGGTGAACAGTGACCGGTGACAATGCATTGAAATATCTATATATATTTTTTATTTTTTTATTCCATTAGTCATCAGTAATTGAAATATTTTTTATAATAGTATTCATATAATTTTAATTTTAATTATTGTATTTGGATATGATGTTTGGATTAATTTGTTCTATCATCATTTTCTGCATCTATTGTAATATTTAATCGACGATGTAGCATTTCACAACGACATTGGACGGTGCAATAGAATAATAAACATTATTTTATTATTTATGAATAAGAGACCACTTGTCATGCAAAATGGGACAACACAAAGATTTACAATAATCAAAATGTCAATATGTATTGTTACACTTATCTGTTACTCATTGTCTTTAAATTGGGACATTATGTCCAGTACTTTATACAAAATCTCTTACTTTCACAGACAATTATTTCAAAATATACAACAACTTGCATTATGATCCAATCATATTTATCATTATTCTTCATTGGAACTATTGTTAGTGTTTGAGCTACTTGTATGACTTAGGTTATTTGGTCAAATGTTTTGTTGATTGCTTCAATTGTGCTCCTCATCTTCAACATCCATCTGCAAACATAACAATAAAGTGTAATGAGTGTATCTACATTGGTGGGCATAATGCTAATTAAAATTGATATTATATATGAATGTAAATTGAAAATCATGCCATAGAAAGAATTGAGTCTTGAATGATATACATTCTTTAAAAACAAAACGTCATGTTGTCTCTTAACAGCTCTTCTATTGGCTCCACTCCATACTTTGTTTCCTACATATTTCATACCCCGTCACAAAACATAGATTTAATATAAATGTTTTTGTTGTTCCATTATTTATAAAATGAGAGAAGTAAAACAAAATGGATACGTACAAATTCCTCAATTAATTTTTGATATGCCAACATATACTCACAACCCATACATAACCCAATGCCAATAAATTCTTCTGATGGTTCTTTGTATGTTGGTGTTTGTTTGAAGACATCTAGGGATGGTTGATGTAAAAAAAAATTAAAATGTAAAAATAACAATCAATATGAAATCTTAAGTTGTTATTTAAGAAAATCACAATTACTCACAAACTTTACTATCAAAAATTTTTCCTTGTCGTCATGTCTGATGTGTTGAAGGGGGGCCCTTTTCTTTTCTTTTTTGCAATAAAACAATTGAAAATTAATATTTAATGTATGCACATAATAGAAAATTTTAATGATTACATATAATTGAAGCATGTTTTTTTCTGAAATGGCTCCTCCTACGATGCAATTATGTCCATTTCTTTAATCATCTCCTTGTGGACTTTTTTGAACTTCCCTATTGGCATTTTCATATATCAACTCGTTCATCCTTTGGGATTTGCATAATCTTCTTGAAAAATTAAAATGGCATTAAACTATTTTTATATTTATATGAAAATTAAATATAACAGAATTAATATTACTAAAGGAATGATTTCTAGTATTATAGACATATTCTATAAAAGCATGTTTAGGAATACTACTTTTTAATGATTTTTTATGTTCTCGTATCTTTTTGTTATTACAAGTCTAATAGGCCTCACCAACCATTGATCTAGAAAAGCTTCCTATAGTCTAGATATAACCTAATTCTTGGAATCATAGGATTAATTTATGTATTGTAAGTGGAAAGTGATAAATTCTGTGAATCATAGGATCATCAGCCTGCATGAATTCAAATGGAAGAAAATATTGCAGAAGAGAGAGAAGAATTTTGCATAGACTATTCAATTAATCATGACAAAATTGCACACACATGGGAAAAAATTGGAATAATATGATTATATTCATGAATCAGTAATTAATATGGAATACATTGGTTGTACATATAGGATAATTCAAATGCCTAAGATAGGATTCAAATCTACTAACTCTAGAGCTGAAAATCACTATTGGAGCTCACTAATGCAACTCTGGATAACTAACTTAGTCTACAATTAGTTAACTGATGAGGGTAGGTTAGAAAAGGTGTCCACACTCCCTTCAATCATGTAAATTGGTACTAGGCTAACTGATTGTGATATAACTGATAGTAACTGAAGCATAACTGAACATAACTTCTTACCTTCTAAGGTCCACTGAAGGAGATTGTCGGTGGCACTCAAAGTGGGTTTCTAAATTATATGGATTGGTCCCTGGGACACCTAAACTCATGCAATCAAGTGCATTAAGTGGCAGATGTCCCCTAGGTGTGTCCCCCATGCACTAGTAGAGTGATGAAGACCTCCTAAGCTAGAAAATTGACAATTAGACTGCGTGGTCAAAGGGAGGATTAATAATAATCCCAACAAAACGTATGCCTTTACGTTCTTTCCACTATATCCCTTACAGTTTTATAATAATAAAAAATCCCATTTCATTAATTTCCAACACCACTCCAGATGAGCTAAGGACCAATTCATCGTCATTTACATCTTCCATTTTTTTCTTTATATGGAATTTCCTTCTATTAATGTCTGTCCGTGTAGAATTTTCAACATATGTGAAATAGATTGTTTGAAACATGGTAGTGAATATTCTTAAGTACATTACTATTGAAAATTTAAATAAAAAAAAACTATTGATTCCTTTTTTATTCACCTTATTCATCCCTCTACAACTTTTCCATTAAGGTTTTATGCTCTTATAAACTTAGATTGCAAAGAAACTTATTGAGCTTCCTTATTGACACACATAAACCATTACATATTAGTTAAGCTTACATATAATTTAAACATATTAATTTTATACAAAAATTACAAAGAACTCACCTTTTTCGCTTAGAATTATTGTTCCTTGATCTCTTATCAGACATTTTCAATCAATAAAAAAACATGGACCATTAAATAGAGAAGATATTAAATATATTATAGAAATAAATTACACAAGTTCCAGCTAAAAAAGTAGTATGTTGTATCGGTGCACTTTAATAATACAAATGCCCCGATGTGTTTACATAATGTACGCACCAATGGATCATATGCATAGATAACGAAAAATAAATTAAAATTTAAGCCACAGATTTTCCAGTGTGAAATTCCCTAAAACTTTAATAAAATAATTTATAGTCGAAGAGTGTGGTTTTATTATAAGTGCATCGGTGCGTTATATGAAAAGAACTGCACTAAAAAACCGCAAAAGAATTTTTTGCAAAAAAAAAATGGACAGGGACACGGTTCAGATCCAATACAATAAGTGGTCCCATTGCATCATATGCCCAATGCCTTACATATAGAATCACAAACAATTTAAACCTAAAATACCTTAAAAGAAAAACCCAAATTGTGAGTTATTACAAGGAGCTAAACCCTAATGTGAAATTTTGTAGCCACATACAAAAGGAAGCAATAAGAAAGCAAGGGGTTTAGTATTGAAGGCAACCATGAAATCTTTTATTTTTTTCTGAATTTATTTTAAAACTTAATAGGAACATAAATAAATCATGCATTGAGGTCTATATTAAGAATTTACATACTTGAAATTTCTACTATGCATAGTTTTGTGTGATTTGCCATACCTTACAAATTTCGATATTCAGAATAATTTGGTTGCTCCAAACTCCTCCCCGGTAATTTTCTCTTGCAAAACTATCATTTTGAAATTTTGGTAAAATAATGCAATAGTGATTAGTTTGTGTTTTTCTAACACAATCAAATTAGTTTCTTGAAAAATAAATTCGTATTCCTTTTTTAGCTTATGGGAAGAAAATAAATTGTATTATTTTTCTTTTGATTTTTTGCATATTGGTGCACTTATATATACAGGTGCATAGGGATGACGTACGAGAGGACTCACCATTCACATAAAATTTCGTATAACTTTTTTTCTGAAAACCAGTCTGTTAGTACGACATGAGTGCAGTGATGCACTAAATGTTAAAAAGCGCATCGTAAGGGCATAAAATAGGAGTATAAACATGTAAAAAAGGCATTTCCATGTTGCAATCTATGGTCATCAGCATACCTGAATTATATTGGAAAACAAGTGTGATATAGTTTTCAAATAGAATTGGGTAGACATAAAAATAAAAACTTTATAGGTATTTAAAAACCATAATTTCGTATTGTGTTTTCGATTCATCGATGTGTATGAGAGATATGATTACATCGGTGTGCTGCTATATAATAAGTGCACCAATTGCAATAATATTGAAAGATACATATTTAAATATCTGTTAGCAAAAATAGCAGATATTTTCTTTTTCGGATATTTTTGTGGATGTTTAAGGAATGTGCGGAAGTGTTTTATATGCATTGGTGTGTTTGGTTTTATAAGACACATCGGCGTGCTTGTTGCGCCGAGAGGCGCATTCTACAGCCCGGGTATGAGGTAGAAGTGTGATTCA
>LPNX010956541.1:100367-156676 GCA_001517045.1 Pseudotsuga menziesii | reverse complement strand
TATTATTGTGTCGGAGAATATGAAAAACCTCGAAGGATTGAGACATGAGAAGTTTAGCTTTTTTATACAAGCGACGACATTTAATAGCTCCCGTGGGATACCCATTGATCAGCTTATAGATGACATGCCTGGAGTCTCCAAATATCAGAACCTTTCGGAGCTTTTTGTCTCAAATGAGTTGAAGACCCTGGAGAAGAGCCATCCACTCAGCTTCATTGTTGGTTCTAGAGCCAAGTCCCCAGGCAAATCTTTGTTCCACTTGTCCTTTGGGATCCACCAAGATCCCACCTGCGCCTGCCACCCCTGGATCTAAGCTGGTATTATTAGAGCATGTTGGAGTAGTTTAAAATCCCTGGGAATGCATGTTTTAACTTAAAATGGTATAATCATCTCAATTGCTCTTTTAGGATACAACCACATCAATTACAATATTTCATAGTATACATATATTGCATAAACTCCCCTTATTCTTAATGTATAGGAAAAATGCTTGATTTTCATACATAATTGGACTTTATATTCGAAAAATGATTGGTAAAATTGGGAACCATGAGGGAGATTATCCTCCATCTTCATAGTAGGAAGATTTTTGTTCTAGCGCAGGTGAGAAGAGAAGTTTGGATGTTGGAATTGAACCCTATTAGTACCAAGCTTGTGATCTTGGTTTACATGGTAACATAGAAGCTAAATGGGATAAATTCATTCCGGCACTAAATGGGGTGGGGTTCACACTTACGGAGAAAGAGGACACCCTATTTTGGAACTAGTGTTGGGAAAACGGTAAACTGGCATAGAAGTACATATGGGGCCATTCTAGAGATGGAAGGTAGTTCAGTTAAAATATGGTGGGCTCGGTCTCTATGGAACTTGAAGATCCCCCTTAAGATATGGTGACTTACCTGGTTATGCATTCACAACAAAATACTCACTTGGGAGATCCTGCTACGTCGTGGCTTTCATGGACTTAGTAGATGTATATTTTGTTTATTGGAGAATGAGGATATAAATCATATGTTTTGCAGTTGTTTTTTTATAAGGCACATCTGGCAGGTGCTTCAATGGAAGTTGAAATTTTTGGATGGGTGGGGAAGCACGAATTTTGTGACAGCATGTTCAATTGGACTCAAGCTCGTTCTAGATTTAAGATTTTTCCAATGCTACTTGGTTGGGAGTTATGGAAATCCAGGAACCAATACATTTTTGAAGATATAAAACCATCAGCTGATATTATTATGGTCTATGTTCTGAGAGCATTGGGTGATCATGTTTCATTTAAATACATGGATAAAACTAGATTCATTACTCCTCCAATCTTCACTAAGGATATTCCAACTGGATTTTTTGATGGTGCAGCCAAGGAGGGGTTGTGTGGAGCTGACCAGTGGAACAAACACTAGGGCAGAGCTTTTATCATGTTGGGGACTCTTGTGGTTTTCCAAGAAACATGGTATCCTTTGCATACAAATTTTTGGTGACTCTAAAGTGGTCATTGATTGGGAAAATAGGCTACATGTCATTCAAGCGACAGAGTTTGAGTATTGGATCAGAAGAATAGATGAGATTAGGAAGGATTTTGTTGAGATCTCCTTTCAGCATGTGTTCAGAGAGCTCAATATTCTGGCACATACCCTTTCAAAAAGGGCTTTGGAACCTATGACAAGGATTTTATATTTTGGAGAGTACTCGGCGGATGGTATCATTGATGTTGGGTCTTACTCTGTCTTTTGAATTTCTTTATGTTCAGATGTTCGTTGTGATAGGCCTATGAATCTATATGACTTTGTTTTTTATAGCAATAGGCTTCAGCAGGCAGAGATATGTTTAGTTGATGTTGATAGTATGTAAGAAAAAACTTGGATCATGTTTTGGATGCTATGAACCATGTTTTTATACATCATATAACTTTGATTTTGTAATAAAATAATAAGTTACAGTTTTTTTTCTCATGAAAAAACGACAATGTTTCAGATGAAATATTAGACATGACACCCATGTCAATAACCACATCAATAACTACACAAAAAAATGTGTTATTTAGAGCATATAACACTTATTATGGACATGTGAAATCAACTGCACCTATAATTCATTCATTCCATGGACGTAGTCATTGGCCACCATTCGTTGTTCAATATGTAGATGTCATCTCTTTATTATAAAATATAGTTTTCGAGAACACAAATAAAGATTTCCTTAATTAAGGACAAATAAATCAATTTTGATGCATTTTACCATATTTGAGTGATGATGGAAATTCGTCCATTAGTTGTAGCTTGGGTGGTTGGGAGGAATGAATGTTACCCTCCCCACCCAGGTTCAATTCTTATAAGTGGCATGTTTGCTCTTGTTGAGCCCCTATGTAATGAATGAGTAAATGAGTGGACCTATTTTTTATTCTTGCGGGGCCTTGACATAAAAAGTAAGTGCAAGAAAATAAAAATTGGAAATACAAATGGTATGTTTTCCATTCTCTCCCATTGTTACATGAAATTCCTACCTAACAAAGATGTCATTGTTACATGAAATTCCTACCTAACAAAGATGGGAGGCAAGCTAAGCATTGTTGTACATAGTTAAATATGTTGGCTCAATTTAGATTTAAAATATTTTTTAGAATCACATATATAAGATTACAAATTAAAACCATAAACATTTTGTTCACATTTCCTCAACATTTCCACTCAAAAAAAGGAGTTCGCATTTAGAAAAATTTAATTCCTTTCAAAGCTTAGTAGATATTTTTAAGATGTATCTATGATGGTGTAGCTATCTGTTATTCATATGCATGTGACACGTTTATTTCTGGTTTTACATTCCTATCTTTCTCCTTCTTCAGTATTCTCGTGTTCTTAGCAATGACGTCAACGGAATGAGAAGGGCAGAGAAACGATACAGCAGTAAGCTTAGATTGCAGACGTCGGTTCTTTAACCTTTGGAAAGACTACAATGATCTCACTGACAACTAGATTTTAGAAGGCAAAAATTAAAGCATTTAAGATTTGTCTTTTACCTCCAAGATTCTTTATTCGTTTATCCATGGTGAAGTTAGTAGCTTCAGGACTCTTTTGAATGAAGTGTTGTCTTGCTTCAATACTTGAGAATGGGCCTGAACCTAACCGTAACCGTGTGTAGGGTACTTTCCTAAAACAGTTTTAGTAATTATCGAATGACGTATACATTGTGGAGAATTTGTACATAAGTAACCCATTTTGTTGCATGAGAAAATTGGTTTTCGATAAGAAGGCAACAAGACTACGTTCAAGAATATTTTGCAGCGTTGACGATGATGCACAAATTCAATTGATATCATGAACCAAACCAACCAACCTTCAGGGAGGGAAGCTACTTACAACATTGAGTCAATATTGTCATTCAAATCACCCATCCAAGAAGATTTGAAAACATTCTTCACCGTGCCACTATCGCACTAGTATGTGGACTTCATGCATGCCTTAGCCGGATTTATCCGCTAGGATCACCTCGGGTCCTATGCATGCCTTGGCAGATTTATCCACTAGATCACCTTGGGTCCTCTCCATTGATAAATTTGAAGGGTGGGTCTTAATTTCAATGTGAAGGGTATACAATATTTAAGTCTTTCAATTTCAGTCCCTCATCTTTGAAGGGAACGTAAATAATTGTACTTCATTTGAGAAGTATAATTAATTAAAGCTTCAAAGAAAAATAAAATAAAATTAAGTATTGTTTATGCCAACTACGAAGCCTTGCTAGAAAATTTCGGACATTCAATGTGAGGTCATTGAGTTTCATATACAAAAGTATTATTGTGGCTTTTAGAAAGTTGGAACACCATACAATTGTATGTCAAATCATTGTTGTAGATTTTGGTGTAAAACTTTAGGACATACTATGTGACGTCATTGAGTTTCAGATACAAAAGTATTATTGTGGCTTTTAGAAAGTTGAAACACCATACAATTGTATGTCGAATCATTGTTGTAGATTTTGGTGTGAAGGAATCTTTTGTCAATTAGAGAGTATGATGTTTTTGTCAATTAAAGAGTGGGGGATGATTTATCGATGATTTTATTATAAAAGCACTATCTGTAAATTGAAATTCATATTGACAAATAATTTAAAAAGTTTCCTTCTTTTAGAATGTTGCTATAAAGTATGCCTTTCTTAATTGGAAGGCTAAATTTAGAATTAAAAAAAAAAAAATTAAGGGCAATTTTAACTTTACACTTTTGGGACATGCTAAAACCCTCTGGAAGGGTTGGTACAGGTTCAAATTTGAACACCGGTCCTCTCTCGAGGAAGTAAGAGCTATAGTCAATACAAGTGAGATGAGATAGTTGTTATTGATATGATATGGGAGTATTGGATCATAGTCATTGTCATCTAGTAAATCTAACAGATGTTAACGAAATCTTATTACATATATGATATGGAGGTGCTAGATCATACTCATTTTCATCCAGCAGATCTGACGAAGGCTAAAACAAGCCTAAGACATAAGCTATTAAAAAATATGTCTCTAGGTAACCATATCCACAACCTAAACTCTCTCGGTGGTCATCTAACGTCGTCTAATGACACAGATTTGTTTCCAAGTTTTAAAAACCATATCATCCACCAAAAAAAACTTTATGGCATAAAATGACAAAAGAATTGGTTTAGAGATTTTTTTAAATAGTATACATGCTACTACCTACAACACTTTATTGTTGGTACCCTTCAACATATTAGATAAATGGAAACTTCGAATAATTTCACCTCCATAAATTTGGGAGACAAACAACTTGACATCGTGCTCTAAAAAACTGCATAGATCACAGAATCTGGGTATGTTACGAAGGGGCTAAAGGTTCAAATGTTACGAATTCCCCTTAATGTATGGTTGAAACGAAACCAAATTGTAAGTCTTGGAATCACACTTTATCAAATTCAAGTCATCATACCAAAATTCTCACCCACAATACAATTTTTCTAAATCAAACTCAATTAAATCATGCAAAATTAATTCCCTGAATTTCTTATAGGTACCTACAACTTACTTCAGGACATAAATAATCCTTACCTTGAATTTCTTATAGGTACCTACAACTTACTTCATGACATAAATAATCCTCACATTCAATGAATTCTTAAATAACAATATTTTCAGGAGCACTTCGAATGCAAATCCAAAATGGTGTTTGATTACGGAAATATATATCTAAATGTGGATTCGAGGATATGCCTTATTTAACGTAAATACACTTTATATGTAAAAAGTATTTGGAGAATTAAGTAGTTTCAACCTTTCATCCACATTTCCCCAAATCCCATCCACATTTTCTCATTCGGAAATTTTACAAATGGTTTGCAAACATCTCCAATTACAACTATATAAGCAAGAGAACAACCCCCATTTAATATCTTTATATGGAAAGCAATCAGAAAGAGTAAGATGACTATGTTGTAAATATATCTACTCTTAAAAGTTATTAATTGAATTAACAAGATAGCATTGACAATTTTCCCAATCAAGTTTGTTCCTAGTAATTTTTCACCTTGCTAATCCTCTATCTCTACCTTAACCAGGTTAGCATATCACATTAAATATAGTAGAAATATCATTGAACCAATCCAACTCATGCATGTATTCCAACATACACTTTGTTTGTAATCTTTAAACATTATGTTAGTGAAATTAAGTTCATAGTAACTATTACATTCTAAAGTTTACATTAATTCAAGAGAAACAAGATTCTATAGATATTTCTCAAATGCCAAAATATAAGAAAAGTAAGAATTTATTACCATTTATAAAATTATACTCCTTTACTTCGATGGTTTTTACAAACACTTGGCAAAAACTCACAAAATTTAGATGCAATCAAATTATACCACCAAATCAATTCTATGGAACTAAGATTATGCATATGCCATAATTGGAGGAATTACCTGCTATTTACTTTAGTTGCCATCTCAACCCTTTCTTGGAAATCCTTCATTCTCCTTGATCAGCTTTTGGAAGCCCATTTTTTTGTGTTTTAATAAAACTCAATAGGTTTCCAACCAACTATAACGTTGGGAAAAATAATTGCTTAATTTTACCTTACATAAATTATCAACTAGGGCTATTCCTAAGCTTGTGACTCAAAATAAATTAATGCAAATTCGTCGGTATAACCCCTCTTGTACATTGCATTGCACTCCCCCTCCTACCCTTTATAGATCCACATATATACATCCAAATACATACATTGGGATGAGATCATGTCATTATGGTGTTGATGATGTTGCAATATCAAGTTTTTATTAATTATAATAACTACAAAGGTTTATTACAAGTTTTGTTAGATGCATAGAACTATCCCTCTAATTTATTGTATTCCATGACCAAAACAAGTATGCATATGTTGATGTTATGCATGGGTGTTTTCAATGTTCATGCTAAATTATGCATATATTTTATTCCATGGATTTTATGTACTTGCCTCAATAGTGTATCATTGTAATAGATATATAGAACATATGACTTCTCATGGAGAGGGATAAGACAATGATCCTAGACATGAAACAGATGAGGAACCTCATAGAAGAAAAAGTAAAGAAAAAATTCAACGAAGATAGGAAATCACCCTCGATGAGTTGTACTTACATACTACATGATTGTTATGTAAGATTAAAATATATGTATTTATCTTATGAAAATTTACATTTATAATTCTAATCTTAACTTAGTATACTATGTTTTATGTTGCAAAAAATCTTAATTAAAATAAAAATGAAACTTGGAGCATTTTTAAAGATTTAACATCAAAAGAGATACCGTATATAGTTGAGGATTATATGTGTTCAATGGGACCACGTTCTAGTAGTCTTAGTTGCAATCACTTTACTCATGATAGTGAAGGTATGATTCATTGTGCATTTTTTAGTGAAATTGAGACTGTATATTATCATATTAATTGAAACTAATGCACTACAATTTTCATGGTACTTATTCATTTTGTGCCATGCATATTAATGTTTGAGTACATGGTGCAAAAATGGTGATGAACTTAGATGAAGATCTATCTTGGCATACGACAAAGAATCGATTTATCATGAACATATACAAACTTATTCAAGAGGGTGGATTTTAAAATTTGGAAGTGATTTTTTTTCCAATGTGAAATTTTTGACACTATCACGAGGGAGTGGTCAAAATAATCCACAAACATTAAGTTGGAATAACTAATTCTAGTGAGAAAAAAACATTACAACGTTTATGTAAAATATTCCCAAATACACAATTTAGTGATAGATGGGTCATTCATAGATTATCTAAGCCCGTGAGAAGGAGGAGCTACTATTTTAGGTGAAATACGTTCAAAATGGTCATATATTTAGTCACTCATGTTTCTAGTCCTTTACTTTTTATATTTCATTATGTATTGTCATTGGATTTTATATTTGACTTCATATTTTGTGGTTTTAAACAAGTTCAACAAGTTTGGAAATAAACTCTTTAAGGATGACATAAAACCAAAAAATAGACTAGCAGATGATGATAAATATTTCTTTAAAAACATACTTACGGATTGGAAAGACGCTAGTGAGATATCCCTTTAGAAGGAGGCACAAGGAATGGACACTTGGACACCACATCAGATAGTCGCAATGGTAATAAAAATATATTTAATTAGTTAAATTATCAATTAACATTTGTTTATGACTCATTTTGCATCAATTGTTTAACTTCTACATAACCAATATCAAATAATATTGAATTTCTTTGATTTGTTAGTTTTTTAAGCTTTTAACTTGTAGTGGTTTATTTTGATATGTTATTGGCATCAATCTAGGAGACACCTTCACCCTCCCACAATGTACTTTTTATTTGGTGTAATCTTTTAGAACCAATGACCTACTTTCATGTCAATTTGTAGAACATTTATAAAATTAACTAACGTTATCTTCTCCTATGTACAAGCATGAATAAATAAACAAATATAAAATCATTGGTCAAGCTAAGAGGTCCTTGATTAGATGTTCTCTGTCATTTTATCAGTATAATCTCATTTATTATGATATTATACTAACTTAAATATGTCATTATTAAATATGATTTTCTTTTATTGTATATAGTTTAATGTTTATAGTCAAGAGCTAACCAAAAAAACAAAACAAAAAGTACCATAATGTTGGAAGTTAACTAACCATGCTCTTGTTAATTAATTATTATTTATGTGTTTATTTTTTAACTTATGCATAGTTGGACTTATTATTTCATTAATTGAATTATTATTATTATATTCTTCCAAATTAATGACGACAATAGTATTTTGGAGGAATCAGAAGTCATCGACAACCTTTTAACCTAAATGTTAGCAACCTTTTAGATTATTGAAGTCATGTTCTTTTAATTTGTTATTATAGAGCAATGATGAGAAGTGTTTAGAATTTGAGGGGACTTCCAACAATTCAATTGACTTTCAATGTCAAATACAATTCATTTCCTCATACATGAAGACAATTTTTCAAGCAATGTTGATTAAAATTTGGCATTTCCTTAGGGTGGTAGTGTGCCACTTTTTTTTCAAGGTTGTTAGCCTAGGGAAACCCCAGGCACTTCCCCTCATTTTGAGGATGGTACCCAAGGTAAGCCCAATAATATGCAAGGCGCAAGGCCAAGTCAACAACAATATACTCACTATGAGATCAATATGTATCTTAGGGGAATTGAACAATACACTCCATCCCACAACCACTCGGGTTAGACCGAATTAATGTGTACCACTTGTCTAAAAACAAAAATATTACATGGTTATTTTCCAATTTAATTTAAGATTACATTATTGTATTTAAATATACATGTTTTTTTATTTCATGGTGTGAAGCTGACTGAAATTCAATGAGGTAAAAGTTCATAATTATGTATCACATATGTAGATAGTTGCTTCTACTTTTACCAAAAAAATAAAAAAATGCACTCGATGAATGTTGAATTATAGTGCATTGTTAGAGCTTCACAAATGTGTCTATTAGTGGAAGGTAGTTTTCTAGCGGTGTGATGCCAATCTCCTCCCTCGGCTAAAGCTTACCCTAGCCATTGTGTTCTTCCTGCAGATTATAAGAGTTATCACTTGAGAATAAATCATCATCCCAACTACTTGTCGTGAGATCAAATCAATGTCCCAAGTGAGAAAAATTTGGTCATTATGGGAACTTAGATGCTTTCAAACTCTTAGAAAAATCATTGAACTCGATTAAATGATATTGATTAGACTCTAGCCCCCAAATCCGAGGAAAAAATACTCATTTTTTTCAAGAAACCTTTGATTAGAAAGTTTATAGGACTTTGACCTAGCCTAAAGGCTACTTTGAGGCATGGATAGAAAACCATTAAACACCCAAGATTTAAGGCAATGTAATTGTGTTTGCATGTGGCTAAGTTTTTTTGCTTTCTTATTCCAAAATAGGGAGGATCAAAATTCAATATTATGCTTAGGTCCATACTTTCGGGGACCTCCAAGTATGTTCTTAACTCATTAATTCCTTGATTTCAACCTTGAAGACATCTGTGTATGGGTAAGGCTTCCCACCTCCCATTAATATTATGGGATGAAGAGATCTTGATAATTATTGGGGATAAACTAGGTCAATACAGTACAAGGAAAAGACCCAATAATGGAGGTTATAGCAGAAGTTTTTAGTGTCACAAGATTGGCCAAAATTGTCCAAAAAATCTCTGCTACAAACTCCACCAATGGTATCAGATGTTTTGGCAAAGGTTTTTGCAGAAACATATTATAATTAAAAAAACTCAGCCACGGAAGGATTTAGTGGAGGTTTTTCAATTGATGTGATTTATTGATATAAGCGCATCGGTGCTAACAAGTACAAAACATACCAGTGCATACAATCTAGTATCGATGTGTACCTAAATTTGAACAACACTGATAATTTATTACATTATATTCACTGATGTTTTCTAAGAAAAGTCGCACCAGTGCCTATGAACTATTATAATGCACCTATGCTATAAGGGAAGGAAAACACACCCGTGAAGTTGATTAGAACATTGACGTGCGTTGATTTTTTACATTCATTTGTGTGGTTAGAATAAGTTGGAGTATCGATGCAATTATATATAGAAAGCACGGGTACATAATAATAAACATGCACTGAGGCATATAATGATTAGCTTGTTCACCAGTGTACTTTTGTTGTAAAATCATTGATGCTACTTTTACTTAAAAGCATTCGTGTGATTAAAATCAAAAGCACCAGGGCTAATTTTACTGTGACACACATAGGTGTGATTGAAACAATCAAAAGCATCGGTAATCATTTTCTCTTTGGTGAACAGTGACCGGTGACAATGCACTGACATATCTATATTTTCTATTTTTTTAATTCCATTATTCATCAGAAATAGAAACATTTTTTTATAATAGTATTCATATAATTTTAATTTTAATTATTGCATTTGGATATGATGTTTGGATTGATTTGTGGTATCATCAATTTTTGCATCTATTGTAATACTTAATCAACAACGTAACATTTCACAAATACATTGGACGATGCAATAGAATAATAAACTTTATTTTATTATTTATGAATAAGAGACCCTTTGTCATGCAAAATGGGGCAACACAAAGATTTAAAATAATCAAAATGACAATATGTATTGTTACACTTATTTGTAACTCATTGTCTTTAAATTGGGACACTATGTCCAGTACATTATACAAAATGTCTTACTTTCATGTAGAATTATTTCAAAATATACAACAACTTGCATTATGATCCAATCATATATATCATTATTCTTTGTTGGAACTGTTGTTAGTGTTTGATCTACTTGCATGACTTAGGTTATTTGGTCGAATGTTTTGTTGATTGCTTCAATTTTGCTCCTCGTCTTCAACATCCATCTGCAAACATAACAATAAAGTGTAATGAGTGTATCTACATTGGTGGGAATAGTGCTAATTAAAATAGATATTATACATGAATGTAAATTGAAAGTCATGCCATAGAAAGAATTGAATATTCAATGATACACATTTTTTAAAGACCAAATGCCATGTTGTCTCTCAACAACTCTTCTATTGGATCCACCCCATACTTTGTTTCCTACAAGTTGTATACCCCATCATAAATCATAGATTTAATATAAAGGTTTTTGTTGTTCCATTAATTATAAAATGAGAGAAGTAAAACAACATGGATACATACAAATTCCTTAATTAATTTTTGAAACGCCAACATATCCTCACAACCCATACATCACCCAATGTCAATAAATTCTTCTAATGGCTCCTCTTTGTATGTTCGTGTTTGTTTGAAGACATCTAGGGATGGTTGATGTAAAAAAAAATGTAAAAATCACATCTAATATGAAATCCCAAGTTGTTATTTAAGAAAATCACAATTACTCACAAACTTTGCTATCAACCATTTTTTCCTTGTCATCGTGTCTGATGTGTTGAATGGGTCCCCTTATCTTTTCTTTTTTGCAATAAAACAATGGAAAATTCATATTTAATGCTAAATTAATTAATTCTATGTACATAAAAGAAAATTTTAATGATTACATATAATTGAAGCATGTTTTTGTTGAAATGGCTCCTTCCACGATGCAATTATGTCCATTTATTTAACCATAACCTTGTGCACTTTTTTGACATCCCTATTGGCATATTTCATATATCACCTCTTTCATCCTATGGGATTTTCATAATCTTATTGAAAAATTAAAATGACATTAAACTATTTTAATATTTATAGGAAAATTAAATATAACAGAAGTAATATTAATAAAGGAATGCTTTCTAGTAGTATATACGTATTCTAGAAAAGCATGTTTAGGAATACTACTTTTTAATGATTTTTTTTCTCGTATGTTTTTGTTATTACAAGTACGATAGGTCTCACTAACCATTACTCTAGAAACTCTTCCTACAGTTTAGACATAACCTAATTCTTGGAATCATTGGATTAATTTATGTACTGTAAGTTGAAAGAGTTAAATTCTATGCAGCATAGGATCATCAACCTGCATGAATTCAAATGGAAGAGAAAGTTGCAGAAGAGAGAGAATAATTTTGCATAGACTATTCAATTAATCATGACAAAATTGGAATAATATGATTATATCCATGAATCAGTAATTAATATGGAATACATTGGTTGTACATATAGGATAATTTGAATGCCTAAGATAGGATTTGAATCTACCAACTCAAACTAACTCTGGAGCTAACTCAGTGTGGGAAAATCACCACTGGATCTCACTAATGCAACTTCGGATAACTAACTTAGTCTACAATCAGTAACTGATGAGGATAGGTGAGAAAAGGTGCCCACACTCCCTTCAATCATGCAAACTAGCACTAGGCTAACTGGTTGTGATCTAATTGATAGGAACTGGAGCATAAGTGAACATAATTGCTTACCTACCAAGGTCCACTGAAGGAGACTGTTGGTGGCACTCAGAGTGGGTTCCTAATTTTTAGGGATTGGTCCATGGGGCACCTAAACTCATGCAATCAGGTGCAATAAGTGGAAGATGTCCCCTAGGTGTGTCCCCCATGCACTAGTGGAGTGATGAAGACCTTCTAAGATAGGAAAATAGACAAATAGACTAGGATGGTCAAAGGGAGGATTATTAATCCCAACACCCCCCTTTAATCTTGACTTTGGAAAACTTGGGCCCTGACAACTAAGACCAAAGGTCACCCATACAATCTAAATGAAAAAATAATTATAACTACTTAATAAAACCGAGGAAATGGATAAAACCTCATGGGAAAACACCCCCCTCAAAATAAGTCGTTAAATCAAGAAACAAGCTTCCATACTTAAGAGAAAAAATTTATTCTTGAGAAAAAACTTGTGAAAAAATTGTTGCAATATGCATCTCTGTGGAGCAGTAATTCAGAATGTTGGTTCTTGTGTCCACTAGTATCTTGGGACTATGCATGTGAACTTGTCCATCTTCTTCCAATTCAATGATAGATAGGAGAAGGAATGTTTCCTTTGTCTCTTCTTTCTGGAGGAAGAGTCATATGATCCACTTTGTTCTTATGTGAGAAGGGTTGTTGATCAGTCCTTACCATCATGTAGCATCTCACTTGGTGCTTGTTGCACCTCTCTGAAGGAAGTGAACTTGCATGACATAGCGCAAGTTTCTTTGTGTGAAACTGGGATCTTGTTCTCCTCATGTAAGATGGATCTCCATACATGTTCCTAGCTGCCTCAAAAACATTTTGTGCCCATTTAGGCCTAGGATTGGGAGTAGGGATTGGATTTGGAATTGGATCACTATGAACTTCATCTTCAATTTCATAAACTGATTCAACTGGGTCCTCTGCTTCGGATTCTGAATCTGAAACAGTAATGGAAACATGATCATATGTAAAAGGAGTATATAGAATGGTTTGACCTCCCCTTTTGAATGGAAACTAATACTGTATTGAATCTGAGTAGGGCAGAAAGTGTGAGAATTCATATGCCTCATAGGCATGGTTTGCAACACCCTTCCCTACAATCTTCCTAGTTGAGATATCTTATATATCCATTGAATCAAGACCAAATACCACTTGCTTTGGTGGGTCGGTATGTGTCATATGGTATACAGATAAAAAATTTGCAGCTAAAGAGGGCACATAGAGTATGTTAGGATATTTAGACACTTGGGAGTTAGTTAAGATCAACTTGTGTAATATATTCGTTACGTAAAAGTGTGTTTCTTTAGTATGCATTAGTATGCATTTCTAAATATTCTAATCCGATGGTGACGATATGTTCTAGACATAGAGTGATTCGATGGTTCAACTTCTCTTAGATCATACCTACCATTGATCCATGGCTTAACACCCGATTGGTCCATGATCTCTATTTAAAGAGCATGGAGGGTCCTTGGCTAGTTGATCGATTATGAGAAGCTCATGTAACTTTCTTTCTTTTCCATAATAAATTATTCCAAGTAGCTATTTGGTTGGGGCCATGGACTGTTTCCCTCTCGAGGGTTTTAACCACATGACAAACATTGGTGTGTTGCTCTGTGATATATTGGTGTGAAGTGGTTGCTCAAGGTATTCAGTATTTTTGGAGTACCATGTGTACCCGAACATGGTATCAGAGCATTTATGAAGAGCTGCTTTCGGTTTTGATCAAGATCTAGAACCAATGTTGCCAAAACATTGAAAGGGTTTTTGGTTCTGGATTTTCTGTGTATTTATGGCCTATGGGAGCTATTCCATTGCATCTGGAGCACCGTTTCCATAGGGAAATAGTTTTTGTTTCATCAAAAACTGTTTCTGTTTGTTCCAGAAACACCCATTTCGGCAAATCTGAAGGTATAATGTTACAGTGACGGATTTGTTTTATTTTTTTTAAATCTCTCATATTTTATTGGTTTTATTATTTGATCTTTACTATTTTAGTCTTGGACTATTGTCTTCCCTGGCTGCGTATGCTCTTTGTCGTGCACCTTGCGCGATTGCGGCGAATCAAAAACAGTAAGGGAAAGTTTTTTTCTTGTCTTCTCGGCTACGTATGTTATTTTTCATGCACCTTGTGTGATCACGGCAAATTAGAAACAGTGAGAGAACTTGAAAACATAGACTTTCCGGGTAAGCTAACCAATATCTAACCCCATTGTGTGGAAAAAGTTTTTTGTTTTTGTTTTCGTTTTTCTATGATTTGTAGAAAAGAAGAAAAAAAAGCAAGCACAAAGAACAAGAGAGAAGAGTTAAAAAAAAAACCCCATTTCTCTTTCCATTCTTTTACATACCTTTTAAACTTAGCTCGCTTGGTCCAAAGTTTCTTTACTCCTTAATAGGTCTTGAGTTCAAGTCTTATTAAGTTACTTTTTAATGCATGCAATTTCTATTTTCAAGTTACTTTATTGTAAAAGTGCATCTCACATAAATAAAATAAAATAAAAAGTGAGTCACTTAAGTCTTTTAATTTATTACCGCACTATTTAAAAGTAACATTATTGTAAAAGTGAACATCACTTATTCTACAAAAGTGATTCACTTAAAAGCAACTTTATTGTAAAGTAATTGTCAAAGGTTGATCTTGGGAAAAGGGGGGTTCTTTTTTTTAGTTGGTAAGTTAATATCTACCATGTCACTATTGGGGACATCTTCAACATTTTCTTTGATCAAGCATAACTTCATCATCCAGAATCAGTTTTTAGTGCCGTTTTTTTTTTAAACCGCATATTTTTTCGAGCTCTTTGCATCCAGATAGTTAGTTTCTGTTTTTTCAGCCAGTATTTTACAGTATGGCCGCCCCTTGTGATATTATACTTACAAGTTCTAATTATTTCTCATGGAAATCTCATATGGAGGATGTTCTATGAAGTAGAGGACTTTTCAGGATAACCTCAGAGAAAGAAACATAACCCACTGATGATGATAAGAAAATTAAATTGGAAAATAGATGTGATGAAGCTCGTGGATCGATTGGGATGTCAATATCTACTGATTTGCGATTCCACATATCTGGAATTGATGAACCTAATATAGCTTGAGAAAAATTGGAATATATGTTTGGTAAACACAATGAAATTCGGGGCCATTAACTTGAAAATGAGTTGATTTCCTTGAATCCAAATGATTTTTCATGCATTCAAGACTATTTATCTAAGTATAAAACTCTTAGACTCTTATGTGCAGAATGCAAGATTAAGAAAGAAGACAAACAATGTATTTATCATATTCTTTCCAAACTTGGACCTGCATATTCCGTTTTTGTATCTACATTCTACTCCATGAAAGAATCCTTGACTGCAGCTAGCTATCAAAAGCCTAGTCTTGAATCCTTTTGTGATTCCTTAATTAGAGACCAAGATAAGCTCATTCATCTTGGAATAATTAACAATGCAGATACATTTGGGAAAGCCTTATTGTCCCAACATAAAGAAAAGTCCAAGCCTCCCAAGAAACATAATTTTCACAATAATAAGCCAAACAACAAGGGTCCCAAACCCTCTCAATCAGCTCCTTCTTTAAAACATGTCAAATGATCCAAGCCAAAAGGAAAGAAGACTGAGCATCATTACAATTTTTGTGGGAAAGATAATCATGATGAATCTAAGTGTTTCAAGAAGATGGAAGCCTTGGAAGTAGCAATGAAGAAGCACCACATCAGCCTAAATTCATGTTCGGAATCTAACTCTCATGGACATGCACTTTGTGCTTATGGTTACTCTTATACTGCATCTTCTTCTTCTACTTCAAATGAATGGCTCATTGATTCTGGAGCATCTTATCATATGGCTAAGGATCAAGCCATCTTTTCTACTATGCATGAATGTAACACCAAACAAATATTTGTTGGTGATGATAGATCTCTAAGTGTTGTAGGATCTGGAATAGTTCCAGTCGAAAATGGTCATTTCAGTGATGTACTATGCCTTCCAAAAGTTTCCTGCAATTTGTTATCAGTCTATCAAATTATTCATTCGAGTGAAGATAAAACTGTGACGTTTACACCTCACCAAGTTGTAATCAAGGATTTTAAAAATCCTGAAAATGTCCTTGCTACTGGATATGTTGATGATATTACCAGGCTTACAAATTTAACAACTTTGGGTCATCACCTTTTCCTTCAGTTTTTGTCGCTCATAGTGATAACTTGAGCAAACTATGGCATGAGCGATTTGGTCACTTAAATTATTGCTCATTGCAACAACTATGTAAATACAATATGGTGACTAGTCTTCTGATGGTATCTTGCAAGGATGGTGTTTGTTCCGGTTGTGTACTTGGAAAATATCATCGGGACAGTTTTGACAAACGTGCATCTTGGCACACCTTAGTTCCCTTGGAGCTTTTGCATAGTGACTTGTGTGGTCCTATTTCATCTCCTTCCTTTTTTGGTTTCAAATATTTCTTAACTTTCATTGATGACTACTCCAAACGTAATTGGGTTTACTTCCTAAAACTTAAGAGCAAAGTATTTAACATGTTCTTGGCCTATAAGGCCCTTGTTGAAAAACAAACTGGTCATCAAATTATTAAGTTAAGATCTGACAATGGAGGAGAATATGTTAACAACAAGTTCACTACTTTCTGCACTTAACAAAGAATCCAACAACAGCACACTGTTCTATATACACCACAACAAAATGGTGTAGCTGAACGAAAGAACCGCACTTTAAAAGAAATGGCTAATTGTACGATCCAATCTAAGGGACTAAGTCTTCAATATTGGGCTAAGGCCATAAATTGTGCAAATTACATAGTTAATCACACACCCACTAAAGTTTTACAAGGTATAACACTGGAAGAAGCATGGAGTAAAATTAAACCAGATGTAAGTCACTTTCATGTGTTTGGGTGTGAAGCATGGGCTCACATTCTGGATGAAAAATGGAAAGCATTGCAGCCTAAAAGTGAAAAGTGCATATTTGTTGGACATTCCAAAGATGTAAAAGGTTATAGACTTCTTCAGCCACATTCTCATGATATAATCATTAGAAGAGATGTTAAATTTGATGAAAATCTCTTGGCCTGCGAATCTAAATTAGCGGGTGTGCCATCTTTGGCCTGCGAGCTTGATTCAACGATTGTGCCTTCTTCTTCTTCTTCCAAATTCCTTGACAGGTTTCCAACTGCAGTTTTTGATGATGACAGTGAGGATGAAAATCCACCTCTACCTGCTCATGTTCCTCCAATTGCACCAACACCAATACTTCCTCAATGGGTCTGTTCAACATGTGAAGCAGATGGTGATCTTGTCGGTGATCCTAGAGATCAACGATGAACACATTCTCAGTTTCAGCTAGCCTCTTCTCTTTTGGCTCAAGTTTCTAAGAATCATGATCCATAAAATTTTGCAGAAGCTTCAGGAAATCCAGATTGGGATGCAGCTATGGATGAAGAATATCGTTCCTTAATGGCGAACAATACTTGGGATCTTGTTCCTCTTCCAAAAGGAAGAAAACTTGTCAGATGTAAATGGGTCTATAGAACTAAGTATGCATTAGATGGAAGTGTTGAAAGACTTAAGGCAAGGTTAGTTGCCAAAGGTTTTTCCTAAGTTGAAGGGATTGACTACAATGAAACCTTTGCTCCTGTCGCAAAAATTAATTCCATCCACCTTGTTATTTCCCTTGCAGCCTTACATAACTAGGAAGTCCATCAAATGGATGTCAAGTCTGCCTTTTTACATGGTGATTTACAGGAGGAAATTTACATGGAACAACCTTCGGGATATGTTCAGGATAACTCTAGCCTTGTCTGTCTCCTTAAGAAATCCTTATATGGACTTAAGCAGGCTCCTAGAGCTTGGTATGCCAAAATGGATAGCTTTCTCCTTGACACTGGTTTTTCTAGATGCCATTCTGACCCCAATGTCTATATCAAGAAAGTAGGAAACCATCTCATCATACTTGTTCTTTATGTTGATGATCTTATCCTTACTGGTAGTGACCCTAAACTTATAAACCATGTTAAATACAGTCTTGAGCAAAATTTTGAAATGTCAGACTTAGGACATTTGCATTATTTTCTTGGTCTCCAAGTCTTGCAAACCAAAGTGTTATACCAAAATCCTGTCACCATCATGTGATAAGACCTTTGACATACCTATTTGCCCTTAATCCCAGCACTTGGAGTGGAAACCCATGTTAATTGTCAATCTTTCATGAAAATTCCCAGCACCGCACTTTCCCTGTTGTCTAGGAGCGGTACCTTGTTCGCACCTCCTATCCCTTGCTACCCACAAGCGGTACCACCACTTATGGACCTTAGTCCGTAAGCGTTTCTTACCAGAACCACTCTGTAATTGAAAGAGAAACGTAGCACCTTGGGTAAAAAATGAAAAAGAGAAATTTCTCGAGGCTTCTAGATGATGAGCCTCGTGTCCTCCCTTATCCTTATAATTGTGGGTTAGTTGAGCTCGAGATCCCTCATCCTAGGCTATTAGAGGCCACCTCATCCACTAATCTCTCAACCATCCCTATCCATTGAGCCTTATAAATACAAGCTCATATGCATGGTTGAGGGAGAGAACTCTTAAGGTATTGTTATGATATTGGATTGATTACTTGGCCCAAGCCATTGGAGAGCATAGATAGCTAGAGTCAGAGCTTATGGGGATGAGAGTGCTTGGTTTCATGGATATGCATGTCAAAACTAAGGCTTGGTTGTAAACTTCTCCATTTTTATATTAATGCAAGTTGATTTCCGTCCCACATTATTGTTGTTGTTTGATTTCACATGTATGTTGTTAGATTCCTTAGTCACTAACATGGATTAGTAGATTATATTCTGGAAGCTTTGATGTGTTTAAGTGTTTAAGCCGATTGTAGGTACACAGGGTTACTATCGAAGCCTCACATTCCAGGTATCTACGGCATCCAGGGAGGGTCTTCAACCTCTGTCCTTCATTTGTTCTAGATCTGAACGATTCAGACCAGTGGAACACCTTACTGTCCGCAGAAGGTGAAATATTCCAGCTAACAAATCTGGCAACTCCGCTGGGGAATAGATATATGTATCAGTTGTTCTGATATTCCTCAGTTCTCAACTCTTGTCCGAATCCAGGCTCTTTCTCCAACTCTCTTTAGTCAGATCTGCTTTCTGACTTAGTCAATTTGGGTTTGAAATTTCCAGATCTGAGTCATTTCGACCTTTAATGCTTTGTTTCCATACTTAATCTAGCAGTTTTTGCCTTGATCTAGTCCTTTTTTGACTTGATCTATCGTTCTCTTTGTGTTTTGGTCTTCTACAGGGAACCACGCCTATGCAGTGTACGAGGAGCGGTGCCACCGCCTGAACAGAGTGGGCAGCACGTGGTGCCACCACCTGTATCCCGTTGGCAAGAAGCGGTGCTAGGATACAACCGCCCTGTCAACACCTGAGAAGCGCAGTGCCAAGTAGGCATCCTTCCAAGGCCCTTTTTCCTCATTTTTTTTGTAAAAAATTGAGTTGTGTTGCTTTCAGTCCTGCACTATCAGGCTTGTGTGATAGAATCTGATGCTTGTGGCTTGAAAATTTTATGGTTTAAGATTGGTTTGATTAGGAAATTCGAAAGCTAGATTAGGCTTTTTTATTGTTCATCTGCTTATATGCTTGTTGGTTGTGTTTTCGAAAGGATTTCTTGTTTTTTGAAAAGCTTAGGGTGTTAGTAAGATCTCTTTTCATTTCTTTTATATAGACTAGAAGAAGAACATTAGATTAGCTTCTATGTTTCATTTCTTGTTTGCATAGTAAACTTCTTTTTCCTTCCTTTAAAAAAGAAATTTTTTGACTGAGACTAGGTTATCATCATTGAGCATTGGACATTGGTTCTCTGATTGGCTTTACAAGCTTTCAGGATCTTCATGTTCTTTCGTCTCTTATGCATTTAGAACTATCTCAATCAAAATAAAAAATATGGTAGTTTTAAGTTAGATTTGCTTATGTTTTGAGAAAATTGAAAAAATAGAGTGCATTTGCATATAGTGTGCTTCTTGTTTTTCTTTTAGGAAAAGAGATTCTTCCCCTTCTTATTGCTTTCATAAATGAGAAATCAGTTTGGAAAAGTAATGATTGTCTTTGATTTTGTGTTCAAAGCTGTTGTTTGGAAGTCTTTTTGGTTTTGAAACAAAATAAAATACTCTCTTTCCCTCCCGTAAGTAGGCATACTGAATGGTAAAGTGAAATATTTACACAAGCATACTGCATGGTTTTACTTTTCTGTCAAAACATCATGCATTCACCTAACCGTCCACTTTAAAATTAACGGTAGTCATAGGTTAAAATTTACGTAGCAATTGAAGTGATAAGTTAGAGATGTGTTCGGGCGTCGTTAAGCGTAGGAGTTGTCGTTATTTGTCTGCATTACATCCCAGGACTCGCGCAGTTCTTCCACATACCGTCGGTATATCGAACGGCCTTTCACGTACCCTTGAGGTATATAGAAAGGTACTTCACATACTCGATTGTATATCGGAAGGCCCCTTGTGTACGGTTATGCATTAGATAGCACTACTACCAATTTGAGCTCCCACGTACCTTGAGTATATCGGGAGACCCCACTAGGATACCCTATCCATCTGAGAAAAGCCCTTTGGCCATCTTACTTAGAGCCATACACCAAAAACAGCATTCGGGGAGATTACTACGCACGTACCCTCGAGGTATATCACAAGTGGCACCTTCTTGACAATCCTGGTGAGAGACTTGACTTTTTGAACTCCTCATTTCATTTTAAGTGTGCTTGTTTTTTACCTATAGCTTGTGTAGGGAAAAAAAATTTGGGTGTGTTTTCTAGATTTTCAGACCCTAGGTTATATAGGAACTGTACAAACTGGCTGAGTTAAGACAGTTCAGAAGAGTACGGGGCTTGCCACCCGATTTTACTCCTGGTTTAGGAGAAAATCCAATGGAAGCTATTAACCAAGGAGCTGCTACCACCTCCCAAGTGCGAGATAATGTGGTTGCAGAAAGTGGAGTACCATATTCTTCACACTTGCCTCCCTTGATCCAACAACCTTCTTGGGGAAATACCTCGTTCCATTCTCCCACTGAAGGTCATGTTGACAATACAACCCATCCAGATTATGGTCCCAATGCTCCATTTTGGGATACCTATATAGGATAGGCCATTGCCTCATTTGGCACCCGTTTAAACTCTTCTGAAGATGAAGAAGAACGTAGGCAATACCGTGCTGCCATTCTTCGTGCACAGGATATTGACAAGCAAATAGATGAACTATTAGGCCCAACACCATCACGTTCCACATCTGTTCCTGTGGGATGTCGTTCACTTGCCGACTCTATGAGACCCATTGAACTGATTATAGATCGTGCAGTGACACCACACAACCTAGGTCAAATTACCACCCCTATAACCTCTCATGTTATGTCTGTTCCTAATCCTCCTAGGTCTTCTTCACCTGGTGCCCAACCTTCAGTTCCCATTTTGTTCGTACCTTCTAGTGGAAGGGAGCAATCCCCAACATGACCTACGTTATCTGGCACCAGAATTGTACCTAGTCAAGGGCAGACCTCTAACATAGAACCATCTATAGCTTATATCCCTCCCACACATACTAATGTGGTTAATCCCCCATCCAGTTTAGGTCAGCCCTTAGGGGCACAACCTGTAACCATTCAAACTTCTAGAGGTTATGGTTATCAAATACCTGTAGGTAATCATCCACCCAATCCTACAGGAATGCCTTATGCTGGAATTCCATACCCTAGTAACACTTTTACACCATGGGCGAAACCCAACTGGTCTTACATGCCAGCTATGGGAGGGATACCCATACATACTGCGGGAGGTGCTGGAGGACCTCCTTATGGAGGTCCTCCCCCTGGGGGGCCTAATGGTCCCGGAGGATCTGGCAACTTTCCTCCTTTTGGTCCTAGTGGTCCTAATGGTCCTAGGGGGCCTGGTGGCTTTCTTCCTTATGGCTCTGGAGGGTCTAGTGGCCCTCTGCCTAGTGGTTCCGGAGGCTCTGGAGGTTTACCTCCTTGTGACTTTGGAGGGTCTGGTGGTCCTCCTCCTGGTGGTCCTGGTGGCCCTGGTGGTCCCGATGGCCCTGGTGGTCCTGATGGTCCCGGTGGCCCTAGTGGTCCTAGCGGTCCTGATCCCGGAAATCAACCCCCTGCAGGCGGATTTTCCGTTAGTTATTTGTCACATCAACTTGTTTTTCAGTCAACTTATGGTCCTACTGGTAATTATATGCCATATCAATATTACCAGTATGTGCAACCCAACCAACAGTTACCTTTCCTAGCAACTTTGTGCTTGCCTGACTTGTCCAAGTTGATTAATGACCCCATTCGACACAATCCCTTGTGGCCTCCCATTTCGGTAAAGTTACCATCGGATATTCCAAAATTCGATGGGAAGCAGGGAGATGATCCCAAGAACCATGTTATGACATTCCATTTGTGGTGTTCTTCAAACTCCCTCATGGATGACTCCGTTCGGATACAACTCTTTCAGTGAACTTTGACCGGTATAGCCGCGAAGTGGTACATTGAACTACCACAACATTCGTTTATGGATTTTGGCTTGTTGGAAACTGTGTTTCTTACACACTTTCAGCTCCCTATTCGTTATGAAACAGGCACTGATCTTTTAACTTCTCTGCGACACAACACCTCCACCCACATATCCGATAACATTCATGAGTGGAGAAGGTGGAGAAGGCTTATTAAGGCCCCTATTTTGGATCAGTTATTAGTTGATTGGTTTACCAAATCCTTGTTGCCTCCTATTTCCTGAGATGTGGCTATGGGTGGTACCGTTACTGAAGAGCAGGCTATTAGTCAGGATCAGTACCTAGACATGGTTTATTCCTAGTCTGGAACTCTTTATGACCTTATTCCTCAAGCTCCTCGCCCCAGCACCGATCCTACCAAGCCACCAGCAAAACCTACCAAGCAACCCCAAACTACCACCCCTACTCCTTCGACTCCTAAGGTTTCCACCGAGGTCAACTCTATTCAAAGTACTCAAACCTCGGGTAATAATAAAAAGAAAGGTAAAAATAGAAATAAAAATCCTGGAAACCAACAGGAAACTCCAAGACCAACCAAAAGTGATAACGATAAAGGGAAAAGGAAGGCAAAATATCCCTGTCTTCTATGCGGGGGTGACCATTTTTCAAAGGAGTGCCCTCGTCGGGACAAAATCTCCCAGTTTCTGAAGTCCAATCCCGCACCTGTAGTACTTACAGATCCTTTTCCCTCTCAAAAACAATTGATAGACCACATGTCTAATCAGGGTAACTCTAGTTCATCAGAGGAAATTCGTATGATGTCCTCAGACACCATCAATCTGCAAACTCGAAGTCAGAATTATGACAAAGCCACAGATAAGAAAGAATATCATTCTTCTTCCAGGAAAAATCCCTCTACTAGTTCTCTGGAATCCTTGTCTACTATCCCCTTATCTATCGAGAAGCCTACTCTCGACATGATTTTGCGTCCACCTAAGAGTACTCTTCGGAAGGCTGTCTTTAATCCCAATGCCCAAGCTACTCAATTTTATAATGTGGTTGAAGATCTCGCTCAAGAACCTTGTGCGATGTCTACCTTAGAAGTACTCCAAAGTTTCCCTACATAGCGCAAAAACTTGTTGACAACATTAGGAGCTTTAGACCCAGATAACACTAACTTGATTCATTTCAATGTTGAGAAATATAAGCCTAGATTACCACATAAACTTTATTTTCAGATCATTATGAAAGTAGTGGGAAAGAAATTTTTTTGAAAGGAACTAGATGAAGGAGCTTCAACTTCGGTTTTGTCTCTTACTTGTTGGAAGGCTCTCGGCTCTCCTGAGCTTGTAACATCACCTACGACCCTCAAGGCCTTTGACGGACGGGGTTTCCAACCCCATGGTCTCATATCAGCCCTAGCAGTCGAGCTGGGGGGAAAAACCATTTCCATTCAAGTAGAAGTGGTAGATGCCCCTTTAGAGTACAACCTCCTTCTAGGAAGAAATTGGTTCTATGCCATGACTGTTGTCGCCTCAACAGTATTCCGAACAGTCCAATTTCTGCATCTAGGGAGAATTGTTGCTATTGATCAGCTTGATTTCTGTATGCCGGATGTTACTACCTCCACGGCTAATAACATCCCCATGTTATCCCAGTCCCCTCCTTACCAATCGATTGGAGTAGGCATGTTGAAGGATTCATCCCTTATGGGGATTTTTCCATCCACTCCTCCTAGCACGGATACCGCGACAATCCATATGATCGCCTCATTTGATTATGAGCCTAAGGGTAAAAAAGTTGTTGAGTCCACACGAAGCTATGTATGAAAACATTCAAACCTTTTCTGATGATCACACGGATGGTCTTCATCTAGTGGCTTCATATCCTTACCATTTACTGTATTGGTTGGAACCTTCTCTTCATGTTCTAGATTATCTCTCTGAAAATTTTCCTTTCAATGAGTCCATTATGGAGATCATGAATATGGATGAGCCCATTTGGGAGGATCACCATCATAGATCCATGTTCCTCCCAACACCAGTTCGGTTAGCCATGATTTTACATCCTTGTTTCCTACTGATATTGTCAACATACCCCAAAGTCCTATATTGTTGGAAGATACAGATTCTAAAGGAAACCTTTGCAACATTACTCAAACGAATCCGATTGACATATCAGCCAAGCCTGATACTATCGAGCATGTTCATGTTGGGCATAACTGCCCGACAGACAAATCTGAAGCATACAAGGCACTTTTTAAAGAATTCCGTGATATTTTTGCCTTTTCCTATGAAGATATGTCGAGGATTGACCCATCCATTGTGGTCCATGATATTAAAACCAATCCCACGGCTAAACCTGTCAGGAAAAAACTAAGGCAATTCCATCCTCGGAAGGCTGCAGCTATTAAAGCTGAAATTGAAAAACTTCTCAAAGATGGGTTTATTTATCCTATACCCCTGACAAAATGGGTATCGAACATTGTCCCTATCAATAAAAAGCAGGGCACCATTAGATTCTGTATCGACTTTAGGGATTTAAACAAAGTTTGTCCCAAGGACAACTTTCCTGCCCCGCACATCGATCAGATTATCGACAACTATGCTAGAAGTGTCATCTTTTCATTCATGGATGGCTTCTCTATCTATAATCAAATTGAGATATTACCCTCCGATCAGCATAAGATGGCATTCATTTGCCCATGGGGAACCTTTGCATATAAGAAGTTACCTTTTGGCTTGAAAAATGTTGGAGCCACATTCCAGTGTGCGATGTACTATGTGTTTCATGATATTAAACATATTGTTGAACCATACCTTGATGACCTCCCTACTCATTCACAGTGACGAGAGGACCACCCTGGTCATCTTAGAGACATATTCTTGAGATGCTGTCATTATAATATACAGTTCAATCCACATAAATGTGTTTTTTGCGTTGAGACGGGATGTCTGCTAGGCTTTGTAGTATCCAAGGATGGCATCCGGATCGATCCTTTGAAGATTGCCACTATTTTAGATCTACCAGCCCCAACTAATCTCCTTGAACTCCAAAGTTTGCAAGGGAAGGAAAACTTTCTCCGTCGTTTCGTGTGCAATTTCGCAAAGAAAACGCACGGTTATATACGTCTCCTCAAGAAGAACACTCCATTCTTCTGGGATGACTAGGCCCAATGCACCTTTGATAATCTTAAGCATGCTCTGACTCATTCACCCGTGATACACCCCCCGGATTATTCAAAGTACTTTCTCTTGTATATTGCTGCCTCTGCTACTACCATCACCATGGTTTTAGTGGAGGAAAATCTCCACGGTCAGGAGCACATGATTTATTATGCCAGTAAGAATCTCATGGATTCTGAAACTCGCTATTCATGTGTGGAAAAGTTAGCATTGGCCACGGTCATTGCTGTACAAAAGTTTCATCACTACATTCTACTCTACACTACCACCGTATTAGCCGACCAGAACTCGATGTATTACATCCTGACTCGTCAGGTGCTCGAGGGCAAGTACTCCCGTTGGATAGTCATACTTAAGGAGTTTGATCTGGAATTTGCCAAAGCCACATCAAAGAAATCCTTGGTCTTTGCCGAGCTTATGTGTGATCTTCCCTGTGCTTCGACGGAATCTGAGCCCAGTGATTCATTTCCAGATGAATTCCTGTTCCTGATTAGCACTACCAATCCTTGGTATGGATATTTGCCTATTTATCTCCAAACACAATGATTTCAACCGCATTTATCCCGTGATGATCGCTGCCATATCTGTCACCATGCGAAGTACTATCTCATCCTGAATGACACCTTGTCTAGATGTGGGATTGACTCAATTCTCTGATGATGCCTCACCCATGAGGAGGCTGAACATGTGTTAAATGATTGCCACTCTGGACCATGTGGTGGTCATTTATCTGGGATGGCTACAACCCAAAAAATCCTTCGTACTAGCTATTTCTGGCCTTCTGTCTTCAAAGACTGTCATGAGGCTGTTAAGAAATGCCCACCTTGTCAACACTTTTTATCCTAAAAAGTGCACCCATCCTACTCTGCTACACCCCGCCATTGTCGTTGGCCCATTCGCAAAATGGGGGATTGACTTCATGCATTGTAAGCCTACCTCAGCTGAGGGGCATGGTTACATCATCGTAGTCGTTGATTATTTCACAAATGGGCTGAGGCCATGCCTACATATACAGAAGATGGTAAGACTGTCGCTCTCTTCTTGTTCAATCATATCATAGCTAGATTTGAAGTTCCGCAGTCCATCGTTACTAATCATGGATCCCATTTTCATAATCAAATGATGGAGGAACTGAGTGCCAAGCTAGGTTTTTGCCATGAAAACTCTACGATGTATTATCCACAAGCTAATGGTCAGGTAGAGGCCATTAACAAAGTTTTGAAAACTATGCTTCGTCAAATGGTTGGAGATCATAAATCCAACTGGCACCATGTTCTTTTATCCGCTTTGTGGGCTTATCAGACTTCTATGAAAACAGCCACTAGTTTCACACCATTCCAACTCGTCTATGGACTCGAAGTTGTCTTACCGATTCAATGTCAAATTCCATCCTTACAACTTGCTGTCAAACTTCTCCCAGACACTTTCGCGGAGGAAGAAAGATTTTTGTACTTGAGTAACCTTGATGAGACTTAGAGAGATGTTGCCTTGGCTAATGAGGCACATAAGAAACGCATCAAGGTGCGATATGATAAATCCATCCAACCTCGTGTCTTTAACGAGGGTGACCCAGTCTTGACTTATGATCAGAGATATGACAAACTAGGGAAGGGTAAGTTCAAGTCCATGTGGTATGGACCTTTTGTTATTTCTAAGCTGTTAGAGAAAGGATCTTACGAGTTGGTTGATTATGATGGAATCCCTTTGGGGAACCCTCGCAATGGGTTGTACTTGAAAAGTTACTATGCCTAGGTCTTTCTTGGATAGTATCTTGTATATATGTATATTGATTGACTTTCAGTGTGCTTTTAGTATTTTCAAGATGGTTTTGAGTTTAGTGTCCACATCTGTTTATACCATGTTTTGGTCATGCAGATGGATTTCTACGGCTTTGCTGATGGTGCTTGCTGCCACACCTTGAATCTTGCCTCGGCTGCTTGGGTCCTCTATTCCCTAGCTGAATATTTGGTCAGTTCGGGAGCGGTTTGTATAGGTCCCACTACTAATAACATCGCCGAGTATGAAGCAGTCATTGGTCTTCCAACTGAAGCTGTCTGCCAGGATGTTCGTGATCCAGTAGTCTTGATGGACTCACAACTCGCGGTTTGTCATTTAAACCATGTTTACACCATTAGAAACCCGGTGCTCCTCCGCCTCTTCTGGAGAGTATGTTTGCTAGAAAGATCATTTGAAACCATTACCTATAGGCATATCCCTAGGGAACATAATGTATTTGCTGACTCATTAGCTAATTACATCCTAGATTGGCATATTGCCCATTCATGACGTCAAAATCAAACATGGTACATTGTAAATAAACATTCAAAGACACATAAAACTCATAGAAAATGCATTTTCCATTTGAAATATATAAACACCGTGTAAAATTCTGTATATATATATATACGAAAAAATTTACAAAAAATAGGTCCAGAGACCTCATCTAAAGCATGTAGGCTTTCAGGAAAAACCATCATACAAAATACTGAAGCTGTCAGCTTTCAATACATATCTCATACACTAGTGGTGCTCGTGATAGCACATCACTGCTCAAGCTACCCTACGTAGCAGCCTACTGAATCGACCCGGTACTCCCGCTATGGATCTCTGATATCTCATCGGGAGGTCATCAATGTCAGCATCTAGGATATCCAAGGTCAACCTCTCCAGGTTTTCCTCCAGCTCCCCCGGTGATATCATCACCCCGTGGTACAAAGTGGGCTCCAGCTCGCCTATCCAGTGGAGATGCTCCTCCAGGTCATGCTGCTTCGACATCTGCATGAGAATATATAGGTCTCGTCACTTAGCATAAAAAAATATAAAATATCAAAAAAAAAAAACATTTCATCAATTTTAGGGTTTCTTGCTTCTTACCGATGTCGCCCCACTGTCCGTTGGGTGGGAGTGGTAGTTCAAGATCTTCGGTGAAGTCCATACCTACATAAGCATAATCCTCAACCATGAGGATCTGATCTCGGAGCCATCTGAAGAATGGATCACCGAACTTCGCCCTTCCCCTACCTGCTCCTGTACGAGCCATGACCTGGACCCACCTCAGCATACGAGGGTCTCGTGCTCTCAGAATCTGGAAGACCACCTGAGGTCTCATCTGTGGAACCCGCTCGAAGAAGAAGCATGCTAAAATGGAGCCAAAGTCAAACTACTTTAGCTCTCCCTGTCGACACTTAGTCAGCTAATCCTTGAATATTAGAAGCATGGCTTCCGCCTAGTTGAACACCGTGGGTACCATGGCCTCTATGGCGTACAGCATGTGCGCCCTAGAAGCTTGGTGCACACCCTGACTCCCGGCCACCCTCTGCATAGTAAATAGGACGGTCCGTAGGGGCCCATCTGTCACTGCTCTGATGGGGATTTTCTTCCCCGGTGTCCTCGTCCCTGGAGCATAGTGACGATCTATAAGCTATTGAGTGGTAATATCCCCTCCACGGGAACCTGTCAGTGAGATGGGGGCACCCCGTCTCAAGAGACCAGTCAAGAAGTAGATATCCTCTACTTCCACTATAAGAATATGGGCCCCCACCTCGAAATACTGCTGCTCTAGATTCCACATTTGCAGTATGTGTTCCAGTAACCGCTCATGTGACACCATGCTTGGGGTCCGGAAGAACTTCAGGAGTCCACAGTCCCGTAATGCAACAATACAACCCACATTTCTCTCTCCAAAGGCATCATCATTGTCATGTGTTCTTTCTTTCGATATCACCATGTTTTGAGCAACCAAGACCTGTCAAAAACAATCATAGTATGCATTAGAATCATTCCTAATCATTAAAACTCAAAAGAATGACTTATTATTGCTCATGCTATGAGTTTAAAGTTTCCATGGCCGGCATCGCCTGTGCACCATTGGAGACAGGCGGTGGCACCGCCTGTCAACTATGTTATAAGCACAGTTCTCGGGTGGTACAGCGTATCCTGTAAGGGGTAGCCTCGGTGCCCACTTTTAAGGTTTTAGGGCTTGCCATATGAGCCCAAAACTAAAAAAAACACTATGAAATGAAAGAATAGGGTGTTAGCTGTTACCTGCAACTGATGATGCTCAAAATGGATAGTGGAAACTCCCAGTATCAACTGCAGAAGATCTGGCTAAGAAAATGCTCCAAGTGCTCTCCGTTATGGGTAAATAGTGAAATGATTTGAATTTTTACTATTTACATGACTTATATAGGCATTTTTGGGTCTGACATACTATAGTTTTGATATAAAATCATATTTTAGTCAAAGTTTATCTGTCGTAATCCCTTAATGCTAGTTATAAATGCATTTAACACTTGTTTCTGTGTCGATTGCAGGATAAAAGAACTATAGTAAGAAGCTTTGGAAGTTTTTTTATGGATTTCGCACTTTCATAAAACAGAAAAGGTCGATGAGTGTTCATTACAACTCTTTGATCATGCTCTTTAAACCTAGTGTCAAAGGTCCGAGTCCATTTCAGTTTCTTTCAAAGCTCGTAAAAATTTGACATTGTGTAAAGAAGCGTCATGGAGTCTTCTTTTCACCTCTTTTTCAGGCTCCTTAAACACGAAAATATCGTCGAGTCCGTTTCTGATTCTTTCCAGGCTCGTAAAATATGACATTGTGTAAAGAAACCTCATGGAGTTCTCTTTAAACTCTTTTCAGGCTCCCTAAATACGAAAAGATCGTCGAGCGATCTTGTCTTCTTCACACTCGTTAAAGTATTTGAAGAGTCGTCCGTCCGACGGTAGGTTATCTCTTTTTCAGTTCGGATAGGACTATTTACGAAAAAGAAACACTCCATCCAATCATGACTAGAAGAGTTCTCTAAGGTATGATTTTACACTTTTCGGGCCTTAGAGACTAAATCATACGAAAAAGGACCCCTTTGGAGTCTTCTTCCGTATTCATCCAAACTCTCTAAACATGAACGATACCGAGTTTTCTTTCAGTGGACTTGTTAAATTAAACATTGAGAGACCCATTTTGGGAACGAACCCCTCCTCTCTCAGGTTCGTAAAACATATGAGTCTGGACTTGTCTTCTGACAAGCTATATCGAGTGTTTGTTACCCTCTTTGAACTCATAAAACCGAAAAGAGGCACTCATCGATCATGATGGGGGAAATGGGAAGGGAATCATTTTGTAAATAATGGCAATTGTTTGTCGTTACCTTTGAACATGGTACTTGTCTACACATCATGTCAGTCAATTCGGTATTCAGTTGATCTCCATGATGATCCACTTTCATGAGTCATGTCACTCCTTTGAGTCTTTCAAAAGAATGCATTGTCCACTATTGCATTGTGTGTCTGTCCCGTCCAGTCATGCTGCCAAGTATTTTTGTCGTCCCACCCGATGTTCAAAAGGGATTTGAAGAATTTTTACCTCTGCAATCTACACAGTCTTTGTGTCAGTATCTTTGAGTCGGTCATATGGTTACTACATTCACATCATTCCAAAACTATGTTCCAAGTTTCGTGTCATCGATGTGGGACTCATCATGGCCCTCCTTCGACGAGACTTTTCCCGTCGACGTCAACTCATCATCCGGGAAATAATCTTAGAAACAATATTTAGTACCTTGAGATCGGTATGTCTTAATGACAGATCCTCTCGCTCTCAACATAAGTTCACATCATTGACCTTTGATTGATAGAATCGACTGGGTGTTCTACATCAGGACATTTATTCACACTCAGTAGATTGTACTAGATTACCTTGGGAATCATTGACATTAATGGTGATCTCCCTCGCACTTGTTAACGGTTCACATCATTGGCCAGTAATCAAGTGGTTTCTACCATGTTCGAGTTCAGATCATTGTAATCATGTGGATAGAATCGTACTTTGTGGAAGACGAGACGAAGACCCTAGGTATTTGTTTAAAGCACTTGTTGCTTTTGCCCAGGTTGCGATGGAGTTTTGTATATCTATCATGGATCCACATTTGTATGGCCGTGGATATGCTCAAATTTGCGTCTGTGTGGCATAGATCTACGTTGTATGTCTGGTAGCTATGTCCAAGTTTGAGTCCTCTATCACATGGATCTACGATGTATTCGAGTAGCCATGCTTGTTTATTCCTCTCATGGATCTGCCTTGTATTGGTCTACAACCATGAGTTTGGTTACTTGTGTCTATGAGTCAACATATTGATGTACTACAGATGCCTACTTGATGACATGCTCCGAGCGAGCCGACATTTTCACCTCGTAGTGATGACTTGTTCTCTCAAAGCTCTCATTTATCGTATCCCTCTAAGACTCATGCTTTGGGGGGCATCCTGTTATACCAAAATCCTATCACCATCATGTGATAAGACCTTTTACATACCTATTTTCCCTTAATCCCAGCACTTGGAGTGGAAACCCATGCTAATTGTCAATCTTTCATGAAAATTCCCAGCACCGCGCTTTCCCTGTTGTCCAGGAGTTGTACCTTGTTCACACCGCCTATCCCTTGTTGTCCACAAGCGGTGCCACTGCTTATGGCCCTTATTTCGTAAGCGTTTCTTACCAAAACTGCTCTATCATTGAAGGAGAAATGTGGTACCCTGGATAAAAAAGGAAAAAGAGAATTTTCTCGAGGCTTCTAGATGATGAGCCTTGTGTCCTCACTTATCCCTATCATTGTGGGTCAGTTGAGCTCGAGATCCCTCATCCTAGGATCTTAGAGTCTACCTCATCCACTAATCTCTCAACCATCCCTATCCATTGATTCTTACAAATACAAGCTCATATCCATGGTTGAGGGAGAGAACTCTTAAGGTATTGTTATGCTGTTGGATTAATTACTTGGCCCAAGCCATTGGAGAAAATAGAGAGCTAGAGTTGGAGCTTATGGGGATGAGAGTGCTTGGTTTCATGGAGATGCATGTCAACACTAAGGCTTGGTTGTAAACTTCTCCATTTTTATCTTAATGCAAGTTGATTTCCGTCCCACATTATTATTGTTGTTTGATTTCACATGTATGTTGTTAGATTCCTTACTCACTAACATGGATCAGTAGATTATATTCTAGAATATTTGATGTGTTTTTGTGTTTAAGTTGATTGCAGGTACACAGGGTTACTATCGAAGCATCACATTCCAGGTATCTACGATGTCTAGGGAGGGTCTTCAACCTCTATCCTTCAATTGTTCTGGATCTGAACCATTCAAACCAGTGGAACACCTTACTGTCCATAGAAGGTGAAATATTCCAGCTAACACAAAGAAGGAATCTTTCTTTCCCAGTCTAAGTATGCTTATGACCTTCTTTGTCGATTCCACATGGAAGATTGTAAACCAGCCCCTTCTCCTTTCCATTCTGGAATCAAAATTTCTGCCACTTGTACTTCCCCTGAAGTAGATGCCACCTTGTATCATCAGCTTGTTGGTAGTCTTTTATACTTGACTCATTCCCATCCTGACCTTTCCTTTGCTGTTGGTCATGTTTCCTGTTATATGCAAACTCCTCATGAAAGTCACTGGAAAGCATCAAAAAGAATACTTCGATATATTCAAGGTACAATTCAGTTTGGGATTCATTATAGTACAGGGGGGAAACCTTTGTTGGTTGGTTCCACTGATTCATATTGGGTTGGAAATCCTGATGATTGAAAGTCTACTGCAGGTTATGTTTTCAGTCTGGGATCTGGCCCTGTCACTTGGGCTTGTAAGAAACAACAAGCTCTTGCTCTTACTTCAGCAGAAGCAGAATATCGAGCCGCAATTAATGCCAGTTAGGAAGCTTTATTGCTTCGACAGATCCTTTCAGAGTTTGGCTTCGAGCAGGAGCAGCCTACTCCACTTTGGTGCAACAATCAAAGTGCCATCACGCTTGCCAAAGATCCATTTCTACATCAGCGTAGCAAACACATTGAGCTACACATGCACTTCATTAGAAATCTTGTTCATGATCATGTTATTGAAGTGCTCTATTGCCCTACAGATGATCAAGTTGCAGACATCTTCACCAAGTCTCTTACAGAAACGAAGTTTTCTAAACTTCGGTCTATGTTAGGAGTTCAGGAATGTGTCCTTAAGGGGGGATAGGCTCTAATGCCTCCTTCCTTCTCCTAGTAGTGTCACTTTTGTAAATCCTTAAATCCTATCCCAAGTTGTTCTTAAGGGGGGATGTTAGGATATTTAGACACTTAGGAGTTAGTTAAGATCAACTTGTGTAATATATCTGTTAGGTAAAAGTGTGTTTCTTTAGTATGCATTAGTATGCATTTGTAAATATTCTAATCCGATAGTCATGATATGTTCTAGACATAGAGTGATCCGACGGTTCAACTTCTCTTAGATCATACCTACTATTGATCTGTGGCTTAACACCCGAATGGTCCATGATCTCTATTTACTAGAGCATGGAGGGTCCTTGGCTAGTTGATCAATTATGAGAAGCTCATGTAACTTTCTTTCTTTTGAATAATAAATTGCTCCAAGTACATATTTGGCTGGGGCCGTGGACTGTTTCCCTCTCGAGGATTTTAACCACGTGACAAACATCGGTGTGTTGATCTGTGATCTATTTGTGTGAAGCGGTTGCTCAAGGTGTTCGGTCTTTTTGGAGTACCCTGTGTACCCGAACAGAGTACATCTTTGACAGAGATGATTTTAAGAACCCACCTATATTTATATGTATAAAAAATGGGTGAATCTCTTCGATATATAGGAAAATTTGAAGGCGATTTTATCAATAATATAATATGTATATATAAAAATTTGGCCAATCTTTCTTTTTATTATATAATGTTGTAAAATCCTAGCGAATCTTTCATTTTATTATATAATGTTGTAAAATCTTGGCGATTCTTTCACTAAGTTATAAGATATTGTAAAATCTTGGCGAATATTTCACTTCATTATAAAAAAATTGTAAAAACTAGCAAATCTTTCACTGATTTATAAAACATTGTAAAAATAGAGGAACGACAACATTAGTCAAATAACATGAATCACATCATCAACAACAGAACATGTAGACTCACGAGTCACAGCTGGAAGGTGTCAATGAAACACAGCTGCATTGACTAGATTCAGGGCAAGTGGGGACTCCACTTGTTATCTCGTCCCTTAATGATCCAACAAACATGTGGGGACCTTAATCTTGGGAAACCAATAAACTAATAGAATTAGACATTATGCTCAATCTTGGCCTCCACTAGACAATTGAGGTCATTATTGTGTTCAAATCACGCAAATCACTTCAATGTGAGATGCATTTCATATCATGAAAAGTTTTATATTGAAAGAAAAAGTCTAACTTTATGTAGACCTCAAGTATTTCCATTATCGCTTTTCTATGCAATGTGCATGACAGTTACGTCAAAGTGAAATTGACATTGGTAAATGAAGCTAATCTTTAAACCCAAAGAGAATAGGTATTGCAACATATTGGATAAACAAATCAAGATCAAAATAATTTAAAAGCAAAGAAAGCCAAATCAAGATCAATATAGTTTACAAGCAAAGCCTAGATTATGACATGCCTATGGTGGTAAGAAGATCACAAGTAAATAAAGTCAATGAAAGCGAATGTTTTATATGCAATGAAATACATTATCAGTTTAAGTACAAATCAACAAGCTCAAAATACAACATTTTTGTTTGAAAAAAAGATGGAGATCTCTACGTATGAGAATAAGATTGATATACCATATATGATCCACATTATTCTTTTGGAAAACAATCCACATAATTAAAACAAACATGACATACATCATGCCGCAAAATCCCAACATTCATGACATACACACATGTAGACTTTGTTCTATGTAACATAAAGGATCATTTCCTTAGATGATGACAAATATCTCCTATGGTGTGTAGTGAATAGTTATATGATGCCCCATTTTTAACACAATTTCTATTTGTTATTCACTAACTTGAAATAACTAGAGACTAGCATACCCCCAAAGTGGGGGAAATGAAACACCGAAGAGAACTTCGATATGTTTTAAAAAATGAGAGAAAGTTGTGTGTAGATAATATAATTTTATGTGATGAAAGAAAGCCTAGGAAAATAAGTTACATCAAACTTCTAAATCGCCACATAAGTGAAAATAAGTTTCCTCCAAAAGGATTTTGTACATAAAGTTTTTAAATTTGAAAACATTCAGTGAATAAGTCATTGTTTTAGCCTTGATCATTTGAATTCCAATGGAATCTTACAAAGCAAAAAATTCCAAAAATCCAAGGGGCATAGTTATATGAGTTTTTGAAGTTTTAGGTAGCTTTAGAGAACCTATACCTTTGAAACTAAGACCTGGCCTGAACGTGGAGAGACTATACCTTTGAAATCAAAACTTGAACTATGCGAGACATCAAAATTTTTGCACATAATAATTTGCACAAGCGACACCATTATTCATGTCGACCACTCGCGTGGGTCCTCTTATAATCTCATGTATTGAAGTTCATTGAATGGCCAAATTTGACAGGTGAAGAAAATATTTTGTTTCAAGTTTTTAATATCCCAATTCAATCTTCGTATTGAATATCGATACTATATAGTCTGGATTTCCATTAGCATCTTGTTGCTTAATTTCCATGACCTAATGGATGCAGGAGCCAACCCCCTTCTACTCACATATTGTAGCTTAGGGAGCACAAGTTTTGATAGACGTAACAATTCCATTAAATTTCTTTTTACCTTTTTTCTTCACACATAATTACACGACCAAAACATACACATAGATCCCAATAACACTTGACTGGGCGCATGAAGGGTGGGTTTCCCTTTCTACTTGAAAAGAAAGAAGGTTGATTGTTAGCCCTAGTATCCCCATCATAACTTTGTTTGGTTCAGTATTTTTCACTTATAAAAATACATTTATAAAATAAAAGAGATCCAAATACCATCAATTATATTTTAAGCTTTCAACTCTCATTTATTACTATCCTTGAAAAAATTAAAATATAAATCCCTTGTCTTTTTCTTGAAACAAAATTTCAATTAGGTTCTGAAAAAATCAAAATATAAATTCCTTGTCTTCTTCTTGAAACAAAATTTCTTTCTTTTTCTTGAAACAAAATTTCAAGTAGGTTCTGAAAAAATTAAAATATAAATTCCATATCTTCTTCTTGAAACAAAATTTCTTTCTTTTAGGTAAGAACCAACAGATTTAATAAAATAATAAAAACAATCTATGTTTACTCAAATAATTTTGATTTGGAATTATTAAAAACAAGTTCTATATGCAGAAGAAATCTTAATTTAGCATGGATTTATACTGATATGGAAACTCTTGTCTTTTTCTTGAAACAAAATTTCAATTAGGTTTTGAAAAAATTAAAATATAAATTCTCGGTCTTCTTCTTGAAACAAAATTTCTTTTAGGTAAGAACCAACAAATTTAATAAAATAAAATAAAACAGTCTATATTTCCTCAAATAATTTTGATTTGGAATTATATAATACAATTTCTATTTGCAGAAGAAATCTTAATTGAGCATGGATTTATACTGGCATAGAAAAGCTGAAAAGACTGTAATCCCTTGTCTTTTTCTTGAAACAAAATTTCAATTAGGTTCTGAAAAAATTAAAATATAAATTCCTTGTCTTCTTCTTGAAACAAAATTTCTTTTAAGTAAGAACCAACATATTTAATAAAATAATAAAAACAATTTATGTTTGCTCAAATAATTTTGATTTGGAATTATAAAAAACAAGTTCTATATGCAGAAGAAATCTTAATTTAGCATGGATTTATATTGGTATGGAAAAGCTGAAAAGACTGTAATTCCTTATCTTTTTATTGAAACAAAATTTCAATTAGGTTCTGGAAAAAATATAATATAAATTCCATGTCTTCTTCTTGAAACAAAATGTCTTTTAGGTAAGAACCAACAGATTTAATAAAAACAATATATGTTTGCTCAAATAATTTTGATTTGGAATTATAAAAAACAAGTTCTATATATAGAAAAAATCTTAATTTAGCATGGATTTATACTGGTATGGAAAAGTTGAAAACAATGTAATCCTTTGTCTTTTTCTTGAAACAAAATTTCAATTAGGTTCTGAAAAAATTAAAATATAAATTCTCTATCTTATTCTTGAAACAAAATTTCTTTTTAAGTAAGAACCAACAAATTTAATAAAACAATAAAAGCAATCTATATTTGATCAAGTAATTTTGACTTGGAATTATAAAAAACAAATTCTATATGCAGAAGAAATCTTAATTTAGCATTGATTTGGAATTCTAAAAAAAAATGGAATTCTAAAAAAAAAACAAATTCTATATGCACAAGAAATCTTAATCTAGCATGGATTTATACCGGTATGGAAAAGCTGAAAAGATTGTGTTCATAGTATAGTTTAAAAGCTAAACTTCGCTTCCCCTGAGTTGCCCTCTCTGTGTGAGGTCAGGGCCACTACTGCTAGATTTCGATTTCATTGCATTGATCAAATGCATAGTCTGTACGCCACAAACAGACTAGCATTAAAGAAAGACATGACATAAGAGTTATTTAACCCTGAGATGGATATTGGTATTCAATAATTAATATAGGTGGCAGCAGGCACATAGGAAAATTCAATGCTAGTTGCGTCCTTTCCAACGTTTAATCTTCTAGCTGTTGTTTTTCTTAAATTCAATGCTAGTTGCGTCGTTTCCAATGTTTAATCTTCCAGTTGTTGCTTTTCCGTTCTTTTATTATATTTTGACAGCCAAACAAAATAACTTCTAGCAAATCTCTATTGTCACTAAATTTGGAAATTACTGGGTTACGTTCAAGTTTCTTTCTAATATAAGGTTTTTATAATAAAAAAATATGAAAGAAGAAATCCATAACATTTGGCAGCCCCGAGGCTAGGTGTCTGTGATTCAATATCGGTTCGATTTCAAAGTTTAGAATGTGATGGTTTTACATTAACCAGCTCAAAAACTCATGAAAATTGTACCCATGGAGTCTATTTTCCTAATGGGTAGGCTATTCCATCATTTTGCGAAGCTTAGCACACCATGAAACCCAAAGTTTATCCATCAACCAAGGGAATTGTTATGAAATACCCACCCCACCCTCTCCTGCGCTTTCTTTTACAGTTGCCAAAAAAGGGTCAAGACAATGGATCAATAATTCATATGCATTTGTTAACTCATGGATATCTGAAAGTGCAAATTAAAATCCTACAAATCAATTTCATATTGAAATCCTCCTAGGGGCGGACTTATTTAGGAGTAATGTAACTTCCCATAGAGTTTCCACTTTAATGCCCATACCCAACCTTAACTATAAAAAGCTAGCCTATTTGAACTACTGAGACTAAAACTGATGTTTACATCTTCATTTTCACAAGTAACTGACTTGGCACTTGGAGATGGCTTTTGGTTTTCTTACCTTTTTCTTGTGACATCTGTGCTCGGGTTTGATACTGCCATTGTTTTGGCACAAAACAATTTTGAACTACTGAACGTTAACACCAAGTTTTACATCTTCATATTCACATGTTTGTTTGTCAAACATATGATGAATAAATGAAAGCATACCAGAACTACAAGAATTCTAAGCAGTTGTGAGGAAAATATTCAGTTGTCATATATGCACAAAAACAGGATAAAAAACTGGGAAATAGGATCTGCATTCTAGATTTACTCTCAATAATCAATAATCAGTAATCAATTGATAAATGTTTTTTCAGTAAACCAAACTAACTTTCCACAAAAGATGTTTCTTATGTGAGCAAAACCATGCCACAAAAGATGTTTCTTATGTGAGAAAAACCAAACCAACTTGCCACAAACCTGAAGTAAGGTCACTTGTTCAAACTGATTAAATTGACCAAGAAAGATACAATAATGTAAATAACAAGCAAAAGAATAAACTATGAAATATCAAGATAAGCCTAACTTAATTGACTGGGTTGATTGATATGTATAGAGAGTATAAATGGGAAGCAACCACAACTAAACTACTCAGAAAGTTGAACTAGTTCGTTCAGCCAGGGCCCAGTGGGAAGCAACCACAACTATATTAAGAATCAGCCCAATATAAAACAATATAAAACCAAATTCTTATAGACTTATACCTGTAACATTTTACCCTGAATCCAAAGCTAAATAGTGAAGCTAAACTTTTTCATGCAGACAACAAGCATACAAGGAAAAAATGTGACCAGGCCCTTGAAAACCTAAGAAGAGACGTGCACGTGCACCTGCTCATTCATTGGTGAAGAAATAGCTATTTCTGAGTTCATGCATAGGTAAGGACTCAAACTGCATCAGCAGAAAACTGGACTAATCAACCCAAGATGAGGACTATCATATGAATGTGTCAGTGCCCACCATGCAAGTATTGGCATAATTTCAAGAATACCATTAATGCGATCACTTGGATATTATCAATGGTGCCTGCAAATACTATTAAGGGGTTCACCATGTTGCACCCACTGGAATATTACGTGATCATGGTCAATACAATTGTCCATCAGTAAAACCTCATTTTTCCTCACATCTGGGAATATTTTGGGTGGAACCATGCATCCAATTCAGTGAGAAAGGGCATTTTGAGTAGTCCAGTTCCCTGTAGCAACACTTATAGGAAATTGTGTGCATGATTCAACATTGTTTTAACCCTCCAACAATAATAAAACAGATTAAATCTCAATTCTTGGTGGTTTTAAGGTCATAACAACAATAAACAACAATATGGGCATGCTTGGGATTTATAAATCAATTTCAAACCTTTTTTGACTTCCTAACAATTATGGGCGGCATAATCAACAAACTTGGGCAACCTATGAATAAAAAGGAAGGACATTATGATTCAAAGGGACTAGATGGTAATGCCCTTGGGACTATGCATGCAAGTTGCTTCTACCGGAGAATCTGTCAAAGTAATCTCTTTGCCTATTCTTTCTCAAATTAAATGTTGTGACAACTGCTTGAAGAAAAACATAAATACTTAGAACCATTGATTAATTTTGCATACTAATGTTGGCAGAGAAGGTACATTAAGGGAATAATTACAAGAAAAATTGTAAATCTTTTCAGGCATGTTGGAAAAATTCCATTGGCAGTCTTGTAACAGATGGCCAGGCATACAGTCAACCAAGTTTTTGCAACATATTCTTCAAGGAGCGCTATGTTTTGTAGATTACATATAAAAAATCAAATGCATGAATCAGTTTGCTTTGCCAAGAACACCACAACATAAAATTTGTCCCACCCCTGTATCTCTTACATCAAAAGATAGAGCTATAATTAGTGTGTACGCCAAATTTAACCTTCGGCCCTCTCCTCCAAATGCAATGGTCCTACACTGAATTACATTTGGACCAAACATAAAAAAAAAATCCTGGGAATTTTATTGTATGCATTACACAACCATATCCCAATGCACACTATGATAAAAACTCTGTATACAATGAAGAGTGTCAGGGATGAGGCTTTCGTAGCCTATTTCCATTTGACTTAGATACGTGGGAAACAAATCCATCTCGAGTCTCAGAAGCCTTGGGGTTGTTACATATGACAATAGAAATGAATTTGTTTAAATATATAAAGCAGATACCCACACATGTATTACTGAAGTCCAAAATGATAAACCCTATATATCAAATGCATACAACAATGGTGCAACAACATTAAAATCACATATAATACACATAAACAGAAAACGACACACCACACAGGTGTGGGCTATGAGGTTTGACCTCTAAATCTGCTACACCATGCAACAAAATAAGAAATTGCATTTATCCTATACAACATGCAAGCATGCACAGGCTAGGCGATGAGCATATGAGTCAACCAAACTACATAAAGGCTTAGCTTCTCCTTTCCTCCTTGGCACGCAAGAGGAACAGAAAAGACCCCTTCCTAGGATTCCAATTACTTTGTCCGTTGATCATCCAGGTCTTACACCCCATTAATTTGACTCCATATAGCAGGCCATAGAAGGTAGCTTGAAGCTTGGAAGTGTCTTTCCCTGAACAGTGTAAAACTTAAAAAATTTCGAACATAAATTTTGTTTTCCAAAGGAAATTTCCAAGTGCATTGAGTTCTATTCCTGGTGAAATTTTTTACATTAGTGATCTTAGTATTTGATAAATGTCACAAGCCATTTCATTTCAGATATTTTCTGAGCTAGTCACTTAAGTGATTTTTTTTTCATTTTGTAGGAAATTTTCAAACAACCTAAAATTCTAGAAAACTTGCTATAAATAACCAAGTACCAAAAAGAAGAGAATAATGCAAATCATTGTTGAAGGCTCAGACTTACCATGGAGAAGGAAAGAAGATACATCCCATGTTCTAGGAATGTAGCCATCCTTCATGTTCCTTTCTCCCAATGTACTTTGCAAATTCGAGGTGTAAACAACAACCAAGAGATTCCTACTCAGCTTGAATAACTTTCAATGAGTAAGTAGGTAGGAATGAAAAGAAGAATGCGGTAACCAGGAGTAATTTATGCATGTGTGGAGCATCCTACCACCTAAAACAAGTATTACAAAGATAATAATACAACCTGATTTTAAAACCTGCATGTCTTGGAAAGAAAACAAAAATGGTTGCTTTGATGACAACATCCCCATAACTAGCAATTTTCAATAATCACTATACCTGCACCTATAATTAAACCTCAAGGCTTTGCATTTATGCAGGAGATACATGCTTTTATTGTTATAAATTTTCTTATTATTCCTTGCTTGTGCCATCACAGAGATCATGAAAATTAGTCACATAAGCTACATGAAGCAATAGTATTTAACCTAAATGATATTTTTATAATTTGATAGATATTTTTTAAAACATCAAAGTTTTAACATTAGAAAATTGTTTTTTGAGGTCGATACTAATTAAAAGTCTGCACATTTTCACAGAACTGATTAACCATATTCAGCGGGGAATAAAAACTTGGTGGAAGCACCGCTAATCATTATGTAGTCCTTAATTGTTTATCATTTTTGTTCACAGCCCTGTTGTATAAACTTTATAGGTTATCTCAAGTAGAAGCATTCCCCAAGCTTCCATTTTCAATTTAGATAAGTATGCCATGTCAAAGATAGCACTGGCATACGTCTTGCATGAGGCAGCTTTTGGGTAACATTTTTACATGCAAACATCTTTCAAATGGTTGTATATTACTCACCTAGGTAATTGCTGGTTGCAGTGGAGGCAGTGGTAGTGAAGGTTCAACTGAAGGTAGCGAGGAAGACAATTCACAAAATGTAAGAATTTCTTTTTTTATTTTATTTGAAGGTTCAATTATTTCTGAAAGTTAAATTTATTTGCTTTTTGGGTACTCTATCAAACGTGTATTTTCTATTATGTAATAATTATCATTGCATTATATTTTGTATACTTCTTAGGGACGCGAAATAGGGAAGAAAAGAAGCTTGGAACCACTAACTATGAATGGTATGTTTTAACAATTATGCATTTCATAATGCATTTAAAATTCTTGATGGCTATTCATGAATCATGTTATCAGGGGATCTCCTAATTCTCAGACTAATTCAGTGTTACTTTTTAATTTCCAGTACAGTTAGACCATTGACAACTGCTAGAATATTTCATCTTGAAAGGATGTGTGCTTCCTTTAAGAAAACCTGCATTGTTCATGTTTAGTACCTAGTCCCAATTCCTACTATCTTGAGTCTAATTAACAGAGTAATTTAGTAATATTTTTTTCTTTCCACTACAATGACATGAACAAGTGCTATTGACACCATTACTCTAGCATGTAATGCCTAGGCAGAATCTAAAACAACTATGAATAGAAGCGCAATGGGTTTGGTTCCACCGGCACCTATACCAAGAATGGCAGCGGCCAATCTACCTACTACCAATTTGAATATGGGAATCGACGTTTGGAATCAATTTACCCTAGGATCTGTAACTATTGTAAAAGGAAGACGGGAAATAACCAACATTGTTCCAGCATTAGTTCCCACAACAGCTCAACTCATGCCAGGTCATGATGGAGTGCCCTCTGAATTATTGGTCCAGGTATACATACAGAGATGTATCTGTAATGTATCATTCTAGCTTGTGTTACATCATGTTAAAGGTGTTTTTGGCCATTCTGTGATTGTCTGGTCAAAGAATAGAAGCTGGATTTACTAGCCATTCCATGCCAAATTTATTATGCAATTAAAACGATAAGTTTCAACTTGTCTCATCTCCTATATACATGCTCAGACATTTTTTTCCTCTTTTCCGTTTCTTTATCAATTGTCTCCTGGGATGAAAACGCTCCTTTCTTGTTATGCCCAATCCATGAAATATGATTTCATCTATGGCACTACATTATGTTGTCATATTGGTCTTGTTCCAGCAAGTCTTTTGAACATGATTGTTTTTCTTAAGCAAGTAAGAAGATTTAAATTTTAGATAGTGATCCACAGTCGAATATAAATCTGATAAGCTAAATCATTTGTAGGGATATTGAAGACAAATTGTTTAATAATAAATATATAACAACAAATTGATCTGATATGAGGGCAGGATGGTTTGATTGTGAATACCATACGAGATTCTGAAGCATGGAATATCTCCTGGCTGTAATAATGTAGTAGGTGGATTCTGGTGTTTCCCTAAGACATCAATTTGTCGTTTCCTATTTTTGGGGAAATTTTTGCTTTCATATTTCTAGAAACATGTATCCCCCTTACATACAACTTAGGGTTTTATATATATTTTTTCATTCACCTATTGTGTAAACTTTTCATGTGTGACTTATTTCCTATAGATTAATGGGCTTAAATATGATGAACTAAATGAGCTTGTACATCTGCTAAATGAGCTTGTAAAACATGATGAACGAGAGTTGAAACGATAGAGGCGCAAACAATCTAATCGAGAGTCAGCTAAATTCTCTCGAAGGAAGAAACATGTATAAACGGATCTGGTACGTCTGACCTACCTTAACCGCAGGAAACCAAACCCAGCAAAATAACCCTTATGTATTGAAGTATAAACATATATGCAAATTGGAGTTTGGACGTGATTGGAAGATCCAAAATTATAGATCCTGACAACCTCCGAAGAACCTTAGCAAGAGCCCTGCAACTCCATAATAACCTTTGAAACCCAATTCTCTGAAATTGAAACCCTATTAAGCTTTGAAACTTGATTTTGTCAATATATAGGGACGAAATTGGTCCCATTCTACCCCAATGCCAGGATTTATGGACGAATTTCTATAAAAAAAAGTCTCCATAATGAAAATCTAGGGGCGATTTACACTAGAATTTAGATTAACAAGCAAAAAATGGCCGAGATTTCTATTGTTGACCTCCATGGCCAGAAATAGGGGGCGATTAAAGAATTTTAGGGGAATTTCTCCAGGCGAACTATGCTTTTCCATGCTCTCACCATGTAAATTGAAAGGCTATTTTCATATTAAATATTATTTTTTAAATAAATAATGGGCTAATATTTTTAAATTTAGAAAATTTAACCATATAAAAATTCACCCATTGATTTTTCCAAACCCCTCTAATTTCTCCCATGGGATAATATTCGCCCCTAAAATCATCTCTGGTCTTTGAACATTCCATGTTTTAACTTGATAGAACCCTTTCCTTCAGCTCAAATTTGGGTGTCATCACCCATGTGAATACTTAGACCATCAATAGTTTGTAATGAAGAGAATGATTCCCTGGATTCAAACATACGATTGGAGGCTCCTGAATCAATGATGAAGACATGTGATTTTGAATAGATATCCTTTAGTGCATGGCATCTCTCATCATGATATTTAGTCATTTATCTAGAGTCATTCTTCCTTGCGCCTTTAGGGAGGGAAATATTATATTGCTCAAGGAGTTTTTCCATTTGATCAATGGTATTATTCAAACAATACTTCTCTATATGGTTATATTTCTTACAATAAGAGCATTTTCCCTTCTGATGTTTGTCCTTCCTAGATCCTGAGGCTTCAAGTGTCGGATCAAACTCATCTTTTGGTTCAAATTTAATGTTTATTTTATCTTTCCCTTTCTGATTCCTTCTTATTTGTGTATTCCTTGTCTCACCAGCTAAGAGAAATGGATTTGGAGAGGCTCTGGGAGCTCCATCTGTATCAGCTTGTCTTACTCTTGGATTAGAGACTCTATGAAGGAATCAAGGGATGGCATTCTGCAATTAGGATTAGTTAGACTCCCATAGTGAAAAGTAGAGACAAAAACTGAGAATTTTGAGCCAAGTTTGCTCAGTATGGAGAGAACCAATTGCTCTTCCTTCTTCTCAATCCTGCATTGCTTGCATTCCATGACCAATGATTTGAATTTAGTAAAGAATTGTTGTATAGTTTTGAAGTTGTTTGGTTGTATTGTTATCAACTCATTCTATAATATATGGCCCCTCAGCTCATCCTATTTTCCAAACAAGGATTTGAGCTTATCCCATGCTTCTTTCATAGTTATGAGTCCCTCAAGTTGGAACAACAACTCCTTGGATATGTGGATGCACATGAAGTCGAAGGCTTCATCAATCCTATTTAGAAACTTGGATTTCTCAATATACTATTGGGGTTTGACTTCTTTGCCATTTTCATCCTCTATAGACCTTTGTTGCACAAGGAAATCTACATGTTTGCTCTCCATTCAAGGTAATTGAAAGGAGTAAGGATTCTAAGAGTCAGAGCTGCTGAATTCTCCGTTTCACAGATGTATTGATCAACAAATCTTCCAAAATTATTTGAATGTACCTACAAAACAACTTAATTCAAATTTATGTTAGCTCAAACACTCTTCACTTCGACATGTGCACTTTTTCTGAGTCAATCACACCCGGATAGACTTCTCTAGATGAATCCAAAGGGAGAAATGAAATTATTCGAGGAATTATGTGGAAACTCAACTGCTTCTAGTGCAATCATGGAAGTTTGTGAGGTTCGACGCAGGCATGGATCCCCACTCTAATACCATGTTAAATTATGTGTAGCATTGGATCATCAGCCTGCATGAATTCAAATGGAAGAGAATGTTGTAGAAGAGAGAATAATTTTGCATATACTATTCAATTATTCATGACAAAATTGCACACATGTGAGACAAAATTGAAAAAATATGATTATATTCATGAATCAATAATTAATATGGAATACATTGGTTGTACATATAGGATAATTTGAATGCCTAAGATAGGATTCGAATCTACCAACTCAAACTGACTCGGAGCTAACTCAATGTGGGAAAATCACCACTCGAGCTCACTAATGCAAATCTGAATAACTGACTGAGTCTACAATCAGTTAACTTATGAGGGTAGGTGAGAAAAGGCTCCCACACTCCCTTCAATCATGCAAACTGGCGCTAGGCTAACTGATAGTACTGAAGAATAATTCAACATAATTTTTTACCTACGAAGGTCCACTGAAGGAGACTGTTGGTGGCACTCAAAGTGGGTTCCTAAATTATCGATATTGGTCCCTGGGGCACCTAAACTCATGTAATCAGGTGTAGTAAGTGGGATATGTGCCCTAGGTGTGTCCCCCATGCACTAGTGGAGTGATGAAGACCTCCTGAGCTAGGAAAATAGACAATTATACTATGTGGTCAAAGGGAGGATTAATAATAATCCCAACAGAAAGTATGCCTATACATTCTTTCCACTATATCCCTCATAGTTTTATAATAAAAAATTCCCATTTCATTAGCTTCCAACACCAATCCAGATGATCTAAGGACCAATTCATCGTCATTTACATCTTCCACTTTTCTCTTTAGATGACATTTCCTGATATTGATGTTTGTCCGTGTAGAATTTTAAATGTATGTGAAATAGATTGTTTGAAACATGTTAGTGAATATTCTGAAGCACATTATTACTAACAATTTAAAAATATATATCCTATTGATTACTTTTTTATTCACATTATTCATCCCTCTACAACTTTTTCATCAAGGTTTAACGCTCTTCTACACTTAGATTGCAAAGAATATTATTGAGCTTCCTCATTGACACACATAAACCATTACATATTAGTTAAGCTTACATATAATTCAGACATATTAATTTTATACAAAAATTACAAAGAACTCACCTTTTCGCTTAGAATTATTGTTCCTTGATCTCTTATCAGACATTTTCAATCAATAAAAAACCCGGACCATTATATAGAGAAGATATTAAATATATTATACAAATAAATTACACAAGTTCCAGCTAAAAAGTAGTATGTTGTATCGGTGCACTTTAAGAATACAAATGCCCCGATGTGTTTATATAATGTACGCATCAGTGCATCATATGCATCGATAACGAAAAATAAATTAAAAATATAAGCCATAGATTTTCCAGTGTGATATTCCCTAAAAAAAATTTAAAATAATTTATAGTCAAACAATGTGCTTTTATTATAAGCGCATCGGTGCGTTATATGAAAAGATCTGCACTGAAACTGCAGAAGCATTTTTTACAAAAAAAAAATGGACAGGGACACGGTTCAGGATCCAATACAATAAGTGGTCCCATTGCATCATATGCCTAATGCCTTACATATAGAACCACAAACAATTTAAATCTAAAATACCTTAACAGAAAAACCCCAATTGTGAATTATTAGAGGGAGCTAAACCCTAATGTGAAATTGTGTAGCCACGTACAAAAGGAAGCAATAAGAAAGCAAGGGGTCTAACTTTGAAGGCAACCATGAAATATATTTTTTTCTAAATTTATTTGAAAACTTAATAGGAACATAAATAAATCATGCATTGAGATCTATATTAAAAATTTACATACTTGAAATTTCTACTATGCATAGTTTTGTGTGATTCACCATACCTTACAGATTTCGATATTCAGAATAATCTGATTGCTCCAAACTCCTCCCCAATAAGTTTGTCTTACAAAACTCTCATTTTGAAATTTTGGCAAAATAATGAAATTGTGATTAGTTTTTTTTTTAAACATAATCAAAATAGTTTCTGGAAAAATAAATCCCTGCTCCTTTTTTAGCTTATGGGAAGAAAAAAATTTGTGTTTTTTTTTTCTTTTGATATTTTGCATATTGGTGCACTGGTGTGACGTACTAGAGGAGTCACCATTCACATAAAACTCCGTATCACTTTTTTCTTAAAACCAATGTGTCAGTACGACATGAGTCCATCGGTGCACTAAATGTTATCAAGTGCACCATAAGGGCATAAAATAGGAGTATAAACATGTTAAAAATGTATTTCCATGTTGCAATCTGTGGCCATCAACATACTTGAGATATATTGGAAAACAAGTGCAATATATTTTTCCAATATTATTGGATAGACATAAAATTGAAAACTTTATAGATATTTAAAAACCATAATTTCGTATTGTGTTTTCCATTCACCAATGCGTATGAGAGATATGATTGCATCGGTGTGCTGATATATAATAAATGCACGAACGGCAATAATATTGAAAGATGCATATTTAAATATATGCTAGCAAATATAACATATATTTTATTTTGTGAATGTTTTTGTGGATGTTTAAGGAATGTGCATAAGTTTTTTATATGCAGTGGTGCGTTTGGTTTTTTAGGACGCATCAACGTGCTTGTATTATTAAACGTTGGAGCAGTTAAAAATCCCTATGAATGTATGTTTTAAATTAAAATAGTATATTCATCTCAAATGCTCGTTTAGGATACAACCACATCAATTACATTACTTCATAGTATACATATATTGCTTAAACTCGCCTTATTCTTAAAAAATGGTTTGAAAATTATATTGGAAGTTAGATTGTGATATGGTTCTCGAAATGTATTTAGGAATGTAGATACATATTGATTATTGGTTTGGCTCAAATGCAGGAAGAAAAAATTATAATATCAAATGGCCAATTCTTCAAATTCCAGCTCTTTTTGTATTCTTCAAATGTCATTGAGTTCTCTCTTTCCATCTCCAGTAAGTTCATATTTTATTTATATTTTCATTATCTAATGGAATTTATGTTATTTATCCATGTGAATCCAAATAACAATGTATTCAATTTTGTAGTATCTTGCTTCAGGATCGAGTTCGGATACACAAAATATTCCACCAGTTAAAAAGTGTCGCAAGCTCTTATTAGGAGCAAGATACCACAAGCAATTGATAGATGACAATTGACAACGATTTTACCCTGCCAATTGTAACATGTCATCTTTCATCCACAATCTTGGGTCATTGATGGTAATTCATCATGAGATCAATCTATCTAATAACACCCCTATAGTATGTGGTTTTTCAAAATGTCAAGGGTTGAAGGAGAACCTCGGTGTGTCACACTCACCCATTATATTAATGATCAAATACCCAATTTCAATGGTCTTATACCTCCTACCACAGAAAAAAAAAACCAATAGGTGATGTAGAAAAGACATGTATGAACACTTACTTATGCTCATTTTTTTAAAATTCGGAAGCTAAAACAACTATGTTTTGTCCTAAATTGACCAACCCCTTTGCTTATGTTCAGTCAACCGAAAGTTATAGTGATCCAAAGTATGAGATCCAAAACATTGTATGAAAAAAGAGAAAAAATGTCCAAATACACACCAAGGTCGGGCCAATTGTTGGAGGGTAGTGATGATTTCTCTCTTCATGTGCATTTGCAAAGTAAATACCAAACTTCTTATAACCGTGCTTTGTATGACGCTTGGTCATCTTCTCTACATGTGCCTGATGTTGGAACCAAATTCTCCTTTTGTGGTAATAATTTTATGATTTCCAAGTCTAAGATAAATGATGCAAATCTTGGGTTGTTTATCCTTTCACATGTACTCATTCCTCCCAAACAATAAGTAGCACTTATGTCATTTTGTGGTCCTCTTTGTTGTCGATTCAATTACTTTAATATTTTTAAATACAAACATGGAATTTTCATGTATAGTATGTGCATGAATGGTTATGATTCTAGAAAATTTAACATGAAGGACATGTTATAAATTGATGGTCATCCACACACTCATGGGAACATTGCAAAGTTCATAAATAGTTATAGGTGCTCTTTATTTTTTGCAAATTTCTCATTTGAGGAACACTCCAATGACCATGTGTTATTTATGAAAAAGAAAGCATCCATATTTATTGGTGTGCATGCAATACATAGATTATATCATGGGGGTGATTTCTTAATAAACTATAACTTTCATATACCACCAGCCACTCATCAAAGATGCCTTGCATTGGGACTACCTTTAGATGTCCCCTTAGGGCGTAAGGCAAAAATCCATTTATTAATTACACACACACACACACATATATATATTAATTTCAATGGGAATAATGTAAATGTATTGCTCCATTTGAACTTGTTTTATAAATGCTTGTTGTTGGACATTTACTACAGGAATATATATTGATTTCAATGGGAATAATGTAAATGTATTGCTCCATTTGAACTTGTTTTATAAATGCTTGTTGTTGGACATTTACTACAGGAAAAAATCTCCATGCTTCTATAATAATTTTATGGTTTAATGCTTAAATAAAAAAATTTGCATTATGCTTACTAATATCATCGATGTAATGTTCAATGTTTTTGAAATCAATATTCTGACGATGAGCAACCTACCTACCATCTTCAGTTACACCCCACTACAATGTCAAATCAAGAGAAGGATGCAAAAAGATCCCAACTCAGAGAGGAATGTCTAGAATAATACAAAGCATGGTTGAATCAACCACCTATTCAATTCCCAATATGTCTAGAATCACCAAATAGGAATGTCTATAGTAACACTAGTTCTTCGCATGTTGGCAATGAAGGAAATGAAATAGAGGTTGGTATGGATGATTTATTGTGGGATACGGGTGCCATGTATGTGATTTCATTAGATGCATTAAGACAAATACTATAGGGGATGATGATCATATCAAATATACCTTCCTCAAAATCCTAAAATCTACCTCCACCACCACTCTCTTTCGACTTGGTTGGTCAAATTCTACCCATATAGGGACTACAATGTTACTATACAACTTTATAGCAATGTATGGCATGTCAAACATGTGTTTCTTGGAACTTTTGAGGTAAATTACCATCAAGACCCTTATGTTTTGAGGAATATTATCACACAATAAACATTGAAAATGGTCGATTTTATGAATATTAAATGACGGTGTACATTTATATTTCCTACTAACTACAAGTTATTCAAAGATAAGGTACTTTTGAGTGATAACTTCTTGTTTGAAAACTATGAAGAGGCAAAGGAAATGTTGAAATTTTGGGTGTTGAGTATATATGAGATCATGAATGTTCGAATGATTATATTCTATATAGAGGTGAATATGTAGAAAAAGATATGTGTCCAAAATTTGGGCATGACATGTACCATAAATCAAGAAACAAGGGTAAAGCACATGGTCCTCCTCATAATATATTGAGGCACGTGCATATAATCCCAAATATTCAAAGGATCTTTCGTTGTAAATAATTAGCTATGTTATAGGGATGGCATGCCTCACACCAAAGTGAGTCAGGATTTATGTGAGTCCCAACAGATTCAATAGCCATGAGCATATAGAGGATACATGGCCCGATAAATTCAAGAATGGAGTACAGAGCCATCGATTGAGTATAGCCATGGATGGTGTTAACCCATATTCCCTCCAAAACACCAAATATTATGTTTTGGATATAGTAGTGATCAATAACAATTATGCTTGGCACGTTTTTTCGAATTATTATTCTATATAGAGATGAATATGGAGAAAAAGAGACAAGTCCAAAATGTGGGAATTCCAGGTACCATAAATTAAGAAACAAGGGTAAAGCACATGGTCCTTCTCATAAGATATTGAGGCACATGCCTATAATCCCAAGGATACAGAGGCTTTTTCCTTACAAAAAATTAGCTATGTTGTAGGGATGGCATGCCCATACAAAAGTGAGTAACGGGTTATGCAAATCCCAATAGATTCAATAGCCATGGCGCATATAGAGGATACATGGCTTGATAAATTCAAGGATGAAGTACAAAGCCTTTGATTGATCATATACATGGATGGAATCAACCCATATTCTCTCCAAAATGCTAACTATTATGTTTGTCCTGTAGTAGTGATCGATAACAATACCCCCCATCGTTGTCCGTGAAGAATGAACATCTTATATTGGCTCTTATAGTCCCTTGCAGAAGACAAGTGAATAATATGAATGTTTACCTACAACCATTGATCAATGAATTGAAGGAATTATGGGAAGGGATCCAAGTATACGATGTATCCAGACCATCTCAACAAAGAGGAGTTTTACATTGTATAACATATGTATGTACACCACACGTGATTATTTGGGATTAGGAGTTTGCTCTCGTAAACATGTTGATTGATTTGTTCATATTCCTAACAATATTTTTTGGCATGGTTGATTCAGTGCGACTATATTGATATTCAACACTAACGTGCTCTATATGCGATAACGTTGTAGTTCTTGTAACAAAAGGATATTATGGATGTAAATGTTGTGGACCTTCTGTGAAGGCTAGGTAGTTCAGCCACCTACGAAATTTGGCACATGACTACTCCAAGGTGTTCCTCCTAGAAGACCACCCTTATAAAAGAGCAACATTTGTTTTCAATGGTAAACTAAGGAGAACCCAAAGGCCTAAAATAATGACATCGGTTCACATGATAGAGAGAAGGAGAAGGAAATTGTAGAAATATTTGATTCAAATGGGGAACCTATGTTCAATGATCATGAATTATTTGACACCTATTTTGCAAAAAATCCCATTGGAATGAAAAGGAAACTGACATTTTATGATCTCCCATATTGGGAGCATATTAATATTGTCCACTTACTAGATCCCATGCATATATTTAAATATGTTTCATATTTTTTATTGAGGCACATATCATCGAAACAAAGTGACACATTGGTTATTAGGAAAGATCTTATTTCTTCAAATACTAAAAAGAAGTAGTGATCATGACAATAAAATAGAGGAGAATACTGCCCCTCTTGGTCTTTTAAAGAAGGCGGTGTCCCATGGATTTTGAAGAAATATTATATTTCTTTGGAAAATGAAGTTATATTGGGATTGAAAGTTCCTTCTCTATATGGGTATACTCTATGAGGCTGCTTCACTATAGAATAAAATTTGTCGAGGTTGAAATCACATTACCATTTGAACCTTCTAAGGGTACGTATGTCAAAAACATGTCTGTATTTTTTTAACCACAAGCTAAAACAAAATTATTTTTTATGTGTTTACTTTGAAGTGCCATTATCCTTTGCTTGTGCATGGGTGTGTGAACGATGAATTTCTCAAGGAACTGTAGTGTTCCATATCTAAATTATATGTATTTATATGTTGGATAACATTAAACGAGATTCATATGGCTAGCATTCCATAGTGACGTCAAGAGATAATTGAGATTGTTTGTATGTTTGAGAAGGAATTGTGGACAAGTTTCATGGACTTGCATGTTCATCTTCTAATTCACCTAGTTGATGAGGTAGAATTAGTCGGGGTGGTGTCACGTTGTTGGATGTTCTTCTTAGAGAGGTACATGAAATAATTGAAGGGATTTGTTCGACAAAGGGAAAAACCCAATGGGTCTATGGCAGAGGAGTACATAGTATATGAGTCATTCTATTATGCCAGTGAGCACATCAAGAAAATTGACAACACACCAGGAACTATGATTTGGGATGACCAAAAGGACGAGGACAAAATGGAAGGGGAGATACTCCAAACAAACAAACAAAATGTGCATGATAAAGAGTAAGTCACTTGTCTTTTGTCAAAATTCTATAGAGTAACTATTCACACTAAACTTCATAATCTATATTTGATATCATACATACTATATGTCAGTTTGATTTCATGAATACATCAACAAATTCACAAATTGATGTCATCAATAAATTTATTCTTTACAATGTAGAGGTAACATAGCCATGGGTCATATTATATGAAGAGAAGAGGAGGGAATGGAACATTGATAGGCAAGAATTTAGACGGTTGAACAGTAGAAGCATGCCTTATCTTGATCATTTAAAAGAAAATATGCCAATGATCTATCCTAATAGTTGGGTTGTTGACCGATTCAGAGAGAAATACAGTGCATATGGTCATTACCCGCCTGCTTAAGAGGATGCACTAAACATAGGGATCAAGTGAAGCAACTCGGTAATAATCTCTTTGTGTACATTTTTTACTTTATAATGCACATTTGAATTATAACATCTATATTTTATATATTAATGGTTGGGTTATTAGACATAAGACACTATCATATGTTCACTTTTTTACATGTGCATTTGTTCCCATCTATGTGGGCATATGAGCATCATTTTTGCACCGAGGTTGTCGATGATGGACATGTCACACAAGATAGTGGATTGGAAGTTGAGTTCGGTCAATCTAGTCATGTTATCCACCACGATCAAAACCTACTAGGGGGGAGTTGGGTTACATGAGAAAGATACAAGAGATCATTCAAGTGGGTGCATACATGGAGTTGGGTTACACTTTTTGGCAAGGCGCTTTCGGAAAAAAACACAAAAACGTACCTCGATCGAGCAATTTTTAAACCCTCAATCGAGGTCATAACACCTCGATCGAGGGTTTAACAAAACCTCAATCTATGTTTTAATAATACCTCGATCTAGGTTTTAATATATCGATCTTGGTTTTTTAAAAACCTCAATCTAGGTTTTAAAAAAACCTCGATCTAGGTTTTAAGACCTCGATCTAGGTTTTTTAAAAACCTCGATCTAGGTTTTAAAAAAACCTCGATCTAGGTTTTAAGACCTCGATCTAGGTTTTAAGAAAACCTCGATCGAGGTTTTAAGGCTGTGATTGAGGTCCTTATGCAAAAAAATTATAAAAAGAGGTTTAAACGGAAGCTCAATCAAGGTTTCATAAAACCTCAATCGAGGGATTTTTATATCTCGATCGAGGGCCTGAAAAATAGAGAATTATCCCTCTTACAGGAAAATCAATGTTTCTCTATGTCTTCTAGGGGTGTAAACCCTGCCATTCATGGCACATAACTGAGCGGAGTCCATACTGATAGATTCATCATCAAATCCTCAATCCATTGAGGTATCATGCATGCGTTTTGGAATTCATATGTTTTTTTTAATAAGTTCTAAAACTTACACTTAAAAAACCTCACAAAAACTTTGAAACAGCTCAAAGAAAAATAGGTAGGGTAAAAAATACACATCGAAAAATTTCTTAAAAATGCACAACCCACACATCGACATGTACTCTTCAAAAGGGTATCTTTGGTTTTTCAATTTTTGAAAATAGTGAAAAAAAAGCTGGGATGGACACACAAGTGTATAAAATGATGCTGAAATCAGATC
>LPNX010956541.1:80783-99467 GCA_001517045.1 Pseudotsuga menziesii | reverse complement strand
ATATAATTAATGTAAGATTGAATTATTGGGGTTGGACACAAGCCACTTATTAACTTCTTCAAATTTTTAAGGTCGCACGGTTCATTAAATGTGAAATTTCACACATTAAATGACATCGGAATATTTTTTTTAAATGTCATTGGGAAGCCAACATAATATTCTACAATTTGTTCTTTTATTGCAAGTCTAAATTCACATGGAATATATACGTTTCTAGGGCTTCTATCTAGCACATGAGTAAAAAATCAGGTTTTCATCGCCAAATTTGGCCAAAAAGTGTTACCCACCTTCATGGAATCACCCAAGTGCACTTCTCATCTTTTCAATATGTTATTTGTAGGTGCAAGTGGTGGGACACCTTTGAAAGGAATAATATAAAGGAATATCGTGATAGTGGGTTGATATGTATCAACTCTAGAAAGATTCGGGATGAAACTAAGGAGCCTTATGTTTTCAAAAACCACTACAACAAAGTGTTATTTTACCCGGATGTGTTGGATAGGGATCGATGGTTCGTATTAAGACATGACCCTAGATCAAAACATTTTTTTAGAACAACAATGTTAGCATACCAAGTAAGGAAGATAATCAGGGTGATGGCAATGGAGAGTGATATGTACATGTTTTATTTCATCATTTACATTGTTGGTGTATCATTTTATTATTGTTATCTTCAATTGGCTAATTATATTGTTTTTTATTCGTCTTATGATGATGGAAATGGAAATTTAGTTACAACCAATTTTTAAACAGTTTTAGTTGGTTAACAATCAATTTGATGTGTAGTGTGTTTGTCTATCAATTAATTTGTGAATGAATGGAAGGATTGATTCAAAAAGAATTTTATTTTAGTTGAAGGTATTTATGTCTCGTTGTAAACTCTATATTCAATTAAATTAAAAGTACAATATCCTAATATACTCAATTCAATAGAATACTATGTACATTAGGACAATGTGTGCTTCAATGATCTCTACAAAAGGTGTTGTATTAGCAATGACTATAAGGGTGCAAAACAAATGTAATGTCAAATTACCATCTTTCAACATTGGTATTTTTGTATTAAGAAAACATAGAATTGTGGTTGCAACGATGTTGATTCTTATGGTTGTTTATTACATAAACTAATGTATATTTGCATCGATAATTGTGATATTCTTTCCATATAGTGTCATATACATTATTATGGCATCAAATGTGTGTCAATATTGAAAAAATACGGTCAGTGTATATCATGGTTATTATTGTTTTAATCGATCTTACATCATTTATTTTTATTTTGCATTGTAATAACATTTTGTTGTGTTGTTTTATTGTTGTAGAAATGATGTTATTATTAATAACGATTTAATTAAAACATGTTTCAAGGTTGTAATAATAACAATCCATTTTCAAGATTAACTATGCTTTTCTTTTAATTACATGTAAAATTTAGATGCAAATGTAAATTAGAAATCTGTGATAAATTCTTATGAACACATATTTGTTATAGGGGAATGAAATGCATTATATTATTAAAAGAACTTTTAAAATTAATTTCAATATAGTTAAGATATTGGATGTTAAATATTTCTCTTTTTATTTTATAATATAGTTCACAAAATTGTTTACATTAATTGTAACAATGTGACAGTAATTGCATTGTAAGGAAGAAATTCTAATTGGTATTTCTTAATAAACACCTCTCACGATTTTTCAAAATAAATATGCATGATGCTTTTCATGAATTAATATGCATGATGCTTTTCATGACTTCAATGATCTATATAAGGGTGAAAAACAAATTTAATGTCAAATTAACATCTTTTGACATTGTCCTTTTTTGTGTTAACAAAACATAATAATGTAGTTGCATCGACATTGCATCTTAGTGTTTATTGCATCCACAAATGTCAATTTGCATCGATAAGTGTGAATTTTTTTTCCCTATAAGTGTCGAATATACATTACGATGACATCATAAGTCAGTCGATACTGAAAAATATAAGTCAATGTGTATCAAGTTTATCATTGCTTTAGTTGACCTTACATCATTTATTTATATTTTGCATTATAATAGCATTTTGTTGTGTTGTTTTATTGTTATAGAAGTGACATTATTATTAATAATGATTCAATTAAAATATGTTTCAAGGTTGTAATAATAACATTCCATTTCATAACCGCTTATGTTAAAAAAAAAATAACAACAATCCATTTTTAGTATTAACTACGATTTTGTCTTAATTGCATGTAAAATTTAGATGCAAATGTAAATTAGAAGTTGATGATAAATTCTCATGAACACATATTTGTTACAGGGGAATGAAATGTGTTGTATTATTAAAGTAACTTTTAAAATTAATTCAAATTTAATTAAGTTATTATATGTTAAACCTTTCTCTATTTTATTTTATAATATAAGCTCACAAAATTGTTTACAATAATTGTAACAATATGACAATAATTGCAATGTAAGGAAGAAATTATTATTGATGTTTTTTTTATAGACACCTCTCACAATTTTTCAAAATAAATACGCATGATGTTAATTTTTCATGATTTAATATGCATGATGTTTATACACAATATAAAATTAGAGAAATAATTATTATTTTTGCATCTAAGAAACACAAACATTCACATATAATATCACCTAACATCATCTAATATAAGCATCTAATAATTACATATAAAATCACGTAACATCATCTAATGTACCATCATCATCGTCACCACCGCCCAACAAACATAAACATCATTTAACATACACATCTAAAAAAACACAAGCATTATCTAACAACATCGTGTAGCATACACAACTAACATCACCTAACATACACATGTAAGCATTACCTAACATCATCTAATATATACATCTAACAAATATAAACATGATCTAACTCACAAATCTAATAATCACATCTAATATAACCATCACACACATCTAACAAACATCATTTAACATACACATCTATTAAGCACACCTATCAAATATATATAACCTGACCTAACATACACATTACCATCAACATATAAATAAACACCAACATAAACATCATCACGAAAAATGCAGTATATATATCAAACTCATGATACATGCCAAATATACATATCAAGTCCAATAAATTCTATGATATAGTTGGTCCACCTCTGGAACCAGAGGCATCAATACCTTTGCTAGTAGAGCCAGGGGCATTAGTACCTCCACTAGCAGAGCTAAGGAATCAGTACCTTTGTCAAGGAAAAAATATAGATTTAAGAGCATAATACATATCTACATGAATATCAATCTCACTCAATGTGACCATCCTATCTAGAAGTGATGGGAGTGGAGTAGGAGATGGTCGATGGTCGACTCGCTAAGGAGGAGAGGGTGTTTGGTCGACTTGTGGAAGAGTCAAAGATGGTGGTGGCTTGTCTAGTTATGAAGGATGAGATGGTGGTCGATCATCATGATTAGGAGGAGGAGGTGGTGGTGGAAGATATGATGGTTAGTTATCTTGGTGAGGAGAAGAAGGAGGCGGAGGAGATGATGTTCAATCTACTCAGAGAAGAGAAGGAGGAGGATCGCCACCCTCATGATCAGATTCGGTATTGGAATACTAATTATCATGGACATCCCTCCTCTTAGCTAGAAGAATGGTTGCACGATATGACTCATCAAAGTCATGATATAATGTGGAATAATCCTCCATAAATATATGATCTTAGTGTCTCGTATGATCTCCCAAACATGTGCAAGGTGGCATCACTATCAATCCAACAATGTAGATAGTCGAATTGCCAACTCTTGGTGAAATATAGCAATTTCCATGTGTCACATGCCAAGTCTCTATAACCAAGGCAATGCCTTAGGCTTAGCCATCTCCTGGTCCGGTACCTAGGGAGGACCCTCCCTAACATAAGTGTCAATATCTGCAAAATATATAGTACACCAAAATAATTATACAATTTCATTAAACAATTTAAAGAAAATGTTAAAAGAAATTACATTTAAATTAAGAAAGATAATAAAATGCAACTAGATTAATTAAAACATAACGCTTATATTACCTTTGGAATCTAGTGGCTCATCTGGGGTGAAAAGGATGTTCGAACATCCTTTCGAATCCAACCTCATGTATGGACATGGCCCAAGATCCAGTGTTTGATCATCCTCGATGGAAAATAACTACAATATCTCCAAGGTGATCCTACCTAGGAACTCGAGCTGGCCCCTCTTAGGCCTCATCTCTCCCTATATGTGCATATGCACCTCAATCATCATCAAACTAGGAGGGTGATGGAAAAAATATAGCTTAGTGACTGGAAACATATAAAAAACTTGACAAAATAACTCTAAAGAAAATGTGAAGTTGACCCTCTCCTCAAATTGTGCATGACATCGATATAGGGTAAAACAAAACTATCGCAAAAAACTGGCAGACCACCTAACACATCTCAGTGTTTGTAGTAAATCATCTACATAATATAATAGAGGGAAACTAATGCATTTCCCATCAGTGGTGAAGTGTGCCATTATTGTCACCAAATGTGAGAGGCATCTAACCTCTTCTGCGTGGAAAGAAACTATATGTAGTTGTCCACCATAAACTTGAAAACAAGCAGGGTCAGTAACCTACTCATTGATATATCTCTAAGAGTAGTCAAGAAGACTCTATGCTGCAACGCCATTTGAGACATCAAGGAAATCGAGAAAATTCTCCCCTCTCCTGGTAGCCCAATGATGAAGTAGATGTGATCCTTTATGGGTTGGAACCACAGATTGAGACCAAATTGAAATGGCTATATACGATGATCCCAATGATGGATCAACTGCATCAACAATGTTGAGTTCCCATTAGGGATGTATCCTCCTCATAGACCTTGAGGAGGTTGACAATCCTCAAGAGGGCTCGAGTCTATGTTCTAATCGGGCGAAGGTACAAATGTCTCTCCATTTCTCTGGACTCCCACTCTTGTACAACATTGTAGAGGTCTACCCATGCCTATTGCTCATTTTGTAGCTCTTGCTAATGATGCCTCTGATTTACATATAACTTCAATCAGTCTCATACACAGACACATACATGTATATATAAAACTTTAAAAAAACCATTAAATGATTATTTTATTTATTAATATCAAACAATAATTTTTCTCTCAAAATACATGACTTTGACTTTAATAAGAGTTGTTCCCACATAACAGTAAAGCAATGTGAGTGGTGCTTTTGTATATAAAGTGCACCATGGATGTTGCACCCACATAAGAGTTAAGCACCATTTGTGGTGCTTTTTATATATACATCTTACCTGTGATGGTGCGCTGCAACAAAATAAACACACCGAATACAAAAATAAAATATACAAACATTACAACATATCATAAGTTTTACCTACAGGGTAGTAAAAACTACATGAGCGCCATCAACGGTGCACCAAGGTGACCATAACGCTCCGTCATGTAGAAAAATATTTTGACAATAAATATAAACGATGCGCTTTCTAACATAACGTGACGGTGCATGATGAGATTATAAGCACCCATGACAATGCGTGTGTGATACTAAAACACATCGCACTTTTTATGGAATCTTTTATATTGGTGCATCCTGCATTTGGGAGCACCCGATACTTAAAAAATACATGTATGCACCATTAATGATGCACACAGTTATATAGAGGGCACCGTAATCGATGCGTCTATGTGTGAAAATACCATGGAATGTGGTGAAAATATTATTTCAAAGGCCATGTTGATGCATCTGTAAAACATAAGAGCGCTACTCAGACTATGCGGACGTATTATTACGATGCAACGATATATTTAGTGAAAAAATATATTGTTTTTGGTTAGTTCTCTTAGCGATGCGTCTAGCAATCTAGAAAGCATCGATTACATAGTGCTCTAGGTATCTATCAACATTGGTGCATTTTTTTATCTTACGGCAGTGCTAATAGTGCCCCATGGGTTGCGAAACACATCGGAAAGGTATGTTGTGAAAATGTTTATTTAGTTACAGCAGTGTATTAGTAAACCTATAATGCAATGTCAATGTAATGTGGTATAGTTTAATAATGCATCACTACTGTTGCACCCTATAAATTTTCACAGAGCACCAGATTGGGAGGTGCAAGCCCAGTAGTTCAAACGCACCATGCAAAATTTTTAATTTTGTTAATCAAAATGTGCAAATTTAAGGTGAATTTCAAATTTTAATCTACTAAAACTTTTATTAGAAAGTAACAACGACATTACCTAGACATTTGTGAGCCAAGGAGGCATGGTTTCCATGTAGATGAAAAAAAAAAATTTGCCCACCATTTGGTAAAATTCCAAAGCCACATAGGAAGCAATGGACGGGAGAAATCCAACCACGGGGAGAACCAATAGCTTGACATTTCAAGGATTCGACTATAGCATCGGTGCTTAGGTGGTGTACAACACTAAAATATGGTAAAAATGGTTTTTTTGTCCAGTAATATTTTTTACCCTATTGCAGTGTGCTTGATAATTAGTTGTGCCAGTCTGTTTATATGAACTAACTACACCATTAATGAATATAAAAAATAAAAAATAAAACCATCTCGCAATTTTTTAATTTCACCCTAAACCAATGCATGTTATTATATGCTGCACTAGTGCATTTAATATATATTTTTTATCCAAGGAAAAAAATCGCTAAACATGAATTGCCCTCTAGGAGCATACAAAAAAAGCATCAAAATCACCTCATAATGTCTTACATTGTAGGCTTTTCATGCCATGTATCATACAATTATATTAGCTTGCTTCCTAGCTTATAGGCTAACATATTGATTCACCATTTGATTGTTTACAAATTCTTTCACCTCCATTAAACCTGGAGGGATAGTTAGAGGGATAGTTAGAGCCAATTTTGACAGCTTGTATGCTTCCTCATTTAGTTCTCTGAAAATATGATGAAAGTAAAGTGACTCAAAGGCTGTCATTTTTTCTCTTATTGCTCTCAGCAAATGTTGTAGATGTGGAGCGTTTATCTATAAATTACCATTTTCCCAGTCTATAGTCGACTTGGAGTCCCCATAAATCTGAATATTTTGGACCTGTTTCTCCAATGCCACTCGGAGAACTTACCATAGAGCTGATAATTTTGCCTTATTGTTTGTGCCATGTCCTAGTGCGAAGGTTATCTCTATTTGTGTTGCCTCATTAAGAAATAACATACCTCCAACACCTCCCAAAGGAAGTTCCCCTTGGCTTGCTCCATAAAAAAAAAAAACATGGATTGTTTTTGTCTATGACTGGCGCTTTGAGCACTCTTTTTGGTTTTTGCTTGGGTACTGTTTGATGTTCCAATACCTTCTACAAAAGCACATTAACTGTTATTTATGTGGATGTCCATGTGTTTTTGAAAATAGTTATATTTCTTGTTTCCCATATGGGAAAACAAAAAGAACCGGCAACGCTTCGTGGCTACATACCCTTTCATTGCTCCACCACTTTTTTATTTTGTGCTCAAGAGACTCGTCCTCTTTTGGAGTTGTGGAAGGGTCCAGCTTGTTCGTGACTTGTTTCCACATTGTTCCTGCATACATGCAATCGAAAAATAGATGAGAGTTTGTTTCACCTTCAGCTTTGCACAGTAAGCAAAAACCAGGCTCATTGAAGCCTCGTTTGAGTAGAGCTTCCCAAGTCAACAACTTATTATTCAAGTCCAACCAGAGTGTTAAAATTTCTTTTAGGGAAGACTGAATTTTCCATATTTTTGACCACCACCAGCATTCTGTTAACTACTGCTCCAAATGGATCGTTGCTTCGTATCCCAACTTTGCTGAGAATTTTACATCCTTGTTATTCCATGTCCATATTAATTTGTCCTGCTCCTCTCCTAGATGTATGAAGTTTGACCTGAGCTGTTTTATGTAAGAGCTCCATTATGTTGCTTCATTTCCAGTGAGTTCCAAGTCCTGAGCTGATTTCCACACTATGCCTCTTTGGTTAAAATCAGTGTATGCGCTCTCATCCGCCAATACTCTTATTTCTCTTTCCTTTAGGTGAGATATGAGTTGTTCTGGCAATCTGTAATTTTCTCCTGAGCCTGCCCATGGGTCCTGGCCTATTTTGATCCTTCTTACATCACCTACCTGCCAAGAAACCCAATTGCCTGCTACTAGAAAAGCTACCACAAAATCCTTCCAGCACGGCGATCCTCCTTTGTGAGATTTTATTGGTTGTCCAAACCAATCCTCTATGGATGAGTTTGGGAAATATTTTTCTCTCATAGTTCTTCCCCACAGAGTATCAGGATTCTGCACCGTCCGCCATAGAGATTTGGCCGCTAGAGCTTTGCAAAAGAGATCAGGGTTCTTAATTACCCAGTCTCCTCTGGATTTAGGGAGAACTAACTTCATCCACTTTATTAATGGAATACCTTCTGCTTTTGTGCTTGCTGTCCATAAGAACGATAAACACTTTTTCCTATTTTTTGTTAGTATACCTTTTAGAATATATGAAATTGAGGCCTGGTAGACAGGGATGCTGTGTAAAACTGATTTCAAAAGGACTAAACGCCCTCCCCTTGAGAGGAATCGGTTTGTCCACATATACACTCTCCTCTCAATTTTTTTGTAAAGCCATACCCAGTCCTATGAGGAGTAGGAATTTGGTTTTAGCTGAAATCCTATATATTTGAAGCCTTACGTCATTGGTGTTATGGAGACTGGAATTAAATCCTTATCCTGTGTTAGGATGTTCTTATTAACATTGCGGTGTGAGCTTCGATTTCTCCAGGTTGATCTCCATCACTGTTGCCTTTTGATATGTTTTAAGTACTTTAACCAAATTTTGTAGATTGCTAAAGGTTCCATCCCCAAACATGAGGACATCATCCACAAATAACACATGTGTTAGTTCAATTTGGTTGGCAACTCTTACCCCTTTTATCAGCCTTACCTCTCTTGCATTGTGTAAAGATATGCTCAGTGCTTTTGCTACTAACAGGAACAAAAAAGGAGATAGGGGGTAGCCCTGCCTTAAACCTCTAGATGGGCAAAAAAAATTGGATGGGGATCCATTTATAAGGACCGCGAAAAACTGGTGCATTTAATATATATAAACGCACTATGAACAAATAGAAAATTGTTATAAAAAAATATGTCTGGTTTTTTTAAGTTTGCCCTACTTCAATGCTCGAAATTACACAATGCATTGATGCGCTCGGAAGATAAATATGCACCATGAATAAATTTAACAATATTTAAAATATTTTTTTGTCCAACAATTTTTTTAATGTAACCCTATGGTGCATAATATTATATAACACATGATCGGTGCATTTGAGGAATATAAACACGTTGCTAGTAAGTGTAAAATATTAAAAAAAATAGTTTTCCATCCAACTTTTTTTTTAATATCACCGTGCTTTGGTGTTCCCAATTACACAATGCACTGGTGTGGTTCAAATCTATAAACGCATAGTTAATGGATCTAAAAAAATAAAAATAAAAATTTTCATCCGACAATTTTTTTAATATTACCTATAGTCAGTGCTTGAAATTAAAAGATGCACCGATGCATTATGTAATGTCTAAATCACTTTACTTCTATTTTTTTATCATAATTTTTTCCAGGTATGTGAGCCGAAAAATAGTTCACTCACACAAATAATATTACCAAAAGACTTGGAATATTAAATAAGCTATGAATAATAAATATATGAATATTGAATAGATAATAGAATGATTGTTTACAATGATAAGGGACCCATATAAATAGGTCGTCATGGCTACTATTCACCTAAACGATGTGTCTCTTAATCACCCTAACTATTAATTATTTTATTATTACTTGGTATGTTCATAACTTTACCTCTCTCTTAGAAAGGCTTTGTCCTCAAAGACTTATAATGTTGTCGCATCGTTCCTTGTGATGTTGTAGCTAACGAAACATGTCAATGCGAGCTTCTAATTGTAGAGCATTACTTTTGATATGTTAACGGATCAATCCATCTCAAATTGATTTGTTGTTGATTGTTGGGATTCCCTAGTAATCTATCACCAGGAGCTTTGATTACATTAGTACCATTATCTTTCGACATTTCTCCCTTTTTAGGATGTTAGTTTTTATGATTGGGGTGACGATAGAGAATTTTCACAATGTCATTTTCTTTTACGAGCATCATCTTTTGAGCATTGGTTTAAGCTGGAAGTTGTATTTTCATCCCTTGAGGTTTTAATGTTTGTGTTCTGAATATTTTCCAACAACATGTTGTCATTTTGAAACTTCTTAAGCATTTCTACTTGTGACTTTCTGACTTCTTAAGTTGTTCCTTAAGATCCTCATTATGATTTTTGATGTGGCTATTTTCTTCCTGCTTGTCTAGAATTTCTCCTTCAATGTCTTCTATAGAGTGTTGTGCCTTCCAACTATTTTTCAACTTCTTAATTTTTGTGACTAACGTCTTATTATGGTTCTTTAATCTAAAAATTTATTCGAAATTGTTGAATAATGCTTGGATAATTGTTGGATTATTGTTGGAATTGTTAAAGAAATGAATGTATGAATATAATAATTAATGGATAATGATTTATTACTTTTTTTTTATCTCTAGCTTGTGTTCCTTTTTAGAGTCGTCATTTTGTAGTTGAAGAACTTTTAATTGTTGTCGACATTGGTCGATTTTTTATTCTTGATCTTCTAATTTATTTCGTATCTACGTAAGTTCTTCATCCTTGTCGTTAATGATTTTGTTCAAGTGTATTATTTATGCTTTGTAATCTTTTATTTCTTTCTTTATATCTTGATTTTTTAATCTCTCATTGAAATCATGTTCGCCTTTTAATTCCTTGATTTGCGCAAACAATTCTTCTATATGATTTTTCTAGTCAGAAAATTTATGTTCCTTGAACCTTTCTTGAATATCATGTATTTTATTCATTACTTCCGATTTTGTATTCATGTCGTGAAAATCTTCATTGTCTCTTCAATAACACCTTAACTTTGTTTCCATGGATTTGACTTCTTCAAATATTTATGACTTTGAATTCTTTGACAAGCCTTCAATTGGATTTGACTTCTTCAAATATTCTTCCTTTGATTTAAAAATTTTCGGCGATGATTTGTCTTCCTTTGACTACTTCTTTCGAATTGACTTATTTTCTTCTTAAAAGTTCTTTTTGGATTGTGTGTAGATTGGGTAGTTGAGAAGAAGGAATGTTACCCTCCCCACCCAAGTTCAAATCTTGGGGATTAACTTTTATAAAAAAGAAATATTAGTCCTTTGGACTCACTCTTATGATATATTTTCTTAAAATAGGATTGATCCTTCACTCTATAATTTAATTATTTTTCCCTTATTATAAAACTCGTTTTTATTAATGTAATGGTTTTTTTATAATAAAAAAAACAAGCGTGATTTCATAATACAATGGGTTGATTTTTGTTTTTTGTTTTTTTTCTCCCTTTTTGTTTTCTTTTACTTTTCCCCTTTCTTCTTTTTCCCTTTTTTTTTTACTTCTCTCTCTTTTTTTTAGTAAGGTCAAAGACCTAAATTCAAGTAAACCTTGAAAATTTTCGACCCAGAATCAGATTGTTCTGATACCAAATGAGCCGAACAATAGTTCACTCACACAAATAATATTACCAAAAGACTTGGAATATTAAATAAGTCGTGAATAATAAATATATGAATATTGAATAGATAATAGAATGATTCTTTACAATGATAAGGGACCCACATAAATAGGTCATCATGGTGACTATTTACCCAAACGGTGTGTCTCTTAATCACCCTAACTATTTATTATTTTATTATTTTATTATTTAATTATTACTTATTATGTTCATAACAGTATGGGGGTTGCATTTTTGGCTGAAAGCAATGCATGAATTGTATGGACGCACATGTGCATCTGGTTATTTTAAATGCACAAGTTGTTGTTGGTGGCAAAAAACAAATATCTCCATTAAATGAGGATTTTTGATATCGATACATATTGTTTTGTATGCACTGGTGCGTCTATACCAAGTACACACTGATGCGGTTTCTGATTATAAAAATCACCGTTAAAAAAAAACTACTGAAACCTCAACCCTCTCACCTCCATTAGAGACCTCTGTGATAAACCAATATTTGGGCTCTTTGTAATGATACATTGTTTCGGCCAAACCAAAAGGAAACATATTTTCCCATGCTAGAATATATGTGGAAGTGGATTTGGAGAAGGGTCTTCTAGAGGTGTTGCAATTAAATATGGATATCTAGAACCATTATCAAGAGTTAGATTATGAGCAACTTCCTTTCAAGTGAAACTCTTGCCATGAGTATGGAAATTTTGCTAAAAAAATGTTTAAAGAATAAGGACAATTAAACTCTTCCTAAGCAAGACAAGAACTCTTCTAGTCAAACAAAGTAGAACCTATTTAGGCTAGTAAACATAAGGCATAGAAAACAAAGTCTAAGGTGCCACAACAACCAAAGATGATGTAGGAAGGATTGTCCAAAGAAAACATCAGTTATTTTAAGGCCCTCGAAAACCTTAAAGACATGGAAAAGGGAAGTGAGGAGGTGGAGAAGTAACCAATTCAAGAAAATCCCAAGTTAAAATTAGACCTCCTAGCATGGTTCAAGGTGATCAAGAGGTTGTTCCAAAAGAAACAAAAATACCATAAGCCTCACTGGTGGGAGAAGAAAAGAGTAGGCATATCAATCTAAAGGCTATTTTGGAGAGGGAGAAGGGCATTAAGTGTGCCAAAAAATTCTTCGACAAGAAACATAGACGATAAGCTCCCATCCTGTTGATGTTTATGTAGCATTGGAATATATTATTAAGAAGTCCCAAAGAAAGTGGAAAGAAATGAAGAGCACAACTAACTCAATGAAATGGGTAAATTGACCCTAGAAGGAAAAATGGCTAGTTGGCTTGAAAGACAAATTAAAGATAAATTAAAGAATAAATAAAAGTCAAGCTGGCCTAACTATGGAAACTTCTAGTAAAATAAGAATATAAATAAAGTGTTTCCACGTTTCATTTTAGCACCAAGCAAGCATAAATCTCTCTCAAGTGGTGCACACTTCTATAGGAGGACAAGTGAGGAATGCAAGAAGCATAATCTTTGGGGATATCTTACTATCTCTCTCTCTTCCTCTTTGGGTGCACCTACTCAGAGGTCGTTATGTATCTTTCTTGTATATTATTATTCTATTTCTGTAACTAGTGTCACAAACTAGATTTGACATTGTATCTTGTTGGAGAACCTTATCTAGAGAAGTTGTGAGGTTTTTCTCATGAGAGGGTTTTCCTAGGGTAAACATTGTGTAGACTGTGGATTTGTTTCTTTTGGTGATCCTTATATGCATGTAGTTTATGTTTATGTGATAGAAAAATGTTAAAAAGTTAAAAACATCTAACTGCTAAAAAAATCAACATGGTATCAAAGCTATTCTGAAAGAGGCCTTTACACAGTTTGAAAAAGCAGGCCAAAAAAGTAACTCAAAAAGTAGGTCAAAAAGGTAACTCAAAAAAGCAGTATGAAAAGGAAAATCCAAAAAACAGTTTGAAAAAATAGTCCAAAAAACCAGATCCAAAAAAGTAGGTTCGAAAAATCAGATCAAGAAGAGCAGGAACCGAGTTCCATCAAATTTTGGGGGTTTCTCAATTCTTAGGGATTATATCAACCAATATAAGTATTAAGCATAGATTGGATGGAGCAAATAACTTCATATTTTGGAAGCATAATATACTTCTCATTCTAGAAGAGAATGACATGTTAGATTATTTCAAAAAACCAATACCCTAGAACCAAAAGAAGAGGAGGCTAAAGCAAAATACAATAAGAATATGGTCAAAGCAAAAGGAATTATATCTAGTTCAATCAAGGACCACTTGATCCCTCGTGTGTCAGGATTGAAAACTCCTAAGTAAATGTTTGAGGCCTTGACAAGTTTATATGAAAGCAAGAATACTAGCATAAAGTTATTGTTAAGACATCAATTGAAGGAATGTGGTGATGGACAAGTCAGAGACAATGTCCTCCTACTTTACAAGGGCTTCTTAGATGAAGGATCAAATAGTAGCTATTAGAGATCATGTAGAACATAAAGAGCTTGTGTTGACAACATTGAATGGTTTTCCCTCTTCTTGGGATGTGTTTGTTCAAAGTATCTGTGCAAGGAAAAAGCTACCCAAGTTTGATAAGTTATGGGCATATTACACTCAAGAAGAGGCAAGGTTGATCTCCAATATGCAGAAGATGAATGATGAAGAAAATCAAGCACTTACAGCTCATGCAAGGAAAGAAAAATGTAAAAAGGTTACCAAGAATACTGATAGAAGATCAACATCAGAGAATAAGAAGGATATGTGTAAGATCAAGTGTTACAATTATAACAAGTTGGGACACTATGCAAGAAATTGTGCACAAGAAAACAAAAAGGGAAAAAGGAAGCAGCATGCTCGTATGGTGGATGATGATGAGCCTACTTCATACAAGAAGTCAAAGGAGACATCGAACAAGAATTTTTACTTTAAAGTGTTATCACTCAAGGGAGTGGTGTTTGGCTAGTGGATAGTGGTGTTTCTAAGCACTTGACATGTTACAAAATATCTTTAGAAAGAACTTGCAAACGATTCCAAGCATGTAGTTAAAGAGTAGGAGAAGCCTCCTATTAGCTAGATTTAGGTGAATCATAATGAATTTTGCAGATAATGCCAAAGGATCTTTCCCAAACTATGAAGGTAGATCTAAGGTGATCTTGGATCTAGTGCATCTAGAAGACATGAGGACCAAGGATGAATTTTTTCAGCAAGTTCCAGGAATTCAGAACTTGATCAAAGTTCTATGATCTTGGTGATCTATGCTAGGAAGAAGGGATAAAGAGGGAGTCAACCAAACAAGCAAAGACAAGTATTTAATGTTTTGTGAAATAAGTGTTATTTATTTAAATTAAAATGTCATCTTATTGATAAGTAGCATAATTATTTTATTGATGGATATTACATTGGATACTGGTTAACCCTTGTGGACATTTCTGTTAGGTCCACTATGGATGTTGTGAAAGCAATGATTTGTGATCAAGATTTACCCATGGGCATAAGTATCTAGTACGACATTTACACTCAGATCAAGTGTTCTCACAAGATAATGGAGGACAAGTTCTTGAAGATGGGACCTTCATAACATAAGAGTACAGTAAGACTTCAAAGGTTTATAGAATATACATTCCTGGACAATGATATCAAGATCAACAGGGATTTCCTCTTTGATGAAGATACAACCTTTAGCAAATCTAGAAATTCTCACATGGATGAGGATAGAAAAGGAGCACGAGGATCCATAAGATGCAGTAGTAAATAAATCTACAAGATCAAACATGTTGCAAACATAATCATAGAGAAATACAAAGCAAGATTTGTGGCTAGAGGATTCTCTTAGAAAGAGGGAGAAGATTATGATGAGACATTTGCTTCGGTGGCCAGACACACTTCTATTAAACCTAATATTTCCATAGCTTTCATGATGAGATGTAAATCACGCCGAATGGATGTGAATACCACCTCCTTGAATGATGTAATTGAATAAGAAGTGTATATTGAGCAACCTTCAGCATTTGAGACTCTTGACAGAGAATCACATGGGTGTAAATAGAAGAAAGCTTTGTATTGGCTTAAGCAAGCACCTAGGGCATGGTACACCAAGATAGATGGATTTCTTATTGTAACACCCCGGTTTTGACCCCGTTTGCATGACGTATATAATGTAGTTAATTGTGGTGAGGAGCTAAAGGCAAAAGCCCCACCATCGATTTGGTTGTCTATGTTTCGACAATAGGGATAGTTGCTGATGGTATATCATGTTATCCAACACATTATAGTTTGGAATCGTGTAAATACGCACATCAATTAAAATAAACCTACAGCCAGCTACGACGGTGCAACGTTAAAATGAAAAGGGCATGATTCCAAAGGATAAGGGGGGGGGATGATGAACCTTGAGTCATGGGGGAAAAAGCTACATGTCATCACCCTGTTTGTTTTTCCCACCTTCCCTTGTCTCATCCAACCACCCTTTTTAATGTTCTGCTGAGTTGTTGAGGCATTTAATTGTTGGAAATGGAGGGTGGTAGGACTGTCAATCTTTGCCACACGCTTACTCCACCAGTCCTCTCTCCACATTCACGTGGGTAAGGGAACCATCACTACGCCTCTCTTTGGGCTTTTGGGGGTTCACTCTCACGCAGGGACGCACAGCAGGGAGCCGGTTCATCTTCCTCACGCGGAGCCGAGTTAAGAAGGGTTGCGATTTCTTGTTTGGGGGTTCGTTCTCCCTCTGTCACGTTGTTTTTTCGGTCTGTGGTGGTGTTCCTTCCATTCACGCAGAGGACTGGTTTTCCCTTGGCATTATTGAGCTGTGTATTGCTTTCCATCCTTCGTGGTGGATCGTGAGCTGTAGACCGTTGTGTTTTCTTCCATGTTTTTCCTGGGATGTGTATTTTCCCCTTACGCACAGGTCGAGAATTTGATCTTTTCCCTTTTCTGCCTGTGTAAGTTCTCCAGCCATTACATTGGGGATTGTGTGTGCTGTGGGCTCGTGGATATTGATTGGTTGAGTTCTTCCTCTGTCCACGCTGGGAGTTTGGCTTCTTTCCCAATTGCGAACTGTGTAATGTTGCCATCGTTCCATTGTGAGTTTGTGGCTATTGATGTACCCTAGTTTTGGGTTGCTCTTGAGTTGTTTTGGCCACGCTAGGGCCAAGAACAACCCTGAGTTGTCTTGTGGACCTGAACTGTGTTTCACCTTTTGTTTGGGATTGTCACCCGGTTGTCTTGCCTTCCTCACAGAGCTGTGAATGGATTGTTTTGTTGCGGTATGCAGTGGTTGGTCTTCGGACATTTGAGAGTGGGATTAGAGGCTGGGTATGCTTGAGAAGACGGGTGTTGAGGCCACCAGCTTAGCATTTATCCTTTCCTAGCTTCTTGATGACCTGGTAAAACCCTATTGTGTGGGTTTGGCTGATTGGTAAAGCTTGACTATGTATAAGCCTGCAATGACCCTTATTCCTTGAGGAATCATGCCCAGCTCGAGGGTGGCAGTGTTGCTGAGAGATTGATGAGCACGCTGGCCTATGGTTGGGTGGAACATTGCAGCGACGTAGCTGGTTGCGGGGCGAGTTCTTCATTAAAAAGATAAGTACTCCTGACTATTCCATGTTAGGATATTTAGACACTTAGGAGTTAGTTAAGATCAACTTGTGTAATATATCCGTTAGGTAAAAGTGTGTTTCTTTAGTATGCATTAGTATGCATTTGTAAATATTCTAATCCGACGGTCACGATATGTTCTAGACATAGAGTGATCCGACGGTTCAACTTCTCTTAGATCATACCTACCATTGATTCGTGGCTTAACACCCGATTGGTCTATGATCTCTATTTAAAGAGCATAGGGAGTCCTTGGCTAGTTGATCGATTATGAGAAGCTCATGTAACTTTCTTTCTTTTGCATAATAAATTGCTCTGAAGTAGCTATTTGGCCGGGGCCGTGGACTGTTTCCCTCTCGAGGGTTTTAACCACGTGACAAACATTGGTGTATTGATCTGTGATCTGTTTATGTGAAGCGGCTATTCTTGGTGTTCGGTCCTTTGAAAGTACCCTGTGTACCCTAACATGGTATCAGAGCTTTTATGAAGAGTCGCTTTCGATTTTGATCAAGATCTGGAATCGGTGTTGCGGAAATTTTTTTTAAGGGTTTCTGGTTCTGGATTTTATGTGCATTTATGGCCTGTGGGAGCTGTTCCATTGCGTCTGGAGTGTCGTTTCCATTTGGAAACAGTTTTCGTTTCACCGAAAACCGTTTCCGTTTGCTCCAGAAACACCCATTTCGGCAAATCTGAAGGTATAATGTTACAGTGACGGTTTTGTTTTTTTTTAAATCTCTCATACATTTATCAGTTTATTATTAGATCTCTTTTGTTTTAGTCTCAGACTGTTTCCTTCCCTGGCTGCGTATGCTCTTTTCCGTGCACCTTGCGCGATCGCGGCGAATCAGAAACAGTGAGGGAAAGTTTTTTTCTTGTCTTCTCGGCTACGTATGCTCTTTGCTGTGCACCTTGTGCGATCACGGCAAATCAGAAACATCGAGAAAACCTGAAAACGTAGACTTTCCGGGTAAGCTAACCAAGATCTAACCCCATTGTGTGGAAAAAGTTTTTTTGGTTTTTGCTTTTCGTTTTTTTGTGATTTGCAGGAAAAGAAAGGAAGCACGGAAAACGAGAGAGAAGAGTTAAAAAAAAAAAAAAACCCCTTCCTCTTTCCATAGTTTTACATACCTTTTAAACTTAGCTCACTTGGTCCAAAGTTGCTTTACATCTTGATAAGTCTTGAGTTCAAGTCTCATCAAGTTACTTTTTAGTGCATGCAATTTCTATTTTCAAGTTACTTTATTGTAAAAGTGCATCTCACATTAATAAAATAAAATAAAAGTGAGTCACTTAAGTCTTTTTTATTGCCGCACTATTTAAAAGTCATTATTGTAAAAGTGAACATCACTTATTCTATAAAAGTGATTCACTTCAAAGCAACTTTATTGTAAAGTGATTGTCAGAGGTAGATCTTTGGAAGAGGGGGGTTCTTTTTTTTACTGGTCAAGTTAATATCTGCCACGTCACTATTGGAGACATCTCCAGCATTTCCTTTGATCAAGCATAACTTCATCATCCGGAATCATTTTTAAGTGTCGTT
>LPNX010956541.1:60111-77021 GCA_001517045.1 Pseudotsuga menziesii | reverse complement strand
ACCACGTGACAAACATTGGTGTATTGATCTGTGATCTGTTTATGTGAAGCGGCTATTCTTGGTGTTCGGTCCTTTGGGAGTACCCTGTGTACCCTAACATTCCATCTCTACAATTATATCTACTGTTTCATGAGAAATGATGAACATGTTGAATGCTAGAATGTATATGTTTGCTTCCGCTGAATGTTGAGTAACTATGTATCCTTGTGTGTCATACGCATCTTAATATGCATTATGTTAAGATTTTTAATATCATCATTTATCCCTGTTCATGTTCATGGGGCTGTTTGCCCATTTGTTTGGCGTTAGTAGCAGCCTCCTCGCCGGTCGGAGGGTCGAGGACGTTTCAGAGTGGTATCAGAGCAAAGGTTGCAGCATGGGCTTGAATGGGCCGTAAAGATGTAGTGACAAATCATATGTTGCAGCAATTGGGCCTCAGAGGGCCATGAAGGAATAGTTAACAAAGGCAGGGTGCCAACTGCCTAGAAGAAACAGGAGAAAATTCCAAAAAAAAAAAAAATTCCAAGTCCGAAAATCATCGGATGAGCTAGGCGGAAGTCCGTCCGATGCACAACGGATAGAACCTAGAGACGGAGCCGCAATGGTGGGAAGATTCACGAGAAGTCTTCTAATGCAGCGGCGGTGGCAGAAGAAAGGGGAGGCTCGCCGGAAGGGATCCGCAACGGCGGAAACGAAAAGGTGTTGAGAGCCGATGCCATCGGGAGAAATAAGCTGACAAAGAGGAAGTCCTTTGAAAAAATTTCTAAGTGTTGAGATCGTCGGATCGTCGGAGAAATTTAGAGGATTGGACCGCTGACACATTGGAAGCCAGAGGAGGATCGGCCCGAAACGTCAAAAAAATTTAGTTGATTGCACCACCAATGAGTGTCGGATGAAAGATGAACGAACCACCGATAGGTCAAGAGAAGCTAGTTGTTTGGTTTGCCGATGCCTCAGGAGAGATTAGTTGTTTCGACCGCCGATGAGTTGTTTAGCCGCAGAATCCACAGACGGTTTACTGCCTGACATTGTGGATGCCTAAGGAACTATCCACCCGATGGATAGTGGTTCTGGTCGTCGACACAACGGAAAGGATTTTTTGTTTGAATCGCCGGTGCGATGGGAAAGACTAGTGGATGGGATCGCCGGAAATCAATTGATAAGACCGCCGACGGGTTGTCTAAGGAAACAACAGTCGGTTTGTTGGCCGCAGTTGCGGCTACCTAAAGAACTGTTCACCCGAAGAATTGTGGTTCCGATTGCCGATGCGGTAAGGGTTAGCGGTTTCGATCATCAATACACTGCCATTGCCAATAGCGATTCGGAAGCTTAGACGGATGGGGATTCGAAACAGCGGAAGACGTTAGATGTTTGACCGCCGAGGGATAGCCCTGGCATCGCCGATAAAGTCCGGAAGCGTAGATGAACAGACTGTTGATACCGCGGAAAGGGTTAGTTGTATAGCCGTCGGTGAGCAGCGGAGGAAATTAATCGTTCTGACTACTAAAACGTCGAAATGATAGTTGGGAAGAGACCCGATTCAACAAAGGAAAATTTTAAGTTTTCAAGTGGGATTTTTTAGAGATTTCAAGGGTTTTTCAGTGAAATTATCAGTAGTCTTTCAGCAGTATCAAGGCTGAAAAGGAGAAGAAAATCCTAGGTTGCTGAAGTTATCATTTCAGACCAATATGCAGTTGTGTGTTTTGCCTAAAATTGGTGAAAATCTTCATTTTTAGAAGTGGTGTGGTTTTCACACCCGAGATCGGAATGAAGCATGTGGATAGGTGTTGGAAATCTTATCCAGTAGGGAACAAGGGAAAGTCACCAGAATCTGAGTATGGAGTAGCAAAGTGCTAATGACGGCCGCTGCTAACAATATGGATAAATCCGGGAATTGCATGCCTAGAGGTAGGAAGACTATGAAGTCAAACCAGCTGTTGTGTGGAAGAGGAGTTCCATGCGAGGATGTGGGACTTGAAAAAGGAAGTTTCCTTAAACCCTATCTTGCTGATTATAACTACATTTCCTAAGTTTTATGCATGAAATGCATGAGGATATGCTTTGCATACATAGGATATTGAGAATTATACATCTATAATGAACCACTAATGATAGTTATTGCATTGGTGTTGGCATTAGTGGAAAAACCAACGACAACATGGGCCTGGCTGAATATGTTGTTGATGCTGACAAATGTGACTAGCAACCCTCTGGAGGAAGGGATAAGGCAACCAGTCCATAATCAAAAGTTGGTGAGCAGATCCTACAATCCTCTGCAAGATACCGACTAAACTGGTAATGTCGAAGGTGTAAGTAGGATCCATGCAAGTAATGGTTTAATTATGACAAATTCCAAGGAGTGGTAAAGGTAAGAGACCTCATACCATGTGGATATTTGAATGTTATACTATGTTCATATAGAAAGGTGTCATTCCTATATATATTGATTGAGCTTAGTAGCCCAAGGAAAGTAAGTACTAATGATTTTGATTATAGCAATGCATCCGATATGAAGTAGTCATGGTTAGGCCATGCATGGTGTGCTGAATGCATAGTATTCCTGAATCAATGCAAGGTAGCATTGAATGGATCTGCATTAAAAATATTTTATGGATCTTGTAGTCATGCATTGAATGGATGCATATGAAGGGTGTGTGAGACTGATTGCATAAGTATAGGTGCAAATGTTGTGATGCATTGCATGAATGCATTGAGATGAGTGCATGTGATATTATGAATAACTAATGGCTGAAATGATGAATTGATGACAATTTAGGAACCATTTCAAAGGTTGTTATGAATGCAGGATAGTAAGTGCATAGAGAGGATAGTCATGATTAATTGGCTGCCGGAAATTCTCTATGGAAGAGCAAGGTGGTACAAATGATATGCTTGTGAAGTAAGGAGTATCTAAACATTTCAGTTAATTGCATGAATGATGTGACTATACCTTGCAAATGTTAGTACGATGATGATTGTGTGAAGTAAATGAGTTTGGTAATATTGATGTGATTAATAGCTGGAAGTATTTGAATTTTATAAATTCTGAAAATGCTTCAGTGATGGTTGCAACAATGAAAAGGTTATATGCATCCAGACTTACCAAGTGTTTGGTTGATTGAAGCTCAGGGTTCAGGTTGATTATTTAGAGCATGGCAATGAGAGTAAGACCATGACAAATGCTAGAATCTACCATGTGAAAGAGCCAAACCTTATGAGAAGAGTCTCATGGCTGTGAAAATAGTTGGTATGCACAATGGGTTGTTAAATTTGAATTGTGAATTTTGGATTTAAGAAATTGCTGACAACTGCTAATCACTATTGGCTTGCATAAGATTGTGTCAGGAGGACGCATTGTAAGTGGGTATTCATATTATGCTAGTAAGCATAAAATTATAATGGGCATAGTGGTGATACTTACAAGAGACCCACAAATGAGGATCACCTCATTGCTAAGCAAATCAATTTCTGTAGCAGACAGAGTTGCAAATTCTTATTGAATTTGATTACTAATGTCATTGCTTGGTTATGGAACAATCAATTTGGATTGTATTATCACATAATGATTGACTGTTTGGCTAATTGATGAATGTGCCAGGGGTACACACTGCAGGAAGATCATGTGTGATGGCCTGCAGGAGCCAAACTTCATGGGAAGGTTTTCCCTTATCTTGGAAATGGGTTTCGGGTGAAACTCCATTGGATATTTTGGGAATGTCTCATCTGCACTGCATGGTTGGTAAGCAACATGAGTGAGATGGTATAGATCATGTCGGTAAGACATGTGTGGATATGAAATGTAAAAAGGAGTTGGGATGGCTAACCGAGGGACTGTCAACTCAGAGAAGGGAGCCCCATTCCTCCTTAACGAAGGAATACTGCGTCGACAAATGGATAAGTGTTCTATGACCCTAGCTAAGAATACGCATGTCAAATTGTTAAACTCAATATGCAGAACATGTTTTGATTTTATTTCCATTATGACCGGTTGCTTGAGTATGAGTAGGGCCTACATGGCACACACCGGGAAAGGGTGCACACTTTTCCGATGTCGAGTCATGAAATGGTTTTCAATATTGACTACACCCTAGGGAATGGATGCATTCTTGGTGTCTCAATACTTGACAGTGAATGATATGAAATATGATTACAGTTTTAGAGCAATAACGCTGATGAGTTTGCTTATATTGCTTGTGTTGACAAGCTAAATAGATGCAGTTGGGTGTTGCACCCTAAAGAGAAAAGGCAAACGGTTGTTGAGAGGGGTTGCGGAGTAAGGGTTATTGTTGATATAAGTGTATGTTGATATAAGTGTATGTTGGTATAAGTGTATTGTTGACATAAGTGTATGTATTATTGTTGATATAAGAGTATGTTGGGTTGTTATATGCCTGGGGATCCATAGTAGAGCCTGGACCTGGAAATGGTCGTGGTAAAGTTCCAAGCCCAGTGGACATGAGGGTGTACTGGCTGGACATTAATTATTTGATGTTGTGGAGCAGCCTGCGTGTTTACCTAACATCCAAGTCCATAGGTGATCCCAAGGCTTGTAAAGCGAAGCAGGATCCTGTGGACCAATGAGGAAACACATAACACAGATAAGTATTGGATTATTTTGCTTATGAATGTACATGTGTATATGATTTGTTTATGATGTTTTAAGCTCTTGTTCTAGAGATAAACCCGATGAGAATAAACTAAACATGTGAATCTATTCAATGTTTGGATATAGGTATCGCTGGGAGTGAGGGCTATGAGAGCATCCTAGGGGTGCATGTGGACATGTGACTGTCCTGGAGAGCTCAGAATGAGCGATAATGAAAAAGGTGCTAGTAAGACTGTGGAGGTCCTAGTAGCCGAGACAAGCCATGTGGAGAGACTCCATGGTTGAGAGGTCTGAAATAGACCAGAGACACTAAGTGTCATGACTAAGAGGATTTGGTCTATCATTCACGGTGAAGTGAAAGAGGCTGAGAGCATGAAAAGCCACAGCGGTGGTGTGGGTTCCAGGATGGAACAAAACAAAGAGGGGAAAAACTCTTGCTGCTCTCTCTTGCCTTTTGATTATATATACATATATATTTATGCATTGTGAAAAAAAAAGATTGTTGAATGCATGTATGACTGAAAATGGAATGTGTGTATTTGCTTAAAGTAAATTATGAATGATGGAATAGTTAATTCCCTGCCCAAGAATGGACATAAATGAGCTAGTGTGCCTACTGGGAAGGCATAGAAAATATGAAAGTCTCCTTGATGAGACTTGGACTGTCATGCCAATTGGGTAATTAACTCACTGATTTTAATGTCTATATTATGCTTGGCCTGACAGAATTTCAATGGTGCATTTCATAGGTGAGAAAAGTGAAACCCGGTGGTGCACATTAATCATGGCAGTAGATCAAAAGTTGCTGGACTTGGCTGGAAGTCTCCTTCAAATGATTGCCAGGACCCAAGAGAATCTTGGAGAGATGCTCAAGATACAGAAAAGGCAGAATGAAATAAACCACAAGATTTTGCAAGACTCTATTGGTTTGCAAAGGGAGGTGAAAAGCCTTCTGGGAGCAATCGTCAAAGAAAAGGAAGGTGGATCAGTGATGGGACATTTGTCCAAGCGACCCGTTAAGAAACGGTCCAAGCATGAAGACTCAAAGGAAATTGAGCAGGTAAAGATGAAGCAGCCAGTGAAATGCTAGGAATGCGGAGGACATCATTTACGCCGGGACTGCCCAATGAGGGAACATGCAGAGGGCAACAGCTGCAAAGTTCCTAGACTTCAGGATAAGCTGAAAGCTGAGAACCAGCAGGAGAAGTTCGTGGAAGCCGAGGGGCTTGGTCCTGAATGTTCAAAGTAAATAATTGAACGTGTGACAGATCTGCAAAATTTTGAAATTTTGGATGTGCAAATTGTATATGTATTCCTATGTATTGGAACACCGAGGATGGTGTTATTCCAAGGGGGAGGGGAATGTAACACCCTGGTTTTGACCCCGTTTGCATGATGTATATAATGTAGTTAATCGTGGTGAGGAGCTAAAGGAAAAAGCCCCACCATCGATTTGGTTGTGTATGTTTCGGCAATAGGGATAGTTGTCGATGGTATATCGTGCTATCTGACACATTATAGTTTGGCATCATGTAAATACGCACATCAATTAAAATAAACCTACAGCCAGCTACGACGGTGCAACGTTAAAATGAAAAGGGCATGATTCCAAAGGATAAGGGGGGGGGGGGAATGATGAACCTTGAGTCATGGTGGGAAAAGCTACATGTCATCACCCTGTCTATTTTGCTCACCTTCCCTTGTCTCATCCAACCACCCTTTTTAATGTTTTGCTGAGTTGTTGAGGCATTTAATTGCTGGAAGTGGAGGGTGGCAGGACTGTTAGTCTTTGCCACATGCTTACTCCACTAGTCCTCTCTCCACATTCACGTGGGTAAGGGAACCATCACTACGCCTCTCTCTGGGCTTTTGGGGGTTCACTCTCACGCAGGGACGCACAGCAGGGGGCCGGTTCATCTTCCTCACGCAGAGCCGAGTTAAGAAGGGGTGTGATTTCTTGTTTGGGGGTTCGTTCTCCCTCTCTCACGTTGTTTTGTTGGTCTATGGTGGTGTTCCTTCCATTCACACAAAGGACCGGTTTTCCCTTGGCATTATTGAGCTGTGTATTGCTTTCCATCCTTCGTGGTGGATCGTGAGCTATAGACCGCTGTGTTTTCTTCCATGTTTTGCCTGGGATGTGTCTTTTCCCCTTGCGCACAGGTCTAGAGTTTGATATTTCCCCTTTTCTGCATGTGTAAGTTCTCCAGCCATTACATTGGGGATTGTGTGTGTTGTGGGCTCGTGGATATTAGTTGGTTGAGTTCTTCCTCTGTCCACGCTGGGAGTTTGGCTTCTTTCCCAATTGCGGACTATGTAATGTTGCCATCGTTCCATTGTGATTTTCTGGCTATTGATGTACCCTGGTTTTGGGTTGCTCTTGAGTTGTTTTGGCCACGCTAGGGCCAAGAACAACCCTGAGTTGTCTTGTGGACCTGAACTGTGTTTCACCTTTTGTTTGGGATTGTCACCCGGTTGTCTTGCCTTCCTCACAGAGCTGTGAATGGATTGTTTTTGTTGCGGTATGCAATGGTTGGTCTTTGGACTGTTGAGAGTGGGATTAGAGGCTGGGTATGCTTGAGAAGACGGGTGTTGAGGCCACCAGCTTAGCATTTATCCTTTCCTAGCTTCTTGAGGACCTGGTAAAACCCTACTATGTGGGTTTGGCTGATTGGCAAACCTTGGCTATGTGTAAACCTGCAATGACCCTTATTCCTTGAGGAATCATGCCCAGCTCAGGGGTGGCAGTGTTACTGAGAGATTGATGAGCACGCTGGCCTATGGTTGGGTGGAATGTTCCAGCAACGTAGCCGGTTGTGGGGCGAGTTCTTCATTAAAAAGATAAGTACTACTGACTATTTCATCTCTACAATTATATCTACTATTTCATGAGAAATGATGAACATGTTGAATGCTGGAATGTATATGTTTGCTTCCGCTGATTGTTGAGTAACTATGTATCCTTGTGAGTTATACGCATATTAGTATGCATTATGTTAATCTTTTTAATATCAGCATTTATCCTTGTTCATGTTCATGGGGTTGTTTGCCCGTTTGTTTGGCGTTAGTAGCGTCCTCCTCGCCGGTCGGAGGGTTAGGGACGTTTCACTTATGAGCTTGGGTTTTAGAAAGAGTGAAGCATATACTAAACTTTACTAAAAGGTTGTGGATGTCTATCCAATGATATTATTACTATATGTAGATGACCTATTTCTCATAGGGGACGAGAAGCTCACAGATGAGTGCAAGACAAAGATTGTAGTAGGATACAAATTGAAGGATCTAGGTATGATGCATTACTTCTTGGGATTAGAAGCGTGGCATAGATCATATGAGATTTTCCTCACTTAAGGACAACACATTGTAGAGATCCCGAAGGGATTTAGGATGATGGACTATAAGTCCATGACCACACCAATGGTTACAAATTTGAAGTTGTTGAGTGACTCTTCTTCAAATTTGGTGCAACCCATGATGTACACACATATGATTGGATCCTTGATGTATCTGGTTAACACCGGATCAGATATATGCTTTGAAATGAACACCTTGAGTCAGTACATGGTTGAGCCTAGACATGTACATTTGATAGCAACAAAGCATGTGTTGAGATACTTGAATAGTATAGTTGGATATGGACTCAAATATGTCTCGGATAGTGAAGTGAAATTTCAAGGGCATGCATACTCTAGTTGGATAGGAAGTGCAATGGATAGGAAAAACACATAAGGATATTGCTTCATCTTAGGATCAACCATGATCTCATGGTCCAGTAGGAAATAGACATTCGTTGCACTCAGAATTGCAGAGGAAAAGTACATAGCCACTAGTGCTACAAGTTGCGAAGCAGTATGGCTCTGAAAGTTACTTGCAGGGTTATTTGATCAAGAGTTGGAAATGACTTGGATCTACTATGATAACCAAAGTTGTGTGAAGCTTTCAGGTAATCCAATATTTCATGACAAGTCTAAGCATATAGAGATCAAATATCATTATACATGAGACATGGTGCAAAGGGTATCAATGAATCTCCAATACATATGCATGGATGAGTCTATTGTCGGTATACTTACCAAGCCTCTATATAAAGTAAAGTTTGGGTACTTTTGGGATAAGCTTGGTGTAGTATAGAATGACTCCCCTCCCTGAGAGGGATTGTTGATGCTTCTCCATGAGAAACAATGGGTAGTCATTCCCCCCCACTAGTTAGTCATGTGGGACATGACCCCGACATTTTCCCCACTGGTAATCCATGCAATGGTACATGGATTAGACATTAATAAGCCATGTAGTGGTACATGGCATATACATCAATAAGCCATGCAGTGGTACATGGCTCAGATAAGCCATGTAGTGGTTCTTGTCTTAGATAAGCCATGCAGTCATACATTGCTAAGATAAGTCATGCAGTGGTACATGGCTCAGATAATTCATGCAATAATACCTAACGCCGATACTAGTAAGTCATGGTACATGAATCAAACATCCAAGGGTTGTAGTATATCTTGTGGAGTGCACCCACATGAGCAAAGATATAGTCAAGACCTTAGATGACTATAAGAAAATAGTGAAGAAATCTGAGACTATTAGTGACTATCAGATACTCGATTGAGTTATAGTTAGGACTATTGGGGAACAGTCAAACCTTTTGGATAGGTTAGATATCCATATACTTGTATAGTGGGGTACAATGAGATTAAGAAGAATAAAGAAGCCACTTGGAAGTGATTAGACCCGGGAGAGCATCACGAATGATGGAAAGTTCACAAAGAACTTCTCTAGACCATAAAATATTCCATAAGTCAACAAGACGAAGTCAATAGAAAGAAAGTATTAAAAGGAAGAATAATAATAGTCCCAAAGAACATTGAAGAAGAACTTCCAAAAGACAAGCAATCTTGAAGATCATGTAAGAAGAATACATTCCTTGCTAAGAGGGAGTGTTGATGTTTATATAGTATCAGAATATATTCTTAAGAAGTCCCAGAGAAAGTGGAAAGAAATGAAGAGCATAACTAATCCAATGAAATGGGTAAATTGACCCTAGAAGGTAAAATGACAAGTCATCCTGAAAGACAAATAAAATATAAATTAAAGAATAAATAAAAGTCAAGCTTACCTAACTATGGAAACTTCTAGTGAAAAGAAGAATATAAAAAAAGTGTTTCCACAATTCATTTTATCATCAAGTAAGCACATCTCTCTCTCTCAAGCGGTACACACTTCTCTAGGAGAACAAGTGCAAAACACAAGAAGCATAATCTTTGGGGCTATCTTACTATCTCTCTCTTCTCTTTGGGTGCACCTACAAATAGGTCATTTTGTATCTTTCTTGTATATCATTATTTTGTTTATATAACTAGTGTCAATCACTAGATTTGACATTGTATCTTGTTGAAGAATCTTATATAGAGAAGTTGTTGGGTTTTTCCTCTGAGAGGGTTTTCCCATGGTTAACATTGTGTCTACTGTGGATGTGTTTCTTTTAGTGATCCTTATATGCATGCAATTTATGTTTCTGTGATAAAAAATGTTAAAAAGTTAAAAACATCTAAATGTTAAGAAAAATCAACACATCCCACTCTTGAAACCTCTTATCTTAGTGTGTTAAGATCAAAGGCTTCTCATATCTTGCTACCTCTTACAAGAGGGCATAAAACTAATCAAGAACATCGACAGATAGAAGTAGAACAAAACAAAGCAAGAGGTACTCAACTTTTGCTTACTTCCTCTTATGCACATCTTAAGTTGTAATTACACTTGCTTTACATATGCATGTTTTGCCAAGTAATTATGTTTTTTTGTTTTTTTTGTTTTTTTTAAGCCCCGAGAGTTAGCTCAATCGGTTGAGCACTCGTCGCTAGGCCTCTTGGTATAGAGGTCACGGGTTCAACTCTCATTGATGCCCTTGGGGTTAGGCATGAAGTGTGCCGAAGGTGTGAGGCCCCTTCGGGTGGGCCTGCCTGGTTTTCTTCCGTGGACGTAGCCCGTCGGTCAAGCCGACGCGTGAACCACATTGAAAAAAAATAAAAAATTTATGTTGTTTTTTTTCAATTTGTAACACAATATACTTGCTAGCCATTTAACGGCAAAATCTAATGAGTCGACCATAAGCATTTTTAGAAGCTAAAGCTTAAGTATTTGAAACTACGCTACGATCATTCCTTAATTTGTTTTATTACACTCTTGTTTGGGTTGGTCATAGTTTATTTTCTAATAAACAATATAATCACTATGATAATAAAAAAACACAATTATTTTATGGATACATAGTTTTTCGTTTCATGGTATGAAATTGATTGAATGTTAGTAAGGTAAAATAGACACATACTAATAATCAATCTCTCTATTATCTAAATATTATGAAAATAATAATCTCCCCCAAAGAAAAATCATTAAATTAACAATTGATTAAATTGTATTGACAATTATAACTATTAATAATTAATATTTTCATGTAAACAATGCAAACAAAATTACATTACAACATAACCATGATGTTAATACTATGTTTTAATGTTGAAAATGCATCTATGCATCATAATATGTGATGCTACTAATGACACCCATGATGTAAAGTTGACACTAAATTGACCCAAAGTAAAAGTATTTACATATTGATGCATGTATGATGCCCACATGACATAATCAAACATAATAACAATGCAACAGTGACACTCGTATAGAATTCAATGCCGTAAATCCAATGTAAGTAACATGCCTACAAAATAATAATGACAAAACTAACACACTTGCCGTAAATCCAATGTAAGTAACATGCCTACAAAACAATAATGACAAAACTAACACACTTGCAATGTAGATACAATGCTAAATGGGTTACTTCGCAATGCGCACACTAGTAACTCGACGTTGATTTCCCTAGATAGATGTAGATCCCAATGCTAAAATGATGCCAACTATGAGGGACATCGAAATTAATGATGTCAAGTATGATTATCATCATGCAAATATGACTCAAAGTACCCTAAGAATGTTATGTGGTGCATCATAAAAACTTTGGGGTTTTTTTGGAAAGCATACAATAAATATTGACACTAGATATGATGCCAAGGTAGTGTATTGTATTAGTGACATATACACACACATATATATATATTTGAGATCATTCTAAGAGGAAGAGTAGAAATTAGAGTGGAAAACAAGGACCAAAATCATTAATCACCACAAAAGATATAATATATTATGCTTTCAGCCTACCTTGGTGTGGAAGAGAGGTGCCAGAGGTTTATGTTATGTTATATCATGTGTTTAACATTAATAAATTAAAGTGAAACAAAATATTAAAGTGACTAGATATGATGTCAAGATAGTGTATTGTATTAGTGACACATACATACATACATACATACATACATACATACATACATATATATATATGAGATCATTCTAAGAGGAAGAGTAGAAATTAGAGTGGAAAACAAGGACCAAAATCATTAATCACCACAAAAGATATAATATATTATGCTTTCAGCCTACCTTGGTGTGGAAGAGAGGTGTCACAGGTTTATGTTATGTTATATCATGTGTTTAACATTAATAAATTAAAGTGAAACAAAATATTAAAGTTTCACTTTTAATGGGGCCAAAAGAAAAGGACAAACTTAATAAGAAAAAATATATATATTCATTTTAATTGCATAGCTTTTAAGTCCTAAGAAGTTTGTAATTGATTTTTTGATCACTCTCCATGTTTAATAAATCCAAAGTTTATCAAAGTACTTTTCTTACAATAGGTTTAGTTCTAACAACTTCTAAACCTTCCCATTCACTCTAACTAGTTGGGTTGACTAGTTAATTTTACTGTTTTCTACCTCAGTTATTGTGGTTTGATAAGACTCTTTATTTTTTATGTCTTTTGTGGTGATTTTGTTCGGCATGGTGTTGCAAAAATCTCTACTTTTTCTTAATTTTTTTATCCTTTTTTGAATTTTTAAGATTGTCAAATTTTTTGAGTTTTTTAAATCCTAATTTATGTTTGTTGATATTTTCCCGAATATTTCCAACCAAATTATTTTTGGATACTCAACAATAATTACAACAATGATTTGCATGAACATTTTTAATATAAAATCCATGCACTTTGTATATGAATAAGGTTTACGGAAGCATTTTATTATAAAATATAAAAATAAAAATGAGGCTTTTGAGGTAAGTATACTAATAAAGGCATATCTTTTTTTTCTTTCATTTCAGGCACTATTATTGACTTAGAGGATTTCTGTCTTGCTCCGAGGAAGCTCAAATCCGCCACTAAGGGGTGGATCAAGGCAAAATCTAACAGTTTGGTATTGGACTCCTCCAACCTGGAGCATGCTATTGAATCCATTCTTTCGGGCCCCTCTAAGGGTATTCTCTCCTCCGAGCAGATTGAAACCATGGCACTTTTAAATGCTGAGCGACATAGAATTCTGCATCATTTCCTTCTCACTTGGCAGCTAAAAAGCAGAATAAAATGGGCTTCTCATGGTGATGCGAATACTAAGTTTTTTCACGCTGTTGCATCGGGCAGAAGGGCTCATAATTCTATCCGGTCACTTGAAGATATTAATGGGCTATTGATTGAGGATGAGTTCACATTAAAGGAGATGGGAAGGGATTACTTTGTTAATATCTTCAGAGATGAGGGTTTGACCAGTCTTGAACATCAACTTAAGGTTATCTCTCTTTTTCCCAGGTTAATTCCCCCTGAGCAGTCTTCTGCCCTCACTATGCCTGTGAGTCCCCCTGAAATTGAACTCGCCCTCAAATCCTTTAAAAAGGACCGTAGTCCTGGTCCTGATGGGTGGCCTGTTGAATTCTTCTTACACTTCCTTGACCTCCTGTGCCCTATCCTCATCAAGGTTATTGAACAGACTAGGGTTTCCGGCTTTGTCCCTCCCTCCTTGAACTCAAATTTCCTGGCCCTTATTCCTAAGACTGACAAGCCCCGCTCCTTTGCCGACTTCCGTCCCATTTCTCTTTGCAACTTGCTCTATAAACTCATTGCTAAAATTATTGCTGGAAGGCTTAAGCCCTTCTTGGATTTGGGCATCTCCCTGGAACAATTTGGCTTCCTTAAGGACCGGCAAATCTCTGAGCCTATAGGTATTGTTCAGGAGGTCCTTCACACTATTAAAACTAAGAATCTCTGTGCCTTTGTCCTAGAGCTTGACCTTACCAAGGCCTTTGACCGTGTGGACTGGTCCTATGTTAGACTCATCCTGATCCAATTTGGCACTCCCCTGCTTACTGTTAATTGGATCATGGCCTGTATCACTTCTGTTAATTTTGCGGTCCTGGTCAATGGTATCCCCTCGCCTTTCTTTACTGCTACACGTGGCATATGTCAGGGTTGTCCTTTATCTCCCCTCCTTTTTATTCTTGTCATTGAAGGTCTCAGTCTACTCATACGAGACGCCAGGAACCATGGTCTCATTAAAGGTATACAAATTTCTCCCTCCCTTGCCCTATCCCACCTCCTTTTTGTGGATGATGTCATATTGATGGGCTTTGGCACCCTCCGGGATTGGTTGGCCTTTGATGTGATTCTTGATACTTTATGTATGGCTTCCGGTATGAAAATAAATGTTGATAAATCCTGCTTTCTTTTCTATAATATGGACACTGAATGTCAAAATTCCTTCGCTCGTACTATACCGTACAGAATGCTCCCCCTTCACTCAGGTTTCACCTACCTGGGTTTCTTTCTTAAACCCCTGGGGTATCGGGTTAATGACTGGTTCATGCTTCTCCAAAAATTTGAAAATCGTATTTGTAACTGGACTTTTCAGTATCTTTCTTTGGGTGGCAGACTTGTCCTTGTTCAGTCTGTCCTTTCCAGCATACCTGTTTATTGGATGGGACTGGCACCTATCCCTGCCTCCATCCTGCGGAAACTCAGATGTATCATGTTTAACTTTCTTTGGGGGTCCTCTAATAATTGCTTTAAGTACCATTTGGCTAGTTGGAATGATCTGTCTTGGCCTAAAGAGTGTGGAGGATGGGGCATAAAAAACCTGCACTGGTTTAGTATATCCCTTCGTCTTAAAAACTTCTGGAGGGTACTTCATTCCACTGGTTTGTGGTCGCAGGTTCTTTTCATAAAATATTTAAAATGTTCCTCGGTGGTTGAATGGCTTAGATATAAGCACTTTAGCACGCGAGGTGCTTCAGCTATTTGGAGGGACTTTGTTCAAACTCTCCCTTGGATGGGAGCACACTTGGCATGGCAGGTGGGTAATGGTGTTAATGTACTATTGGGTATTGATCCTATAGTGGGCTTTCAGTCCTCCTTCAGTCTCCCTGAAGATTTGAGGTCCTACCTGGAGGACTTGAACATTTGCTCCCTTACGCAGGCTCATAACTCGCTGTCATCAGGATGCTATTGGTACACTGCTAGGGATCTGGATCTTGGTGGTTCATTCTATACTTTATGGAATAATTATGTTGATAATCTTATTGGAACAGGTATTCGCCTCACTGAATGTTCTGATGAACTTGTATGGAGCTTTAAAAAGAATGCAGGTTCAGTCACAGCAAGGGCTGTTTATGATTGTATTGTCTCGGCCCTCTCGCCTACAGCTCCCTGTCTTGCTGTTACTTCTCTTTGGTTTAGCACTCTCCCCAGAAAAATATCCTGCTTTATCTGGCTGTCCATTCAGAATAAAATTCTCACTTGGGAGAATCTCCAGAAAAGGGGCTTTCACGGTCCTGGGTTCTGTGTTTTATGCTGCGCTGATGAAGAGACGATTGAGCATTTATTTAATAAGTGTTGTGTCTGGAAAATTGTTGTTACTCATGTATGTGATTCCTTCAACCTTACTGTTTTTGCTCCTACGGCCTCGGTTGGAGAAATTATCAGAATTTGGCTTGATATGATGCCAAGGAACTCTCCCTTTCTCATGCTCCCATTTCACATGATGTGGCTGTTCTGGAAAGCCCGTAACTTGGCTTTATTCGAAGGGGTTAAAAGGAATATCTACAATCTTATTAAGCTGTACATTAGCACTATTAAAGCTCTCCCATTGCCAAAAATGTCAAAGCATGGTCGTAACAGAGCTGTGGGAAAGGCTCCATGCATGATTTTTCCTTGTGGATTTATGGATGGTGCCTCTAGATTTATGACTGTTGGTGTGGGCTTCTATATTTTTATAAATGAGTCACATCACTTGGATTTCTCGCTAGGGGTCGGACATGGTACTAACACAAAGGCAGAATTGCTCAGCTTATGGGCTCTTCTCCAGGCTGCCCATATGATGGGGATTCCTCTCGTCCAAGTTTATGGTGATTCCACAGTTATCATCAATTGGGCGAAAGGAACGACTGTGCTCTCCCCACCAGACCTCAAGCACTGGGGTCGGGAGACAAAAAAGCTCATTTGCAGCTTTAAGGGCCTGGCATTCTCCCACATCTATCAAGAGCACAATCGGTTGGCTGACCGCCTATCGAAATCAGCGCTCTCCTACCCTCGGGGTAAAGGCTTCTATAAGGAAGTTTACGAGAATCATATGATCTCTCAAAATACTGTACAGTTCTTTTGACTTCGATTGAGGGGTGTTTCATTTTCCCTCTTAGTTTGATGAGTTGAGCGGTCTCTTTTGGACAGCTGTTCAACACCCTTTTGGCGCTCGATAGATGTGGTTGTGTGGGCAGGACCCACTTTATGATGAGACAGTTTTTCTGATGGGTCATTTATTTTGTTGTTATGCCTTTCCCCCTGGCGAGTCATCATCTGGGTTGATGTGGCAGTCTTTTGTATGGTTTGTTTAGTTTGATCTTGATTACTGGATGATTGTTATGATGTCCTTTGATTCATAATATGAATATCAAGGCAGGATTTTTTCTTTCTGAAAAAAAGGGCATATCTTTTTTATAATTATAAATAAGTATTCAATCTTAATTTGTATGTTTGCAAGTGGAACAAATGGATGTTTATCACACTGAAATGAAAAAACTTAAAGCCTCGACTTGGCATGTAGTGTGACAAATATAAAAATGGCATTCTTCAGTGGTGAAGGCATATATAATGATGAATGCAACTCAAGCTACGATGAAGGCAACTCGAGTCGAGATAAATGCAACAACTTTATAGGGATTTAAAGTATGTAGTTTTCTTATATGTATGATTAGAAACACACACACACACACACACATGTTTCTAGTTGGGAAGTGCTTGGGTGTTTCCCTGTAAGGTTTTCCTTGGGAAGTTCCTAAGGATTTCCTTGGGAAGCCCCAGGGGGTTTCCTTAAGAAAACCTTGTGGTGAAACCCTCAGCCATTTTCCAACTAGCAACACACACAATACC
>LPNX010956541.1:0-59698 GCA_001517045.1 Pseudotsuga menziesii | reverse complement strand
GTTCTCTCTCTCTCTCTCTCTCTCTCTCTCTCTCTCTCTCTCTCACAGGGAACTTCCCCCATTTTGAGGATGGTACCCAAGGTAAACTAGATTCTACATAAACTTGAGGGTTTATCAACAATATACTCATCTAAGTGTTCAACATACCCCTTGTGAGGATTGAACTTGGGTAGGGAGGATAGCACTCCTCTCAATTGCTTGAGCTAGATGTAATCTACCTCTCCCTCCCTCCCTCCCCCCCTCCCTCTCTCTCTAAAGTGTCTACTAAGATACAATCTAGCCAAATTCATATCATAGTGAAACCCATTTATGAGATTCTATATAGCCAAGTGGCCTAAGTCCACTAGTTGTCATTGATATTGTTGTGCATTTGATCAGTTATATGCTAGTAGGCGCCTGAGTTGGACATCCCTATTGTCACCATTATTCTAAATGAGCCCCTTTGTGGTTATTAGAAAGAGTACATTATTCATATTCTAGGATACAATAGATATTTATGACCCTCATGCTGGTGTTAGAGACGTAGTGTCAACAAGGTGACACATGCATGTGGAAGCATCTATTTCGGTTTCCTTATGAAAAATTCCTAGGAAAAAAGTACTCTCTCTCTCACACACACGTGTGTGTGTGTGTGTGTGTGTGTGTGTGTTCATACATTGATTTGTACATTTATGCACTCAAAATTTACTCTTTTAAAGAGATTTTCCCTTAAAAAATAATAAGTTCCCTAATATTGTTCCTTACACTATACATCTCTTATAGTCCCCCTCCAAAAGCAAATAGAGACCAACCCAATCTTAAGGCTTTACATGAAAAAAACATAATCTTGTTTAAAACCAACAAACAAAAGAAACAATTTTTTTAAACATGTTTGATCATCCCTACCATTTCAAGTTGAATTATGCTCTAGTAGAGGATATTTAATCATAAAATGACTGGCAAAATCATTGTGGGGATAGATCCGTCCTTCTCTTCATCAAACCTCTAAGAAGATTTAAGCAAAGAAAGTGATTCTTTAGAACGTTTATCAGCTTTGACTTACAATCTCAATGGATGTGCTGAAATGTTATTAAATTAATAATTATTTCATTGATGGGTATACAAAAAAAACTGTCATAGTATACACACAAACAATGTGTATAGTGGTTACTCAACTGGTGCTTTGTTACCAAGTTATTACATTGATGCTCTACTGTAAAATAGGTGGACCAATATATAATATTCATCACACATCAACAATTTAAACTTATCTATAGAATTGATGCTTTGGAACATGTTCTACACTGATGTCGTAACATGAACTCAAAGCACCATATCCACATCATTGCATTAGTGTGTTGGTGCTTTATCATGACATTAGAGCTCAAGTGCTTTAATGCAAAGTGAGTGTGCTAGTTGTTGTTAGTGGTTTAGGGAATGTGATATAGTGCATTCTATACATAAATGCATCATTGCTTGGTGTGAATATGGGAACACCATTACCTTGCACACAAGAAAAGTATTGTGGCTTAAGAACATGTCCATATGCAATGCACCTATTTTGATGAAGCACATTGATGCATCATTTTTGCTAAATTGCATTGGTTGAATGTATGGGTTTCAAATGACAATGCATTATGTACATGCTACAAATATGCACCATATATGTTTTAACGCATTGGAGAAAAATCCTTATACCTCTAACATTTAAGAAAAAAACATTTGCAAAAGCTATGCCAAAACATCTACTAAAACCTTTGCTTAAAGTGGAAGAGGTTTTAGTGGATGTTTTTTTTTAATAGTTTTGGACCATACATTAACACTAAAAACCTCCTCTAAAACTTCATGTTATTCTGGTGGTACTAGTTCTCAGATGTGAGACTCAAATCATTAATTATCTCGAGTAAAGATCACAGCGGGGAAGTGTACCTAATTGATACAAACATCAAAGTTTGCATTAAAAGGTACTTCCCCTGTAGTCATAAATTTTGTAATCTCATGTTACTAGTTTGTAAAGGGAGAATCACCATCTACATGAATAACGCATGTATAAGAATTTGTTGGAATGTAGCAAGTAACAACGATAAACTTCTTCAAAGGAGGTTTCTTTTCTAATGACATTCATAAGAATATGACAAAATGGTTAATACTTTCTAGCTAAAAAGAAGTTTTAAGTGTGTATGGATAACAAATCCCACTTGAATCTTTGGTTCCATGTCAAAGCTTGAATCCATGTATTGAGATCTAGGAATAAGTTTGTATTAAGGTAGTGACCCCTCCTTGGTCATACAAGCTTCCATGAAGGGAATGATGTATGCATCAAGAATTGCACCTATTAAAGAACCCAATATAAAAAGAGAACGACAACAATTACAAATCCTAGTCTAGAGATTGATTTGTTGGCATATAAATAGATATGTAACATAGATAAATACAATAATGTAGATATATAGAAGAGAATTACAATCAATCAATATATATATATATATATATATATATATTATTGGTAATATAATTATATATTTTTCAATCAATCTATATATATATTATTGGTAATATAATTATATATTATTGGTAGTATAATTGGCATGTAAAAATAGATATGTTGGTGAACTAAGTAATTTTAAAGATAAATTTGGAAAACTAATTTACATTTGGAGTTAGACATGTAAAATAATTTGCATTTAGATAGACATATAAAATAATTTGGTTGATAAACTAATTTAAAATAAAAACTATTTAAATTTTAAGAATAAATCCTAACAAGCTATAAACATTACAATACATGACCTATTAGCTTCTTGTGACCAATCTCATGACTAATATCATTCCAGTCTTAAGGCTTCCCATTACATAATGATATCTATATATATCTTTACACAATAAATACATGTGAATTTGACTGGAAATTTTTTTTTTCAGGAAAAAAAAGCATGTCCTTGATATTCTTATTAGGAATCAAAGGGCATTAATAGCACCCACCCAAGAAGGGTTACATCACAAAAGAATACAACTAGTCAGGAGAAAATCACATCCAGTCGCAGCCGAGGGGAATGTCATGCAATAGTAAGTGTAGTTCCCATCAGAATCTGTCTCATCATGAGGAGGATCGATCTCAATCGAGCCCATCTATCGTGAACCAAAAGGATCAGATCTGCAATCTAAAAGAATCCACTCAGAGAATAACAGAGCAAGTATCCAATAGAGGAGGAATCTCCCCAAAACATGGCTCAAATGAGCTGGAAAGTGTCGCATGTGACCAAATGGTCATCTATAAATTCAGAAAATCAGCCAAATCCTGGAGAAAGAGTGAGAGTTGTTTTAGAAAGACGGTCTACAATCCAATTGTGTTCACAATAGATGTGGTTGAATGAGAGATCCTGGAAGCTTGTAATAAGCTTTTGTGATTCCCTACACCAGTGAAGAAGTTCTGATGGGGAGAGAGCAGTGTATCCCTTAGCCCAATTGATGATGACCTGTGAGTCACCGTATATGTGGACTAAAGGGATTCCCATCATTTGGGAAGACTGCAGAAGGGCCCACACGCCCAGTAATTCTACCTTTGTATTGGTACCATGTCTAACCCCCAGCGCAAAATCCAGATGGTGATTCTCGTTTATGAACAAGCTATACCCAATACCTGTTGCTGAAGAAGTAGAAGCACCATCAAAGTAACCACATGGGAAAGTCATACGGGGTCTTGGTCCAATCTGTCTAGCAATTTTTTTTTTCCTGTCCTTTATGGCAGGCCGAGAGGGAGTCATCTGAGCAGCATATAAAATCTGATGAAAAATACCAAGAACAGTCACCTTTTTCCCCTCAAAGATAACCTGGTTACGAGCTTTCCAAATAGCCCAAATAATATGGTGAGGGATATAGAAGAGAGCAGAGCTGCGTGGGTAAGTGGATGCCCAAAATTCCATAAACTCAGTAATAGAAACAACATCAGGAGGAATAGTCAGCTGGAGTTGTTCACATAATAGCCCCATAATGCTTTCCATACCAAACAAGGAGAGAAGAGGTGAATGACAGTCTCTTCATTTGTAACACACAAAGAACAAGTACTAGGTCCAGACTTACCCTTTTTCTGTAAATTGTCCCAAGTGAGAATCTTGTTTCTCAATACCATCCAGGAGAAACAACCGATTTTGCGTGGAAGGATTCCAGACCGTAATGATATGTACAGTCGGCTGCCCAATGCTGGATTGAATGAGTTCACAATGCAGTCATAAACTTTTTCAGCAGATATCGTGCCATCTTTTTTATTATAACCCCAAATCAGAGAATCAGAATCAGATGAGAGACGAATACCATTTAGATCCACATCTCTAGTGAAAGTGTTCCATACTTTTTTCCATTCATCGTCCAGATATAATTCTTCAGCAGAATACCAATAGTGATGGGAGTCCGATAAGGTATTGCAAGCCTGGGCAAGTGTTTTAATATCCAGATCTTCTAGATAAGATCTCAGTCCATCAGGAAAGAGGTGATAGGTAGGGATACCTGTCACCGGATCGATGCCTATCCAGATATCATTACCATTCCCAACCTGCCATGCGAGATGGCACCCCATCCAAGGGATAGTTTGAATGAACCCCCTCCAAATAGCAGAAACACCACGAGTACTAAACTTTTTTCCTCGGAGCCAAGAAACCACATAGGCCTGCTTCATATATTTAGTAGTGAGGACTTGATGGCAAAGACTATCACTGAAGAGGACCCTCCATAAATTTTTGAGACGTAGGGCAATGCTGAACCAATGGAGATTCTTAATCCCCCACCCTTCATATTTCTTTGGCCAAGAGAGATCGAACCAGCTTGCCAGGTGGAATCTGCAATTATTTCCCGAGGATACTCATAAGAAAGCAAAGGTAATGCTCCTGAGCTTGTGCAGAACAGACACCGGAATAGGGGCAAGACCCATCCAGTATACCGGAATACTGGAGAGTACGGACTGTACCAGAATCAGCCTACCTCCCAGTGAGAGCATCTTGTGGGTCCAAAGACTAATTTTTTTTCAAATTTTTGTACCAGCCAGTTCCAATCCCTAGATCTGTATCCAAGGGGTTTGATGTATAAACCAAGATAATTGAAGCCAGTAATGATAGGGAGCTTTTGATAACGGATGATTCTTGAAAGGTTCATGAGTTCCAGAGCTGGTATATTGTTATGGAGGAAAAAAAAAATTTCCAGACTGATAGACATTCCCGAAGCTTTGCAAAAAGTTTCAAGTATGACATCGAAAGCTTCCCATTCCTAAAGAGAACTGGTGCCCATTAGTATAACATCATCCACGAAAAGAAGATGAGTTAGAGCAAGAGAGGGAGAAATCTGGATCCCTTGGATAAGTCCATGGTTCCGTGCATCAGAAATTAAAAGACTGAGACCTTCGATGACCAGGATGAAAAGCAAAGGTGATAGGGGACATCCTTGACGGATTCCCCGAGAAGCAGGGAAAAAATTTGAGGGGGTACCATTGATCAAGACAGCAAAGGTAGCAGAGGTGAGACAACCGAGAATTCAGTTAACAGTTTGAAGGGGAGCTCCAATCTGAATCAGTATGAGGCGGATAAAATTCCAGTTTACCCGATCAAAAGCTTTAATCAAATCGAGCTTGAGGATGAAAGCGCAGAGGTTTTTAGATTTGATAGAGTGGAGTGATTCCTGTACAATTCCAATAGGATCAACGATCTGGCGGTTTTTGAGGAATCCATATTGTTCCTGTGAAATGCCAGAGTCCAGGAAGGGTTAGATTCTAACCGCAATAACTTTAGAGATTAATTTATACAGGAGATTGCACAAAGAGATGGGTCTAAAGCCAGCAAAGGTTTGCGGCTTGTCTCTTTTAGGTATCAGAGCAAGAAAGGTGGTATTCAGAGAAGTGGCAATGATTCTAGAGACTCTAGTGGAGTCGACAACAGACAGAAGTTCCCTTCCCAAAAGATCGAAAAAGTGCAGGTAGAACTCGACAGGCCAACCATCTGGGCCTGGACTTCTATCTTTTTTAAAAGATTTTAGAGCTAGTTCGATTTCCCCAAGTGAAACCGGGCAGGTAAGATCAATGGCATTCACATCTGGTATCATCCTAGGATAAAGTAGTACTACCTTGAGTTGATGATATAAGCAGGTTTCTCCATCATCTTTAAAAATATTAGCAAAATGTGCTTGTCCCAGTTCTTTGAGAGCAGTCTCATCCTCATAATTATTACCAGCCTCATCTGACAGAGACCAAATCGAATTCTGATTTCTCCGGCCAGAAGCCAACATATGAAAGTATTTTGTATTCGAATCCCCCTGTAGAGCCCATTTTGCTCTACTTTTCAGTTGCCATGTGAGAAGAAAATTATTCAAGATCAGTTTCCTTTTAGATCCGAGATGGGCAAGTAGAGCCATGTCCTCCGTTGATAAAATGCCATTGGAAGAGCCAGAAAGGAGAGAGGTGATGGCTTGTTCAATATTGTTTATGTCATTATCAAGCTGGGCCTGTTTGTCCTTGATCCATATTTTGGCTTCATTTTTTAGAGTACGGAGCTTGTGTTGGAGAGAGTCAAGATCCGAGACAGAGTCACCCAGGGGGAGGAGAGGCCACCTCGTCCATAACCAATCAGTGAAAGCAGGGTCATTGAGCCAGGATCGGTTAAACTTAAAAGGGTAGTTAAAGGAGGCTCTTTGCTTGTTCCATTCCAAGACAATAGGGAAGTGGTTAGAAATATCCGAGCATTGAGTCCAGACTTTATGGATTCCCTAGGAGGGTATTAATGAGGCCGAGATCATAAATCTATCTAATCTTTTGCTTATACCCTCAGTTCCAGCACGGCCATTGCACCACGTAGGACCAACACAATGAGGAGCAAGATCCATCAGGCCAAGAGAGTCAAACAGTGATAAGAAGTGGCTAGAGAGGGGATCAGGAGAAGATTTATGACCCCAAATCTCAGAAGAGTGCAATGTGAGATTTAGGTCTCCACCAAGAATCAGGTTGGGAGAGCTGAGGAGCCCGCTTTTATGAGATTTTTCCCAGAAAGTTTCTCGGTCTTTATAGGGGCCATAAATATTGAGGACAGTAATGGGATAGGAGAGTCCCCGGAAGGAAGCCTGCATCAGGAGGCTAGCACAAGTCTGGTAGGCTCGACATCTGACTTTGTGAGGATTCCAAGCTGAGAGGAGACCACTTGAGAGGCCAGTGGTGCCAATAGCACAAAACTCCCAGGAGGGGAGAAGTTTGGAGAAAGCCAGTAAGGCAGGAAAAGAGCTACACATGGTTTCCTGGAGAAGAATCATATCCGGGCTGAGTGAGCTGAAGAGAGAACGAAGGCAGTGTAGTTTGGCCTTACCTCCGAGGCCCCTGACATTGAGGGAAACAATCTTCATGGATCACCATGTAGGGGAGACATTGCTCTAAGTCCCCGAGGAGGCATGTTACGGGAAACATCTTTTAAGCGGACAGAGAGAGGTATATAAGGGGGGGATGCAGAAGAGAGGTTCACTTGTGACTTACCATTTTTTTCCTGACCGTGACATTAGCGAAACGAATAGAGTTCAGGTGTAGTGTAGAAGGAGAGGTCGGAGTGGTGGCAGTGAAAATGGAGAGGGAGTGTTTGAGGGAAGGGTCGGAGAAAGAAGGGGAGGCAGTGGGGCTTATAGGGGAGGGGGGGTGTGAGGGCGACAGACCACGTGTTGCCAATGGCGGAAACTCAACCATCGAGGACAGCGAAGGAACAGGTAAAGCTTGAGAAAGTGAGGCCGGAGACGGAAGAAGTGACGTAGTCGAGGTATGAATGGGAGTAGAGCAGTCCACATCCAAAGTAGGGATACATGATGTATGGGGGCACGAAGCCGGAGAGACAGATTCAACAGGAGAAGCTTCATCCGGGGGTGAGGAGGGCTGAGAGTCCAAATTAATACATGGAGTCCGTACGGAGTCTGGCTGAGATCCTTTAGAATGGGACAATATCAACCCATCAATAGCATCTAAATATGAGGCCGAGACAAAATCAGTTGGAATAGGAGATGCATTAAGTGTACCTAGAGAAGATGCTGATAAACTAGATTTTTTCAATGCCTCAGTTGCCAGGAGGACATCCGAGCCTGAATCAGCATCATCCGAGTGGAGAGAGTGACAATGGCGTCGAAGGTGTCCGGTCTCATGACAGATACTGCATCTGAATGGTACACGGAAGTAATCAAGCTTCTGGATAAAAAGACGTTCCTCGCAGAGGATTTCAACTTCTACAGGTAAACCTTGAGAAACATCCAACTCGACAAGTACTCGTGCGATCCTTTTATCAAATGCTAGGAGGAAGTCCGTCTCCACAGCCACGAATCGTCCAATAGAGTTTGCAATGCCTTCCAGCACGTATTTATTCCATAGAGGGAATGACAAATGTGGGAGCATGACCCATAAGTGGCGTTTTGAGATTCTTTCTCTGAGGGGATTGAATCGGGTGTGCCAACGGTCAAGTACCAAGGAGCCAGCCCCCATGCGCCAGATTCCTTCCAGGATGCGGGTACAATGTGCCTCCTCAAGAAAGATAAATACAATCCATCATCTTGATAATACACTGATTGTAGTAACATAGTCAATCAGGGGTTTCCAATTTACAGACTCCACCCATGCTGATTTATTCATCCAAGCATACTCTAAACGCCCAACCAGAGCACGGGAACAGAGAGAGGTTACTCTGTCCATATATATACCATGTCCGAGCACATAGCAGTAGCGCCCCTCTTGGGCTTTAATACATTTTGTATTCCTCTTCCAGTGGAAGCGGGAGGAAGGAACCTGTTCCGACATTATCAAAGCCACGAGAACTGAAACCCACCAGATAGGGGGCCCCAAGACAGTAGTGTCCACCTCAGCAACTTCCCCAGAAAGTAGCGAAGGGAGCCACGGGGTTCCAACACGTCCTACTCAGAAGAAGGTTCAATTAACCATACATCGTGCCTTGAAGCCGGACCACCGAACCTAAAGTCAAACCCTTGGATTTTCAACCACGCCTGGTACAAAAGTTAGCCCAGTATCCCCAGTAATGGTGAAACCCTAACCCAGGAGGGTAAGCCTGAACCCTTCGATCCGACCAAGAATCTCCCACTAGAAGCAAAGAGAGACGTTAGAGAGTGACCCCAGGTCAAGCCGTGGAGACAGGGAGACTAATAACCGCTGGGTAAGTAAAACCCTAACCCCCAAAACTTTGTGGGTTTCCAGGGTCAACCCCGACCGTGCAAAAGGACAGACAAACAAGAGAAACTAGAAAAACGACGCAAATACCATGCAGAGGTGGCAGCACCCGACCAAAAATGCGCAGTTAGCCAAGATGCGATATCCTTCCCACTTGTTTTTTTATCTTGGTTGGTACTATTCCCCCAGTAAAGGGGAGGGACTCCAAGAGGCTGTCCGCGCAAAACCACCTTGCAAACCGAGAAAAAACCAGACAAGAAATGGATAGACACATAAAAGCCAAGGCCAAACTAAAAGAGGGGGGGCGAGTTCCAGAGCCCCAAATTCCTGTGACATTCATCCCTAGCAGAAGATAAGGTGACACCATGAGCAGCGTGCACTGATTTTGCAGGCGTATACCAGGAGCAATCGAGGTTCGGCCTCATCTTCTCCTTTCACTTTGTCAAGTGACTCCAGAAAGAGAGTATGTTAACACCATAGAATGTTGAGACCAAATAAAAAAAAGAGGATGCAACACTAGAACTTCCTGGGAGGTCACCCATCCCAGTACTACTCTAGCCCAAGCACACTTAACTGCGGAGTTCTCATGGGATCCGGTGCATTGACGCTGGTATGATCGCACCCAACTGATTCAAGGAATTTATTTAACCATCCTTGTCAAGGAAGAGTTGGAGTTATCTTTACACAATAAATACATGTGAATTTGACTGGAATTTATTTAACCATCCTTCTCAAGGAAGAGTTGGAGTTGCGGCGACAAATTGGTATCAAAAGCATTGATGATATGTTAAAAGTATATAAATCCTATTTTAAACATATCGTCATAGCGAAGAGATGTGCCGTATATTGTGTTGTGTCTGATATGTATATACATTTTATTATAAATTCATGTAGATTTATGTTTCAAAATTCATTTTTAATTTGATATTCTTTCTACTATATGTTTCAAAATTCATTTTTAGTTTGATATTCTTTCTACTATAAATTTAATATTAAAAAGTATCTCTGAAATGTTTTAATTTAACTCAATCCAGTGTGCAACTATCCAAGATAAGTCAAGTACACATTTAAATGAAAAAGGCCACCCATCCACCTGTTCAAAGAAGAACAAGAAAACACGATACTTGAAGCATGGTTAGTGAAACTAAACCATGGTTAAGGCAGAAGGGGTCAACGAGGAAGCAATGGAGATAACTAGAACGACCTGAAACTGTCGGGATGTCATCGCAGAGAATTCGAAAGCTCATCCCCGGGGTATGCAGTCTGCAATATGATACTCTGCTCAAAGTTTTTGGGATTTATTACCAACAAATTGTAAAATTTATTTGTGTGGCCTTTCGGTTGGGTTGGTTGTTGGAGTTGGAGTACCCTTTGGGCCTGTATGATTGATTGATTGTTAAGTTCCGCCCGCTGCGACACCGATTTCTGTTGGGCAATCGTTGTGCCTTGGTGGCCACTCTTCTTTAACCATTAAAGAAGAAGCCTACGCAATCATTTCACTACTCAGCAAGATTCAATTTTATGTGGGTAGGTGGGTACGCGGTGGAATAAAAATGGTATGCCAGGCCATGGAATCCGATGCAGCATCAGGGGACCGAAGGTGCTGATTATTTGGGAGTATGCCTTGGCCTTTTAGTCATTCATTCACTATATTCGGGGTCTCCTGCATTGCTTCCAAATACACAGCATTATGACAAGACATTGCTATAATTATTATATTTATATAGATTGAAGCAAGATAGGCAGAGACAGAGGCAGGAGGTGGGAAACTATGGGGGATTGTAATCCTCGTTGGAGGGGACAGCAGCAGCAGGAGGATGATCATTACGAGCCACCCAAACGCCAACGGCAGCACTATCAAAGTCAAATTGCTCAAGAGGGTGGAGGGTGCTGCCGGAGAGCGAATTCATGTTATTTAGTTTTGTGGGCATCTCTCATTTGTAGTTTATGCTCTCCATTGTCAGCCTTGAGGCCTCTCAGAGACAACGATGGGGCTTCATGGGGAGATCAGGCAATTTCCTATCCTTACTCCCAACTTATTTATGCTTGCTCATCTCACTATCTTGGCAATAATTAATTGATGGATTAACGAATATATCAGAACACATATCACTGTCCACTTCTCTTCAACCGACTAATTTGCTATTGAAGTCACTAGTTTATGTCAATCAATAAATCTCTCTCTTTCTATCTAGATGTTGTTTCAGAAGAAGCAGGGGTGAGCAAAATGCCTATGTGAATACATGGCATGTATAAATTGGTCATCCCATATTTCAGATGAGTAAACTAATTGATGGCCCGTGATCTGTATCTGATAATTCCCGGCCCGAAACTGCAACTTACATGCTTATGATGGTTGATTAAGGGTGAATTGCTACAGCTGGATGTGCTATAACGGATTTCATTGATAGTGCACAAAACGATTCATCTGCTACCCTATCTCTGAAATAAAATCTGAAATTTTGTGCAATTACAAGCTTAGAGGGGCTCAAAATAGATCCAATCTATTTGTATAAAAGTTCACGAACAACATTAACGCAAATTCATGATGAAGTAGCCTTATTTTGACTGGCTTCATAAAGTAGCACCATGATGAGATCATGCTAATCTTCTCCAGATTGAGCTCATATATGATAGAATTAGAATGCCAAATACCTTCATCATATATAGAAATCTTCATCATATATAGAAATCTTGTAGCACTCTATGATCAGAGACTCTACCTGGTTAGCGATAAACCTCCTTCAATACTTCCTAAATATCTGTTTGCGTATTCCCCAAAACTAGGACGGGAGAATCCACACCTCAGCATGAGATTACAAATAAAAGGCCAACGGAGGCAGGTATAATGCCTTGTCCTCCTTTAAATTTATGTTGAGCTATTGGCTGGCCTCATCAATCAAAATACTATGCACACTAGTTACATTTAGTATCCACTAGTTGAATTTCGATACTAATCATATAATTGCTTTTCTTAGAAGCTTCATATAATACAGAGTTTGAGCATTTAGCATCTTATTCTAATGTCACAGTAAATTATGAATATCTGTGACCTATTGTAAGTTGTAACCCTATATTGCAGGTCATTACTATTTTATCGGCACTGGCTTTAAGACTGCTTTGTCTTCAAGTACTGTAGCGTGCTCCCAAGGTGCCTCTGAGTCTAGCAGCAACACGTATTATCAACGACCTTTGAAAGTTTGACCTAGCCGAGCTTAGAAAACATTGGCTCAACTCACATTATATGTCCTGATTCCATGCACAAATAGAGTGATCAAAAGAGGCATCTTCAATTTAATCTTCTTCATGCTTCTTTTGGTGCCTTGTCATTTACATTTTAGGTTCATAGGTGGACCAAGTACCTACCAAAGGACAGGGTGTTTTGTTACTAAATAGACGGAGATGCCACAAAGGTCATTTCTACTGTTTGTTAATTTAATTCATCATAGGAGGAGTGCAAGTTGCCATTTTGCTATTTCTAACCGACATGAGTGTTGAAACTACAGGAAGACCATGCATAATTTGTATGTTGACTCACATAGTCAAGCTAGCAGCATTAAAGAGTGTGTGCTGCAACGTGTTTTGAGTCTTGACAACAAAATCTTTTTGCTTATTGTACTGGAGTTTCATTCCTATGTAAGGTCTAAAGCACGAGTTGGTTGAGAGTCCATCCTTGTAGCTAATTGCCATCATTCTCATCAAAAGGCAAAGGAAACTTATATAGATTGGAATAAGAGTAAGAATGAAGCATTGTAATTGTAATCTATTTTTTTCGTGTAAATATGTGATTTGTCAACAGTAAGAATCAAGCATTGCAAGTATAATGTATAGGTTTCAAGGAAAACTGTGATTTATTTTAAAGAGTTATCCCTCTATATTTTTGTGGGGATAAATATATCTAGTTAGGGAGACACTTGAACCAATCAACAGTGGGACTTGGATATCCTTTATAGTCTGTTTGAATGGAGCATCTTCTACTCTTTGCTGTGACTTTATTAGTTAAGTAAAGATTATGGTCATTATTGCATCTATGAATTAGATGTGTGAGTTGCAATCCTAATTTGTATATCTACTAAGTAAATAAGCCTAGGCCCTATGCCTAGGTGACCTAGAAGTGTCTATTCCTAGCTAATACCTTATTAGAGGAAATGGGTTACATGTTCTTTCAATTCCAAGCATGTTGGAGACTCTTTATGTAGGTGCCTCTATAACATTTCTAGCCAGAACAGGTACTCTGCAAGATTATAGTGCTGGTAGATTTTTATTAGGGTTGTGCTCAAGAAATTTTTGTCATTGAGTATCTTTATGTAGCTATAACCTGATATCCTTGTATGGCAGAAAAAAGAAATCAGCTATATTGATTTTTTCGTTATTTTAACCTGAAATAGGGAAAGGTGAAGGTTTTCAAGATGGGAACAATTTCAGTATGACTTGCTTAACAATATTTAGAAATGGCAACAAATAACACACTTTTTTTTCCTTTCTTTATACTGATGCATATGAAACATAAATTGTGGAAAACATATCCAAGAACTAGTGTCTATGTGATATTGTCTTAGTTATTGTATTAATTAGTTATTCTTATTTATATCTTGTTCTAGTTATTATATTTATCAGTTTGGCGACATTTTTGAGAGTGAATTTTCCCAAAGTTACGATCTTGGAAATGACAATCAGACAGTCAATTGAGAAACAATATGTTTACACATGACTTAAATTAAGAGAAAGAACAATCAGAAATGTCATTCATAGAAGCATATGGATTGTTCGTGAAGCTCTTATTTGACTTATAGCCAATTTACATAGATATGTGCACATGATCAATAGAGACAGTTATGATGTAGTGTATACAATGGTGTTGCCTCCATTCATGATGATAAATCAATTCAAAATTGGAAACTTTTGTACACATAGAGGTCTTACTTTCATGGCAGTTGGGGAACATAATTGATCACACAACTAATTAAGGCTTCTTAATGATTTCTTTAGAATGACCTCGTGACTTAATACATGGCCCATTCATTAACTCAAGATCCACTCATCACCACAAGACCTTCTCATCAAGTAATAATGTACATAACCATATAATAAAATTAATATGGAAAAGTCACCGAAGGCAAGTTAGATTATAAGCCAAAAATAACGACTTGTGGTTAATATTTGCCCTATCCACTATGTTTGGGCATCCTTGCTCAAGTCTTAGGCAGATCACTACCTTCCTTTGATAATGTCTCATTTCCATCAATGGCGTTGATGCTGAAACCATAACTCGTTTCATAGTTTCTTCTATGACGTTTGATTAAAATTGATTCTCTTCCTGTGTAATCTCATACACTTAATTCATCAATTGATGCTTGATGCCTTTGAATACTTGTTGTTGAACTTCATGCCATTGGACTCTTGGAGTGAACATTCTTTCTTGTTAACTTGGGGCTGTTTAATCTCAACAAAGTTCTGGATGAATCTTCTCTAGTACCTAACATTTTAACACCACTCACTTTCTGCAAGCCATCTTTGTATGTACCAAAGTTATCATAACCGAAACCGGAATNACACACACACACACACACACACATATATTCATGTACATCAATGTAAGTCCAAACCATCACTCTCGCCAGAGGCTTGAACTGTGAATCAATGTAATAAAAAATACATTAAAAAACCAAAAATTCAATATATATATATATATTCATGTACATCAATGTAAATCCAAACCATCACTCTCGCCAGAGGCTTGGTTAATATATTCATGTACATCACTCTTGCTAGAGGCTTGGTCAAAACATCGACTATCTGCTTGTCCGCCGCAACATACTGGAGCTTCACTGCTCTCTACACCATGTCCCGGATATAGTGATACTTGATCTCAATATGCTTCGGCTTGTCATGCAACAACGAGGTCTCGAACAACTTCGCACAACTATGGTTGTCACAGAAGATACAAATCGCCTCCAACTTGAGATCAAACAGATATGTCAGTAGCTTTTGAAGCCATACTGCCTCACAACTGGCCGAACATGTTGCAATGTACTCTGCCTCGGTTGTACTTAGTGCCACACTCAACTGCTTCCTGCTAAACCAAGAGATCACCGGATCCCAAACTGAAGCAACATCCTGAAGTGCTTTTCCTATCCCTGGCATTGCCTGCCCAATCCGAATGAACATAACCATGTAGGTTAATCTTCTGATTCGTTGAATACTTGAGCCCATACTCAATTGTACCCTTCAGGTACCTCAATACATGCTTTGCAACAACCAAGTGAACATGTTTCGGGTCTGTCAGAAACTGGCCTAGTGTTCACGGCAAAGCATATGTCTGGCCTCGTGTTCGTCAAGTACATCAACGAACCAATCATCTGTCTATACATCGTGGCATCAATTGCCTCTTAAGAAGCATCACACAATAACTTCAAGTTTGATGCCATGGGTGTAGCAATGGCCTTGCAGTTCATCATTCCGAAACTCTTAAGAATCTCTACTACATATTTTTCTTGACTAAGGAAAATCCCATCTGAATTATGCCACACCTCTAGACCTAAGAAGTAGTGCATCATCTCTGGTTCCTTCATCTTGAACTCTGTGGCAAGCCTCCTCTTCGTTTCTACAATGAGCTCATCTTTACCTGTTAGGAACAAGTCATCTACGTACAATAGTAGTATCACTGGTTTTCCATCCTCTACTTTAAAGTAGAGGTTGGAATCTGCGTTACTCTTGGTAAAGCCTAAGCTCATCAGAAAACTGTCCATCCTACCATACCACGTCCTGGGTGCATGCTTCAAACCGTACAAGGCCTTCTTTAGGTTGCACACATGTGTCTATCTGTCACGTGTCTCGAATCCTAGTGGTTGCTCCACATACACTTCCTCTTCAACTACACCATTCAAGAAAGCTCTCTTGACGTCCATCTTGTGTATCTTCCATTTCATAACTACGACTAAGGCAAGTATAGATCTAATGGAAGTGTATCTTTCTACAGGTGCAAATGTCTCCTCATAATCTATGCCTTCTTTCTGAGAGAAGCCACATGCTACAAACCTTGCCTTGTATTTCTCGATGCTTTCGTCTGCTGGATGCTTGAACTTGTAGATCCATTTGGAAGACACTACGAACTTCCTTTTAGGTCTCAGGACCACCTCCCAAACATCATTTTTCATGGTTGACTGATACTCTTCAATCATGGCATCCTTCCACGCTTTCTTTTTCGCTGCTTCCTCATAGTTGGAAGGTTCTTCATCGATGATGTCACAAAGTGGTGCTACATAGTTGGAGTATGGTCTCGGTCTCTTGCTTTCTCTAGAAGTCCCATCTGGAGCACCATACCTTTCTGCATCTTGGATTGCTTCTCGTGCCCATGCTGGCCTTCTCTTGTAAGATTTCTTTTCACGAGGTGGATCTACAGGTCTCTGAGGTTCTTCCATGTCATCGTCTTCATGGTCTTCTTGGATTGTCTCTTCCATAACTGTATTGTTGGTTATGGGAACTTCAGGTTCTTCAGTTTCTTTGGTGTGGTATTGTCTTGATCTGTTGTAAGCCGAGTTCTTTATTTGCATAAAGTAATCATTTCGTTGGGTCTTCGTGTATGCTCCTGTATATACTGAAGGTTGGCCTTGAGTCGGTGGTCAATAATCAGAAACATGACTTGTAGCATTTTTAATTTTCACACTTAATTGAAATAAAATTCTCTTACAAATGAAAATCCGACATCTTCCTTTTCGTCTTTTGTGGGCAAATTTCATAGTGAAAAGGGAACAACTAGGTAGTGACTGTGGGGACCTGCCAAGCTACACCCTAGTTTGGTGTCAGTGTTGGACATACCCCCGCGATTTCGATCTATCCCTTCTTCTTGTGTGGAGCCACACTTAGCAATCCAGACTTGTTTCGTGTACCTCACGGTATATTGGAATCCCCCTTCCCATAATCCACTCATCACAATAAATTAAAACTGTCAAGAAGAATCAACAAAACATTTATCTTTTCAACAACATCTTCCATGGTCTCGGCATTGGTCTGCTTTCATGATCATTTGTTTAAGTTAATTTATCTATCGTGATTGATTAATAATTTACATACTGCTGAACTTAATTCATTGCTACTGCTCTTGTTTCAATATTTCACTGCAAACTCCTAGAATTAATTTCATTCTCGTAACTTAGATTAAAAGCCATAGTTTGACTTTCTTAGGGACCAACCCCCATGGCTTTGCTAAGAGTTGGCCTAGATGGAGGAGTTGAGTGTTGAGTGACAATATCTAAACTCGAGACTTGCCCCCAAGGACGAACCAAGTGGCTTGAAGATTTCTCCCACATTACCTGAGGTGTGTATCAGGCGATAATAGGGTGGAGGAACCCTGATGGTCCAATACTTAGGTGTGTGGATGAGCTAGAATCTAAAAGACTTATGACTGAGTTCCATTTAGGATTTTGTGGAGGACACTTTGCACCAAAGACTACAACCCACAAAATCCTTAGAGCAGGTTATTATTGGCCTAGTTTGTTTTCAGATGTGCACAAGTTTGTCAGAAGTTGCTAACAATGTTAGTTGTTCATTGGAAAGCAAAATTTGGCAGCTTTATCTTTACAACCAGTAGTAGTTCAAGCCCCCTTTCAGCAATGGGGTCTTGATTTTATCGGTCAATTCAAAGACAATTCAAGTAATGGACATACTTGGATTCTGATGATGATCGATTACTTCACCAAGTGGGTAGAGGCTATACCCACTAAGTCTGCAATTGACAAGGTAGTCATGAACTTCCTTGAAGATAAGATCATAACCAGATTCAGTGTGCTTGCCAGGATAACGACACATAATGCCCAAGCTTTCAACTCAACAAAACTTTCCTCCTTCTGCTTCAAATATGGCATTATCTTATCCTATTCTTCCAATTATTATCCCCAAGGAAATGGTTTGGCCTAGTCAAGTAACAAGAATTTGATGGCCATCATAAAGAAAACAATGGTGGATAATAAGAAATCTTGGGATAGAAATATCAAGTTTGCACTTTGGGCTGATGGAATTACCAAAGGGAGTGCAACAGGAAAGACCCCCTTTGAGCTAGTGTATGGTTTGGATGTCTCCTTGCTAGTTCACCTCAAGCTTCTAGTGTATCAACTTCTCTAGGATTTCAGCTCAGTTTAAGATGCAGTTCAGAATAGAGTCAAGCAGTTGGTTGAGTTGGATGAAAACAAAAGAAAGGCAGTAGATCAGAGTATAAAGATTCATGATAAAGTAAAGAGGACTTTGATAAGTCTTTTAGACCAAGGGCTTTTTAGAAGGGTGATATAGTTTTGCTATGGGATAAATGCAGAGAGAAGCCAAGAAAGAAGGGCAAGTTTGACAGTTTTGGATGGGGCCTTACATCATCGATGACCAATTCTTTCTATCTTAACCAGATGAATGGATTGAAGTTGACTTTTCCAGTAAATGTGTAACTTCTCAAGTTGTTCTTCAGTGATATTATCTGATGTCCATGGGGGCATCCTTTGTATCATAAAATTTTTTAACCCTTTCCCTTGTATTTAACTTTCCAGTTTTTCTTTTGTACATTAGTTTTGTATATTAACTTTATATATTAATATTAGTTATGCAACTTATGTTTCATTTGGTAATTTTATATACATGTGTCACTGATACTTATTTGGTGTTGTGCAGGAACAAAAGATTTTGGAGTTTTTGCATACTCTCCTTCCATAAAGATTAGATCAAGCACACGTCCTTGAGTAGGAGCCATATGTTACTGTAATGTTTCGTTACTGATAAATAGGGAATTGACTAAGGACATTTAATACCGGGAGCATATTAGAACAATTATTCAATATTATTAAGTCATCAGTATAGTAAAGAGGGCCATCAGAGTTATTATCATAAAGCATGCAGAGCATGTAGGCCTTATTTCTTCAGTCTTAAGTCAACGAGCAATTAGAATTGCATGCATGCAAAAAGTAAAGTTCAAACCCTAAAAGTGACATGCTAACCCTAAAAGCTATATAAGAAGGTTAGTTGAACCAAAAGGAGATCCATGATTATTATTATTATTGAGTTTGGTTTCTAGAGCAGCAGCAACAGGTGCTGCGGCAATAAGTTGGGGTTGGAGACGAAGGTCTTCAACTAGCAAGTGTTTTTGGCAGTGAAATCTATCTGCTCTAATCACTTCCGGATAGATCATCCAGATCTATCATCAACTATTCATCGTATTCATTCTTGTTCAACGATCCAGTAGACAGAGAGAGATTTTATTGCAGGTTCACATTTGCTGCTGGGGAACAACTAGAAATCCTTAGAACAATTCGCTGGGGCTCAGAATCTCAGAGTTTCTTTCGCATGTCATCACCATTCTTCTCAGCAGGCTCACACCACTCTATTGGGTGATTATCGGTCCATTATTTGCATATCCGGAGCAGTTAGCAGCATAATCGTGGAAGAGGGAAGACGCCACCTATCCAGAGTATATCAATTTGCTAGGCCTCCTGAAGGGGTCAAAACCTGTGCATGCTTCATCCTACCTCTCCGAGGAACTCATACTACTACTCCTGGAAAGTTTTAGTAGCATCGACATCCTATTGCCTGCAAAACGTGAAGAAGAGCACTGAAGTGGGCGTTTTCCTAGCCTAGGCGTCAACTCGTGGAGATCACACATTTTCATCTTTATCCTGACTGCATGGCATGCATGTCTCCTATATACTGAAGGACTATCAACACTATGATTATTGGTATGTGTACACATTCTCATTGAAAGCTTATTTCCTATTATTTCTCTAGATTTGCTATATTTTAGGGCCTCTTGGCACGACACTGTTTTGCATGCAAATTTTTACTATCTTTCTAGCACACCTAAAGCACAAAAAACACAGACATATTATCAAACACAATAGAATATCATTTGGGATATTACAGTTACCCCCTAAGTTGCACTTAGTTGGACTTGTAGTTGAGCCGCCAGAGTTTGAACAAATTACTTGTTCATTATTAGAGGTCAGAAGTCCAACAAGCCATGTTTTGGCCCCTTTTTCTTCTTCACACATGTTCGTCACTCCTTTGGGGGAATTGTAATAAATGACGTAGCATGATGAACTTTTGTAAAAGGTTTGGCTTTTGTAAGACTTGGTTATCAATCCAATTACTCTAGTGTTTTTTCCTTGTTAATTATATATTGCTTTTCAGTGACTTATATAATTTTGGAGTTTTTAACTCAATCTTCCAAAGCTGGAAGAATTGTCTTGGTGGTTAGGCCTTAGGGTATTATTAAAGCCTAGTGTCATTGTATATTAACATGCTAGTCATTATTTTTGAGTCTTATGAACATGTGCTAAGTCCCCCCTAGGTATTTTTTAATTTTTCGTTAAATAAAAAATTTCCCATAAAAAACATGATATTTTAATTGTAAAGATTGACTATCATAAAAGTGTTACTAGGATGTGTAATTTGCCATGGCGGTTCTCGTTTTCCAACTCAAAGCACCTACTTTATCTATGTACCCACTTTGAGAGTGAAATTAATGATTATTTATCACTTAATTTCATTTTTTCTCAAAAAGTGAATTAATAAAGCCAAAAAAGACAATAATGGGAAAATTGGCATCCCAAAATTTATGGAAACACATCAAGGACATGTTCTAGTCACTTTGTAGTGGTGAAAACCTAATTCGCAGCGGAAGGCAATTTAACTTGTGATTTGATTTGGTTGGTGAATACTCCCAAGAGAGCTGGCACATTTCCAAGTAAAGGAGGGCGCATTCTTGGAGAGGATGTGCAATAGATGAGATGTGGCGACTTTGGAGAGGGGAAAACCCACCTCTTGAGAGGTGGTGCCTCCCTCATGTAGTTAACTCCAACTCTCTTGCACTTAACTCCTCTTCTCACTCAAGCTTACTCCAATAGGTGGCAAGTCATCGTCTTGAGCTAATGCGCCCCCCTGGGTCTCTCTTTGGCTATTTAAGCAAGGCAGTGTTGCATGTATTGTCGAGATATTGAATATATCGGATTTATCCGCGATGCTTTAAGCCTTCCGATATATCGCGACACTTTAAAAAAATTGTGATATTTTCATAAAATATTGCGAGTTGATCCAATATATCGCTCTGCTGATATAATCGAAATTTTCTTTGACCGCCAACGTGTTTTAAGTCTGCGGGTGGGATTTTTTTCCCTTCATTGTGTCTTTCCAAGAGTGAGAGAGAGCAAGAACGGCGTGGGAGAAGCTAGAGACCATTGTGCATCCATCAAAGAAGGAGAAAGCCAAGGATTTTGACTGCCATTAGTGAAGAGATCGACAGATCGTGGAGTGGGGATTCAAACCATCAAGAGTTCTAGGTATGTATAAAACATTTGGGCATCATTTGTTTGTTTTCATTATACCTAGGCTAGGGTTTGCAATGTGCCTCTTATTGTTTTTGAATGGAAGATTCAATCATTCCACATTCATCTAGCTCTCATTATTTAAGCCTTACATTATTATGTGTTTTTTTTTTGTGCCATAGGTTTAATATTTTCTCCTCAACAAAATGCTTCATTTCGCCAACAACTTCTTTTCTCTTTAGTCGCTCCTCAAGAGTATGTTGGAGTTACAGAGGATGTTTGTTTTTAATGAGTGGGCAGCTTGGGTGTATAGCACCAAACAAGATGGGCAAGCCATAACCCAACTTGTGGGACATGACCAAAGATTCTAGAGTGCAGTAGGTGAGGTATGTACCATTAGTGAACCTTTGGTAAAGGTTCTTCGATTGGTTGATGGTGAGAAGCTCGCAATGAGCTACTTGTATGAGGCCATGGATAGGGCCAAGGAAGCTATCTATCAGTGCTATGATGACAAGGGGGAGGAAGGACTCGCTAAGAGAGCTTAGATTTGGGGTGTGATTGATGAGCGATGGAATATCACTCTCCATCATCCCTGTTGTCACATATATAGTAGCTGGGTTACTGTTATTCCTGAGCAGTTCTTTGAGCCAGTCATTTACTTTGAGATCAACAGATGATGAGCCACCGGTTGATGATCTCCCACTTTCAGTAGATTTAGAGCATCTAGATTGACCAATTCTATGCCATGACTGAGCCTCATGACCTTAGATTCGGTGACCGAGTTAGCCATTTTTCATGACCCAGAGCAAAGGTTATTATAGTGCCCATGATATATTACAACAACGGTTGTTTCAGCGCTCTTAGGAGTGTTCAGATCCAGTGCAGGTATATGACCCAGGTGATATTATGGATTTGTGAATATGGACTTTGATGTTGCTCTCTTGTCTATTTTAGCTGTGAGACTTAGTTGATAGTGGTTGTATGCTGGCGATACTTTATTTTGGTTTTACTTAGAATCTAAATTATAAATGATCTAGCTGTTATGTCCAAGAGATTCCTTTGTTTACTCTTTGGTCATGCCCTACTTGTATTATGGATTTGGTCATTTCCCTTTAGGGACACAACTTGCTAGCCTTGGCACCATCTTCACTGTCTCTATCCATCCGTTGCCTTCCCTTGTTGATTAACCTTAACTTGTAACTTGACTAGTGACATCTAGGATTTCCCCCACCTTCACCTCTATGTTGGAATAGGTCTCCATGTTTAAATTGTGTCTCGGTGTTGGTTTATGTGATTCTTATCATAGGGATGGTCTACCTCTGGGTCTTGAACACAAGTAGTCTTACCAAAGAGTGTCTTTAGACACTAAGGCATCAAAGCTTAAAAGTTATTATAAATGGATGCCTTGCCAGCAAAACAAAAGTGTCTTTAGACACTATTGTAAATAAAGTATAAATGTTATAAAATAGTCAGTGGCCAAAGGATGAGCACTCACCATTGTATGATGTAAGGCTCATTTTCCCCCACTGGGGCAACAAGGTGGCAAACCTGTCGAGGCTAAGGATGCTCGTTGGCAACGGGGCTAGGCCTTAGTCATTTTCTGGAGCCTAAAAGGCTTTCCAAGGCACCTTCCTTTGTAAGCTGGCTATTACCTTGTGTAAAAGTGAAATAAATGTCCTAAAAGTTGATCGCTAGAGGATGAGCACTCATTCATTGTATAATGTATGACTCATTTGCCCCCACAGGGCAATAGGGTGGGACATGCCCCCAAAGGTCATGTCTTTGTCATTTTCTAGAAGCCCAAAAGGCTTACCAGGACACTTGCCTCTAGATGTTAACTAGTGTATATTGCTGTGCAAATAAATTGCTAAAAAGTTTGTTTGTCTAGAGTCTAGTGGAGCCTTGTCATCATTCCACCCATTTGTGAGACACTGCCATTTCCTATTGTTCACCTAGTCCAACTTATGTGTTGTGTGGATTCCTTTGTCCTTTAGCCTAGATGCTTACAATGTCGAGTGTCAAGTCATCTCCTTGGCCTTACTTGGTTTCTTTCACCTTCACCCTTGACTAGCAAAATGGCTAAATTTATAAATGAGTATACACTGGAGGTTCTTGTTTAAAGCAACAGATCATTTTGATTTAGATTATTTATATATATTTACCGTGCTTATAATCGCCAACAAAAGCTACTTGTACTAGAGTCTCACTGTCAACATAGATACTTGAGAATGCATCTCCATTTGTACCTTGCAGTATCAGAGTTTAGCACCTGGGTCATCATTTGATCATTCTTGACATGGTCAACCCAGTGTGACCAAGCCAGGAGTAGGGTTTGGGATGAGTTTTAGACTGATGGTTGTGGATGATGATTATTTATGGTCTATCAGTGTCCATTAGACATATTCATGCTTTAGATGGTGGTTTACTATGATGGCTTGTATTATTTTTTATGATTATCAGCATTTACAGGCTTTATTATTATTATGGTTCTGACATGGATGGGGCCTCTGACATAACTTTGTGATGGACATATGGTGTATGAGTACTCACTTCTAGTTGATTTGGATAGTCTGAGTCCATTGGTGCAACCAGTTTTCAATTTCGGACAGTTACGGGAGAGATATGGGTCTTTCAGATATTTTGTAGTAGTTAAGCCCTGGGAAATTAAAAATAAAACACAATGCAGATGATGGTGAGTTCTCGAGTCCTAAGGCTCCAGAGGGAATCATGGGGTGCAACCAGTTGATTGTACCATATTTCTATGGTGCCAGACCTATCCGTGCAGTCAATTGGCTTCAGTTTTTGGTCCCGATGAGATATTGCCAGTTTTATGGTTTCCGAGGCAACATTTTGATGATAAAAAATGGCTAATAAGGAAATCGATTTGGGAAAATGAGGCAAGGAAATGGCATGGAATTGGTTCGAGGCATAGTGTTTTGGTCACCTTCATCATCCGACATCAACTTCACTCTAGATAGGGTCCACATGTCCTTGATTTCTTCATTTTGAGGGCGTTTTGAAGTATTTTTGGGGGGGACGTCATAGTGATTTTGATCACTTCATGATATTATTGACCATTACACATTATTATGGCACCATGGGGTAATGCTAGTGAAGGATATTATAACCACCTAGCCCCACCATGTGCTATCTTATGATTATTTTTCATTTTTATGTGGTGCGCCCCCTCCTTGGGCAATTTTAGTGATGTGCCACCTCTATTATTGATTTGATCCATGTATGATGTATCTTGCTAATATTAGCCGTAGATTAGGATGATATTATCTTATGATCTTGACTCTTGATCTTTTTGGATCTAGGTTTTTATGTACTTGAGAGATTTGTATATTGAGATGCTCTCTCATTTGTAAAGGGACTTTTGGCTATGAGAATATTGAATACAAGAAAACTTTTGCAGAAACTCTTGGAAGGTTTGTGAATGTAATTGGATGTGATTGTTATGCCTTTTGCTTAGACATTTCAGTGGATCTTGCATGCAAACATTATTTTTCTATGGAGGCCGTACTGATCTTTTGCAAGGTAGCGAATTGATTGGAGAAGATTGCTAAGGCGTCTTGCATCATCTTTCGGGCAAATCTTTTTCATCTTTAGGGAGTTTTCAATTGTTACTTTGTGCATTGGAATTTTCTTTGTAGATGACTTACGTAGCTTATCTTTTTCATCTATGAACAAATCTCACTTAGGTAGTTTGATTTTTTAGGTGGAGAAGAGGGACGCACTACCTTCACTGAGCGTTTTTCTCTTGTTTCTTGCCTGATCTCACTCGAAATTGTAACTAAGTGGAAGGATCATCGACATACAAGGCAACTGCAAGTATTTTCAGGTACGATCTGCAAGGTTAGTATTGTTTTTCATTATTTTCATTTAATTGTCAAGCAAAACCCTTTCCTTCAAACGCTAGTTTTGTAGATCTGATAGATTCAGTGAGATTTTGATGACGACCATTAAAACCTAGTTGGAGATTATTGAATAAACCCTAGATTTCAAATTTCATAAAAATCTGACTCCATTTGCCTTGGGATCTAGCACTAGTCACTCTAGGTGGGGCACCCTCCTTGGGTGGGTGGCCACTTTTTCAGATCTATCAACTGGGTATGCTTGAACCCACTTTATTTTCACAGATCTATCCTTCAAGCTACTAGATCTAGCCATTTGATACCCTGATCTAGTTTTTTGGGTCCACTTTTGCCTAAACCCTAGGTGGATCTCATTAGGGTTTTCTTATGTTTGGTTAGATTTCTCTAGATCTACGTTACTAAACTCTTTGTGGTACTTTTCCAATCAAGTTGGGTCATTTTCCCTATTTGCTAAGCCTCCCCAACTTTTCCTTAACCTCTATACCACATCTATTCTCTAGATCTAGACTCCCTCCCTCACTCATTATACCTCCTCTTTCATTCATTGCATAAATCTAGGAGTATCTTGAGTAGGTGCGCTAGCCCTCTTAGGCTAGTAGGGTCTCCCCATTGATCATTCTCTGGATTGATCTAAAGTGACAAGAGCCCATCCACTATGACAACTACCCTTCATCCGTAGTGGACGAGGTCCTTGTGGTGTCACTGGTTAGCTACCCCACCTCTACCGTCCTGGATAGGATACCTTTAGTGGGTAGCTACACCTTGTGTGATAACAATCCCATTTATGCAGCAGGGCTCTTCCTCATCCCTGCATTTGCTTATGCTTGTGGATTTAATTTTGATGGTGAGGTCATGGATGGTTTTTTCCAGTGTGTTCAGAGGACGGTGCACTCTCCAGCTGAACTTAGAGATTTCTAGGCAAATGGAGATATATAGGATGGCTTCCGGGGTTTTGGGTTATGAGATGGCTATCCTAGATAGGACTGCAAAGATGCCAAGTAAGCTTCAATTTCAAATTTTGTTTTTCCTTTCTATATATTAGACATTTATTACTTGATGGCAATAATAAAATATAATTTGTCGTCTTCCTTTGAATGCTTTCATTTTATTCATTGTAGATGTCTAGTGGAAACATTATGGTGTAAAGCTCCTAGAGTTGTAGAAACTCGCTGTTCAAGTGCTTAGCCAAACTTGCAGTCCTTTAGGGTGTGAGCGCAATTGGAGTGTCTTTGAAAAGATAAACTCCAAGAAGCACAACAAATTAGAACTTAGAAATGTTGAAAAATGCAACATTTAAAATTTAATTTGTTTATTTTTATTATTTTAATTTACTACAATTTACCATCAGTGCATCACTAACTATGGCCCCCAATGTTCATATAGATTGGGTACCCAACTCCTTAATGACATGGTGTATGTCTACTACAATCTAAGGCTATGGGTGAAGCAACTTGACAAAGAACCTGACATAGAGGCCATTTCATTGGATGCCATTGACACCACTTCTCAGTGGAGGGTGGAGATGGAGGAGGCACTCGAGTGGTTGGAGGAGGAGGATCATCAGATGATTTGGAGGAGGAGATGGGATTGGAGTAGGAGGGGGGGAGGAGCAGCAGGATGATCCACTTCTTGTGCATACAGGTGTTGAGGAGGAGACTAATCTTTTGGTGCAGCCAATGCCACCACCACCATGTCCACGAAGATCTGCAGTTGGAGTTGGGGTTGGTGTTGGGAGGAGACAACCCACTTTTTCCTCCACCTCAACTGGAGTAGTTGGAGTCTCTAGATCTTCCACTCCATCCTCATCCCGAGCAGTAGCAACAACACCTCCAGTTCCACGACCACCTATTGCTTCCAGAGGAAGAGTGTTGCCCTTTACCCGTAAAAGGGGTAGAGAGAATCGATGATTGGGATTCCTATGATCTATCATTTTGATTGTATATGTACTATTTAGCATCTAGATGCCTCATGATGATTCATCTCATGAGATACATTTATTTTGAGCATTTGATGTGATTTTGTATCATCCTATCAAGAACATGTTTCATAATTTTCAGTTTAGTAATGATATTTGACCACTTGACATCTTATGCATCTTATTTATTACTTGTATCATCATATTTATGTAGCAATATGTCTATTTGATGTTGTTGTTGCTTTATATGTTTTAAAAATTGAAAAAAAATGAGAATTTTTGTATTTTTTGAATGCCTTCCGACATTTTCCGATATTTTCCGCTTATACCACCGAGAAGTTATATTAAGGACCCTCTCTGATACTTTCCCCAAGACAATATAGGCAACATTGAAGCAGGGTTCTTCTCCCTCATTTGTGATGGAAGGTTGAACCTCTGCTTGTGTACTTTGTAATTGTTGAATACTGTTGATGGAATAAAGGCTTTGGAGGTCATATCTTGCGTAGCTTGCGTAAATGTGTGGATGAGTATTGCGGTGCTTATGAGGTAACCAATTATTTGTTTATTTCTTGTATATGTTGTGGTAAACTGTTGGCCTTTAAAGGGGAGCTATCTCCTAGTAGGGTGAGAGAAGTGAACTAGTTGTTTATTATCCTTCTTCTTGCCTGCTTTAGATCTCTTACAAGTGCATGTTCATTTGGATAATTCATGCTTTCCAAGTTTCTACTGTATGCAACACCATTTTTGTTTAACCATTCTTGTGCAAGGATCTCTAAGAATTGCAGGGGCCTAGCTTGGAGAAGAGGTTGGGCAAGCAAGCATCGTCCTCGTCTTCAAGGTCTTTTGAAGGCATAGTCCCTCTGAGTTCCACTCGCCAAACTCGATTTGCCCAAGTTCCAACGTTAAGCTGGTTTCCCCCTCTCATCTATTAAATTAAATTTCTCTTGGTTACTGGTAACTGTTTATGCATAGTTGATCAAAGTAGTCTTTTCTAAAAGAATATTAGAAGCTAGGTTGATTTAAGTATGCATTTGTAGACTAGATCTAGTTATTCAAGCTTTATTTTTAGTAGATCTAGTTCTTGTTTAAGTCCTTAGTTCTTTAAAAAAAATTATATCTTTCAAGTTCTTGAGTAGGATCTTAAATTTTTTGTGCTTTTAACAACTTATCTAGCATATTTGGCATTATTTTGTTGGCTGTTTTTTTAGCATTTGACGAATAGGAAGAGAGATACTCTGGTGAAATTTTCCGAATTCAGGCCATCCAAGACCCCCTTTGCTTTTATACCTTTCGTCAAGAAATTTTCTTAGCCTCAAACTTGTAAGCTTGTTGATCCTGATATATAAAGGATCTCAAGCAATCCTTCATTGTAAAAAAATCATATTAAAAGAAAAGCAAGTGGGCTACCCAACGTCCACACCCCATCCCCCTTGGGGGGATCTGCCTCATTTTTGTGGCATGAATTTTTCTAACATTTTTCTTCTTTTGTAGTTAGTTCTAAAAAGGCTAAAATTTAACGTTTGTTGGTTCCAATTCACGTTGGACCACAAACTCACTTAGGACTTTGGATTTCTCAGTTTTAGAGCAGCTACACTCACTGCACTAGATTAACTTAGATCTTTTTTTTAGTTTAGTTTAATTTCTTTTCATTTTATTTCATTTTTGCTTAAAGTAATTGAATCTTGGCTTTTGTCCCCCAATATGCTCTTGTGACCATCACAGGCTTGCTTGATCTATGGTCAACAATTAGAAAAGGGATATTAGCGCCTAGTATAAATAGGGAAATCCATTCAAAAGTTTATTATTAGAAGGTGAGAGGTCGCATTGAACTTACTACGGAGTCAGAGTGGTGCCTAAAGCAGACTATACATCTCTCCCTATTGGACACCTAGTACTATTGCTCTGCGCTCACTTTAAGAGGACAAATTCTCAGTGGGCCAAACCAAGAATCAAATCCACTTTAAGCAACTCACCAATAATAATTTAAACCAAGAGCAATCAAAACATTTATGTTTTAGCAACTATCTTTTATTTCGCCATTGGTCTTTTTATGATTCAGTTATTTATTTCAAAGTTGATATGCTGCTAGTTTAGATTTGTTATGTGCTCTACATTTTAGTTTCACTAAAACTCCTAGATTTACTTTGTTTACTTCTATAACTTAGCGTAATCAGCCTTAGTTATTTTGTTAGGGACCACCCCCCTTGGCTTCGCTAGGTGTTGGCCTAGATGGAGGAGTCAAGTGTTAAGCAACAGTACTTGACTCATGGCTTGCCCCCAAGGATGCACCCGGTGGCTTGAAGGTTTCTACCACGTTACCCAAGGTGTGTATTAGGGGGCAACATGGCTGAAGAGAAGTGAAATACTGTAATTTAATATTTCAGATCAGCCCTAATGCAGAAACTTCACAGTGATTAGATTTGGGAAACCTCAAGATTGAGGTGAAATTTTTACAGTGGCATTTTGGAAAAATTCTACAATCTGGTGGGCCATCTTTGAATGCAGAGCATACAAAACAGTATGCCTATCCGTTATTTACCAACTTTTGTTATAGATGTATATAATACGAAGAGTCGTTTTTTCTAACGAGTCACCATATTTGAATGAAACATGTTGTCTGCCGAATGCACACCGTCAGCATAAATCTTTTGGACTGCTGTTTACCAGGCGGGAAAGGTGTGGCCTTGGGGGCAAGCAAAGAGCTAGGTGCTGTCACCTGATCCCAGCTCCTCCGTTTAGGCGAACTCCTAACGAAGCCAAGAGGGATAGTCCCTAAAAAAAAGTTGTCTAAGGCTCTTATTATTAAAGGTGTTCTTAGATGAATGGTGTGAATTAGTGTTGTTTAGGAGTTTTTATGGTATACACAATAATCAATTAAGCAATCCATGTTGCTATTTGCAAAACACGATATAAGTAGTATAAGAAGACAGAGATTAAAGCATCCACACATGAATAAGCTAGAAATAAACGGACAAATGGTCCAAGCAAGATAATGCAAGAATTAAAAGACCAGTGCCTTAAATGGAGTCAAAGTGTCGGGGATGCTGAAATAGAAGTCTTTGATGGTTGTGAGATCGTTTTGCAAATGCTCTTGGTCAATTTTATTGTGTATTTTAAGATGATATTGTTAATTAAGGCTAAGAGAATTTCCAACCGGTACGCAAGGTACTGGAAATTTAACCGAAAGAATATTCTAAGTGGCCTTGTTCAAAGACATGTTGGACGGTCCAATTTGCAGTGAGGTGTTCGATAACTTTCCAACCACTGCAAACGAGGAGAGCTACCCAGCGCCCATAGTAAAGATTTGCCCGCTTAGAAATATTATCGCGTTCAACGTCGGTTCGTTGGTTATGGGGTGATAGATTTTATTATGATTGTAATTGGAGTTAAGTGTGCGAATTAACAAGTTATAGTGCTTCTGGGTATCCCGAATGGGTAGAGCATACACACTGTAGAATAGTAAGTTCCAATTTTAGGGGATGTGTGAGTTGAAGATTTTATTAACAAACACAACTCTTCGACAGAGAGTGCTCTTGATCCACCTTATGGTGAGATTCAAGAGTCTTATCTAATCTATGATGCGAATGCAATGCAAAATGCTCTCCGATAGAGAGTGTTCTTGACTTGTCTTATGACAAGCTCAAGAGACTTTAGGTTCTTTTTATGAATTATTAATTAAACAACAAAGATGCACATGAAGCAAATAGCATGGAAGTGATGAAAATTAAATCTAGTAATTAGTGGAAAATGAACTAAGTCTAAAAAGCAAATCTAGCAAGCAAGGAAAAACACAAGACACACTTACCCCAAATAGGGGTAGTAGGAAAAAATGTGGGAGGCTTAACCCCACTTAGCCTTTTTATTAATGATTACAATGAAAGGGATTTTAACCCTTGAAAGAACTTGAAACAAAGAAAGAAGCTTTAATGGCTTTTACAAATGATTTTTTTAGCGCTTGTCTTCTTGTTTTGCACTCCTCTTCAATCTTCAAGCCTTTGGACTTGCTCTCTTGGTTCGCTTTGTCCTTGGTACCTACACAAGAGAATCAAACACTCATGCACCCATTATTATTAGCAAACAAAACTATAATCTAGATGCAAAAATATTGAAATTACGAAATTGCAAATTTTTAATCATTTTTTGAATCAAAATTAGGAAAAAGTACATGCAAAAAAAAGAGTGAAAGAAGGCTGAAAATGAAGATGAAACGGGACAGCCAATGAAGGAGTCAGATGGCTGCAAAAAAGAAGTAATGGGCAGCAAAAAAGGGAGGAAAAAAGGCTCAAAATTGCCAAAAAGTGCCCAAAAAGGTTGAAAATGGATGAGAAACAGGGCAGCCAACAAAGAGAAAAGTTTGCTGTAAAAAAAGGGAAAAACGGGGCAGTGAACTAAGCAAAAAGAGGGCTGCAAAAGTGGTAAAAACGTGTAGCCAACTAGGAGAAAAGTGGCCGCAAAAATCGAGAGAAAGGGAGCAAAAAAGAGTGAAGAAAAGGGACAAAAAACAAGAGAAAAAAGCCTAAAAACAAGGGAAAACAATGAAGGAGAAAAAGAGGCAAGAAAAATGAAAAAGTGAGGCAAAAGAATCAAGGTATAAAGAAGAAGGAAGATGTAGATCTAGAAGAGCAAGAAGAAGGAAGATGGGTGGAACTTGTAACCGAGGAAAAGATTTTAAGTTTTGATTAAGAAGGATGAGGAAAAGCCCCTTTTAGCCGTGTTTTTTGAAGTTGGAATCAAGCGCTCTGAAGACCCTGCATAGTGAAAGTATTAGATTTAAAAGGCTCTTGCTTTGTGAAGAGGTGGTTGGGATTCAACTCCTTCTCCACTTTTGTTGATACCTGAAACACAATTCTCAATCCACAAAACACAAGATCAAATACTAGAATGCTAAATCACGAAAATATCTGAAAAACATTGGTATAACTAACTACTTCATGTTCGCTTCAGACATTAAAGAACTTTTGCATAGATAACCAAGTTAAGATTCTAAATGGCTATCCTACCATGCTAGACTTATAGCCCTCCTAAACTAGCATTGATCAAATATTTTGCAAAAGAAAGAGCATAGGGTAAGAATGAGATCACCTCACAAGAGCCCACGCATAGACCTCCAAAGTCACTCTATTCCAATAATCAAATATCTGTTACAAAATTGGCAGAGTTCTCTTGCACATTCTCCATATGCAAATGGGAAGAAGAGACCCTTATTTATACAAAAAGAGTGAGACTAAAACACTAAATCAGACTGAAGCTCTGGCAATTGATTCGGAGTTGAACTGAGCTGCAATTGAGTTGTAACTGAGTGCTGGAGTAATGAGGGGGGGTGAGGTGGCTTCAATCCTCCTCGGTCTTATCACCTGGCCAATAGAAACGTGCCAAAGAAGGAAAAACGTCCATGCATGGAAAGGGGCACAAATCCCAAGGTGAAGTTCATTGTAGCTCTCCGATACTGACTCAAATTAGTCCAGACTTGATTGGACTCATTCCAGATGCCTTTTGCCAAGCTAATTAGCCCTTTACTTTATTCAATTTGGTCTTTTTTGGAGATATTTTGATTTTCTCCATTTTAATATTTTATTACTATTTTAATTAATATTTCTCATTTTTTGGGTATTTTTGAGAAAATATTAATTACAAGGCCAAATAATAGTCCAAAACTTAGGATAGTGTGTCTAGGGGTTAAATGACTGTTTTGGCTTAAGAAACAAGTCTTTATCTGCCAAAAACACCCCCCGGACCACTTAATTATTACAAATTGAAAATTTTCAATTAAACCATAGTAAAAATAGTTTAATTAATTGAAAAATTAAAAAATTAATTAATTCTCTATAGTCAAAAAATTAAAAATAAAAAAGTGCTACGCGTTCGGGAATTTTTTTTTCAGACAATGTTTTAATGCATCCCGGGGCATAGGAAATAACCACAGAACATACAACTGGTGTCTAGTAGGTTCATATATACTAGTTGGACTCTAATACCCCCCAAGGCCCAAAATTCAAAATTGGGCATTCCAGCTTTGGAGGAAGTGGGAGAAAAACTCATTGATTATACTCGGTTAAAGGCAAAGCATAATCGACAAGGCAAAAAACTTCCTGGAATACCTTAGTTGAAAATTACGTCTTAGGGGACCAAGCCACTCAAAAACCCCTACTAGCACACTTTATTACAACAACCCCATAGGACATGGTCATTTCGGCACAAAAATAAAATTGACTAGCCAAAATTGGCTAGGCACAAAATTCTGAACCTCTGATACACTGGATACGAACATGGACCAATGTTCGTCACTTGGCGGCTCAACGGAAGGTTCAACTATGGTACAAAATAGTTGGTAGCAAAACACAAAACTGGAACAATTGTTGGAGTAAACAACAAATCAGAGCTGTCAAAATCAACCTAATATGATTAAGTGTGCTGGTAAGAAGTTTCGCCACCTTTTTATCACACAGACTTTAGTCTGAAAAGTGTGCATTGCTAAGTTGGCTACTCAGTAATGTCTCCAGACATCTTAATCATAAACTTTGGGATCTGATTGACTTCGTAGTTAAGGGTCACAGGTAATTAATAATAGTTAATTACCAAGGAAGAAAATGTATAATTTCCACGCGCAGTAATTGTGGGGTGCCAAAGGGTGAGTTTGACATAATCCCAAAACTGTGTTAGTGGTTGTCTTTATCATTTTGTTGCATGTACTAGCTACTTATCTGTGTCTATGAGGGGATGGTTGTGTGAAGATGGATGCAGGAAGGTTGCTACTGTAGTATCTTGATTCATCAAAGTTCCCCTTGATCCAGCAAGGAGGCCTTGTTTGAGCAAGTTGGCTAGCAAGTAGGCTGCCTTCTAGTGACTTGGTGAGTAGGCTAGCAAGTTGTTTAGTGCCTTTTCTACAGAATCCTTGTGCTGTTATATGCTCCAGCAAGGAGGTTAGGAAGATTCAAGAAAACTAGTGAGGGCTTCCACTATTTAGTGTGTATTTCTTTGTTCTAGCGAGAAGGCCAGTGAGGGCTTTGTATCTTTTTTTTGCTGGAGATTGCGAGAGAGTTAGTCTTATCACTGTTGTCTTCTTGTTATCATATCCCTATCATGAGGGTGCAAATCAAGTAGGAATGCCAATGGCTAGGTGGTGAACCTGTCCTTTGGCAATCAATTCAGTGGATGATATAGTACGAAAGATAAGTATCAGATGTATTACTTAAACTTCCTTGTGATTTCAGAGAAGGCAGTGTCTGATATAAATAGTTTGCAAAATCAATATATTTCTGGAGTTAGATGGACAAGGCTATTTATCTTGCTTGCATTTGTTGGATATTATGCGGTGGCTCAATCTGCTGCAATGAAGTTTTGACTACTCCGACCAAGTACCATGTTGGGGATGCTACACCGGGATTGAGGCAAAGTCATTAAAAAAACAATGTGTTCACACGACTTACATAAATAAGAGAGAAAGAACAATTATGACAACTTTTCCCAAGATTGCTGTTGAAGTTCTCATTCAACTAATAGTCTATTTACATAGATATGTACATGTGATTAACAGAGATGGAGGTATAATGCACATTGCAGAGGATTTATTGATGTTGCCTTTACCTGTAATGATTACTCTATTCAAATAAGAGGAGCTCTTTATAAACATACGGGGCATATGTATATGATGGTTGAGAAACACTACCACTCACCCATCTAATTAGGTATGCATAATGAGGTCTTTATAACGACCTTTAGACTTAATTCACAACCCATACATAAAGTAGATCCTTATATAGCAATGATAATTCCATCAACCACATGTAAGTTATTAAAGATAAAATAGAATAGAAGCCAAAATCCCTTTAGCTTTAGGGATTTTGGGGTTCTTGAGCATCTAGTCTTTGCTTCTTTGAAAATTCATGGAGCTTTTGCATAATTCCAAGGTAGCCAGTAATTAATGATAGCCTATAGGTATTAACACAGTAAAATGATCCTAGTCTTTTGTTTTGTTTAAGTCATGTTTTTGATCACCTAGCCGAAAGGGTCTACTAAAGAGCCAACACACTATGCTAGCCTAGTCATAGAATTGTTGTTTTTAGAAAAAGTGTTAAAATAGTTCACTGAATATTTTTCATATTCAACCAAAAGTGACCCCATCTTGTTATTTTTATAGAATTTGACTATGCACCCTTTACTTTCTCGGACACTAACACACAGTTCATGGTTGCTTAGTTTCATCACACATTACAATAAAACTTTGGTTTTTTCAAGTTCTGCAATATGCGTTCTTGATGAGGCACTACCTTCCAATCTCTCTCCTTTTTTATTCTATTGTAATAGTGACATATTGTGTACTACCACCATGTGTTTTTCTTATTTTCAAATACTATGTTCCAAGTAAGTCAAAGAGCATGATGTTGTCTTTGTATTTATTTACTTTTGTGCTTGTTTACTGGAGTTTTGTTTTCCTTATTGTAGCCGGACAGCATCATGTATTGTTTCCTTGGCAAGCATTTAACTATTATATTGTTAAACACAAATTGATTCAAGTTCAAATTTATGGCAGCATCTCTTTGATGGAAGAAGTGAAAATGCTATGGGGCCGTTTTCAGGGTGGAATATATCGGGCACCTACAGAGGTTGGTACCAAACTGACTTATATATTGAACACAATGGAAGGCTTATATTTAGAAGTTATTTTCTTTCCATTGAAATTGCAAGGTAAGGGTTGAGACCGATTGGTTTGGAACTATTTGATTGAAATTTGTAAGTATCAAAGTTGCAAATCAATAAAAATGCATTGGCCTTATAACGGAGATTATTCAATCAAGTGTTTTAAACACATATTTATTCTTTGCTTAGAGCCTTTTTACGGAATGAAAGAATAGAAATATATTCATGTCCACTAGCGACCAAGGATAGGTCAATTGGACTCAAGTTTACATCGAGTATTAAGATACGAATCTGGAGTGTTTAGGGTATCTCCTCTCTAAAATAACCGAAAGGGAAATGTCTCTAAAAGTATATAAATTTTTATGTAAAACTGCAGATAAACCCTGGATGATACAGGAAAGGATGCCCCTCTGAAGGAGGGCAGAGAGAGCAAGCAAGGTCCTAGTGAAAAGAGTAAGTTAGTTGGGTGGCCTCTAACCATTGCCTAGATCTAGAGGAAGAACCTGAACTTGAAGTTTCTTTTAATAACAATAATCCTGCGAAAACCCTAACTTGTGGCCCAAGTTACCTTTATGAGGTAATTAGACTATTATTTAACTAATTAATCCTAAAATTACTAATTATGTATTTGAGGCCTTATTTTAGTTCAACATATGTGGCCTTGTACAAATATCAAAGGACTACATCAAAACTATGAGCTTGCATAAAAAACAGCTCATAATTCTATATTCACTCGCATACATAGAAATTTGTGTTTAGAACTTTAGGTACACAACAAACATGAACCAGGTGAATTTGCTCTAGATCATATCATCAGGGTTAGCATTGGTGCTTACATGGTTGATGAGACAACAATCTCCTCACCTGATTCTGATGCAAATTAGTATCCTTTACATTAGGCCTTTTGGACATGGCCCAACAAGCTCACTCTGCTACAGGTTTGTTTGTTCTCCTCTTCTTTTCCTGTCACATGATCTGTCTCTACTTCATTGTATAGTGTTTACCTATTGGGGGTTTAACCCTTTTCATTGTTATATTGTTTTGGTCCTTTAACTAATCCAGATTCTCAATTTTTTGGTGATGCTGTAGGCACTCCTGCATTTCCATTGTAGCTTACTGTTCTTTAGAGTCCCATTAACCTATTTCAGTCATTTGGACACCAATATAATTTCTTCTTCTTCTAATGTATGGATCACAAGCCCCTAATGTATGCTTACATGCTCCTCAAACACCTTTGCAGCTTGCACACTCTGTTGACATTCTCATTATCTCCTCTTCTATATCCTATGCTTACTGCCACACTTACTACTTCTTAGTTGTCCCTCTTTTTTAAATCATTCAGAACATTTATATATAGTTTGATATATAGGGTTTTCTCTGTAACTGTATTTGATCCATATCTATCTTGATACTCACATTGCTCTCTTATTCATCACTGTTAACATTTCGAAAACCTTGGTGACACTGTCTTTATGTTATCAACTAAGCACAAAATTGTTATTTAATTGCGGAAATTAAATTCTTTCACATAGCAGTAGTCACACATAAAGATGGAAAGCAAACAATGGAAGCAAAACACAATACATAATTTACTCCTTCAAATCAGCCTTTCATTAATAATTCAAAGCTTACAAGGAAACCTCCACAGACTGTTAATCTAACAGTTGTACGGTACACTCAAATGGAACAAACCTACAGAGAAAAAATATCTGCCAAAAACTGAGAAAACAATCTACAGTTTGCTGCCTGCTGTACAGGTCATCTGTAGGACTGTACAAACCTGTCTGTACGACTGTATGGATCTGTTTGTACTGATCTGTAAGCCTGTACGGATATGTACTGTACAAACTTGCACACTGCTCTCGGCCTGGTTGCTGAACTTGGCTCCTCTCCGGTTTTTTAAATATGCTCCACAGATGAAATCAATCATCTCCCGACCAAACTGTCTTTGAGTGAATAATGAATGTGTCTAACCCTTTACTTTGACTTGCCTTTATACTTTAGGTGAAACCCTAATCTTTTGATGGGATGTATCTTTGAGATTAGTCTAAATCACTAATGCATTAAAAATACACTTTATTAGATTCAAAAGCTAAATATAAGACTTACACTTTATTAATAAAGGGAATTACATTTTTTTTTTTGACTTGGACAACTTCCAACATGTTTGACGCTAAACCTGTGCAGAAGTTCTTCTCCAAGCTACAAACATCAACAATCACAAATTTTGGCTACGGTGGCTTGGCTGTCTTTTCTTTGGATTTCCCAGATCCACTCCTAGAATTTACTCCACATGACTTGACTTGTTCTACACTTGATTTCCCAGTTATACAGCTTTCGATTATGTGTCTTAAATGCCCACAATAATTGCACTTAGTTAAGTTTTTGCCACATGGCTCTTTTACCTTGGCTGCACCTTATTCTTGACACTTGCTGTTTTGCCCAGCAGATCTAACTGTTGTTGATTTTTCTGAGCAGCATCGAGAGCCATTCTCTTAGGAGAATGGAGACACCTGGTCTGGGACCAAGGTGTGGAACCAATCCAACACTGGGGGACTCAACCTAGAGTTGAGTGCCCATTCCTTTGAATGGGGATATCTGGTTTGGGACCAAGATATGGAACCGGTCCAGCACTGGGAGACTCAACCTTGAGTTGAGTGACCATTCTGTTGAATGGTGACATCTGGTCTGGGACTAGGATGTGGAACCAGTCTAGCACTGGGGGACTCGGCCTAGAGCTGAGTGGCCATTCTTTGAATGGAGGCACCTGGTCAGTTACCAGGAATTTAACCTAGGCTGGGACTAGGGGATCAACCCAGGGCTGAGGGCCATTCTCCGGGAGAATGGAGGCACTTGGTTTGTTACCAAGTATTTGACCTTGTGTCAAATTATGCAGCCTATGGCTGAGGCACCTAGTCTATTACCAGGAGAACACTATAAGTCCTAGACCGGGTCTAGGCATGTGTGACACTTTGACCCTCGATCAGTGGGCTTTGTGATCTTCTCCAAGGCTTAGCTACCCTTAGTTAAGACACCTTAGTATCCGATCTTGGTGTCACACAGAGTGTGAGATAAAAGCATTAGTAATTCTCTTTGTTTATGATGATGTACTTTGAGTAGGGATGAAGGACCACCTTGACCATTTGTTTTAACCACAGGGCACTTGAAGAAGGCTAAAGCAAAAGTCTAAAATACTTAAGGACCCTTAGTACCACTAAGGTGTCAAAGTGAAAGTGGAAAAAGACCTTTAGTACCACTAAAGGTAATAGTCAAAGTGATAAAAGAATAAAATAATAATATTTTGTTCTTTTGAGTTTTGGTCCACTTACAGGTGACTCAAAGGCTATAAAAGAAGATCATTCCATTTCATTATTACACACACACTTGCTCTCATAGGTACAATTGCTCTAAGAAGAATTCGCTGGTTCAAGTAGAAGGAAGTTATGTTGTGGTTATGCCCTAGCATGGATGAGTCTAGCTAGGGCATCCACACCTATTGAAGTAAAACCTTAATATAGGGTTTCATTAAAAAGGAGCAACAACGGTTTTTACCTTCTTTATGAGTTAGGGTTTTACCCTAGCTCCTATCTTTTTCTCCAGGAAGCTACCATACTTCACGGGCAACCACTAGTCTCTATGGGCAGCCTTATTCTGTCACGGCAGCTACCCCTTTCGTCCGAGCAACATCATCTAGGGCTTGGCCCCTCCTCTAGACCCTTAGGAAACCTACAGCAGCAGCCTATGAGGGTTTCGGGTCTGCTACCCACCTTCGGGCAGCTTACAACAACATCCTGTGAGGGTTTCGGGTTTGCTACCCACCCTCAGGCAGCAGCAGACAGACCCGTGAGGGCTGCTGGCTACTCTCAGGCAGTCTATAGACTAGCCCGGAGGGTGCTGGGTCTGCACCAGACCCTCGGGTAGTCCACAGACTAGCCCAGCAGGGCTCGGGATCAACCCAAAAGGGCTCCGAGCAGACAGGTTTTCCCTACGGGCAGTAGAACAGGAGAGGGTAGTGTTTGGGCAGACCTCGGGCAGCTCGAGCAGAGCTACATCAGATTCGGGCAGGGTAGCAGGTACCGGGCAGGTGAGTAGAGGATTCGGGCAGGGCTCGGGCAGGTCACTGGCAGACAGAAAAGAATTTCGGGTAGCCTGTGTTTTCTGAGTAGGAGAGAGAAAGATTAGGGCAACAAGCCCTAATTTGCTAAAAGCCCTAATATGGCATTTTTGTGTAAAAGATTATCTTCTGTGTAATTGTGGATATGTGGTACAAACCCAATTAGGGTTTGAATTCTTGAAGAACTCAGTCATCTCATTTACGAGATGAATTACTAATGCTTTTGGGGTTTTTGTCCTTTAAAGGTTTCCCCAGTGAAAAACTCTTGTGTTCAGTGTGTTGATGTGTTGATGTTGTTTACTGCACTTGTCATTTGTTATATGTTAGTCTGCAAATTTTAAAGTATTCATGCTAATGCTAAAAAGTTAACATGGTATTAGAGCTTAGCATGTGAAGACCCAGTAAGAAGAAATTGTTGTTGTCTTCCTAGACCTTGGGATATTTTGCAGACTTGACATTTGACTAAGTGGAAGAGATGGCCTTCAACATCTTCAGACCGAAAGAGAAGCTTCAAGGTTCAGCTAACTACAACTCCTGGAAAGCTAGGCTTACAACTATTCTAGAAGAAAAATGACTTGGATGACATCGTGTTCAACGTCAGTGAAGAGCCAACATCTAATGCTGGTAGACTTGCTTACAAGAAGCAGGCTAAGGCTAGAAGGATCATCTATGATTCCGTCAAAGAAACTGTGATGCCCAACATCACAGCATTAAAGAGTGCCAAAGAATATTTCGACACCTTGGCTAACTTGTATGAGAAGAAGGCTCCCAGTCAGAAGAGAGTCTTGAAGAAAAGACTTCGAACATTGAAGATGAACAAGGATAAAGGCGTTGGTCCCTTCTTCACAAAGATTGCATAGGTAAGAGATTAACTTATTGCTTTTGGTATTGCTGTTGATGACGATGTCCTTGTGTAGACTGTGGTCGATGGTCTCCCAAGCTCTTGGGAAGCATTCCTGGCATTTGTTAGTGGACGTGAGAATCAACCAAACTTTGAAAGACTTTGGCATGATTGCTTGGAAGAAGAGGGAAGGACTTCAAGCAAGACAACTAAGGAAGGAAACCCTACACTTGCAGCAAAGACAAAGAAGTTCAAGAAGCCCTTTTCTCAGCAAAAGAAGGGAAATAAACCTCAAGGCAAGTTCTTTGATGTTTCAAAAGTGGGATCTTATAATTGCCACAAGTTTGGGCACTTTTCCAGGGATTGCAGGTAGACCAAGAAGAAATTCAAAAGAAGATTTCAAGCGTCTGTTGCAGAAGAAGAAGAAGAAGAACCTAAGAAGAAGAAGAAGAAGAACCTAAGAAGAAGAAGAACACCAGGGCTAACAAAGAAGACGAACCTAGAAGAGAGTACTACCCGATCTCCGCTCTCTCTAGATCCATCACAAACAATGCTACCTCTTGGTTGGTGGATAGTGGTGCATCCATGCATATAGCTCTCACCAGTTATAGAAATAAGTTCACTACACAGGTGGAACTTAGAGATGACTCCACATACAAGATTGAAGGAGTTGGCTCAACTTCATTTCAACTTGACTCAGGTACGGTTTTACATATTGATGATGTCTTATATGTTCCTGGTTTGAAGAAGCATCTTCTATCTGTTGTTGGCTTAGAGGACAAGGGGTACAAAGTCCTTTTCATGGACAAGAAGGTTCTTCTATGGGCAAAGGATGAAAAGCTAAGCTCAGCTGTACAGATTGGGGTTCGAGAGGGAGGCCTTTACAAGGGTTTCGAAGATTTCACTCATGCTTTGGTACATCATACAGTTGATCCATGTGAGCTGTGGCATAGAAGGCTTGGACACCTTTACTACGCAACTCTCCCAGGCTTGCAGAAGATGGTCACAGGTATGCCTGAGGTATCTCCAAAACATGATGAAATTTGCAAAGGATGTGCTCTAGGTAAGAACACTAAGAAATGCTTTTCCAGAAGCAAGAATAGATCTAAAGGCATTCTAGATTTGATTCACTTTGACATTTGTGGGCCTATGTCCTCACCCTCCTTGAGTGGGTGCTTGTATTATGTCTTGTTCATAGATGATCACTCTCGGAAGTCATGGATTTACTTCCTCAAGACCAAAAGTGAAACTTTTGACCAGTTCAAAGAGTTTAAGGCTTTGATTGAAAATCATACTGGTAGACACATCCGTACCTTGAGATCAGATAACAGAGGTGAGTATGAATCTAATGAGTTTGATGATTTTTGGCGAGAAGCAAGAATCAAGAAAGAGTTGATAGTATCGTACGACCCTCAACAAAATGGGGTTGTAGAAAGGAAGAACATAATTATCTGTGAAGCTGCTAAAGCCATGCTTACCGATCTAGATCTTCCTTTATCCTTGTGGGATGAAGCTGTGGGTACTGCTATGTATATCCAGAACAGAAGCCCTCATGCTATCTTGGGGGAGAAGACTCCAGAAGAAGTCTTCACCAGAAAGAAACCTGCAGTTGACCACATGAGGATATTTGGCACTTCGGTTTACATTCATGTGCCAAAGGAAAAGAGGGCCAAGCTAGAGCCTTCCGGTAAGAAAGGTATATTTGTTGGATACAGTGACTGCTCGAAGGCTTATTGCATCTATGTACCTGGACAGAGGTACATTGAAGTCGGCATAGATGTGATCTTCCATGAGGAAGTTGTGTTTCGTCAAACACAAGAGCTTTCAAAGGAAGATGAAGTACCTCCCCTTGAGTTTCCAGTTTCAGAAGTTCAGAGGGAGGAAGAGGAATTTGAGGATCAAATTCCAGATGCACCTAAGAACACTGAAAGTCCACCTGAAGAATTCCTTGAAGTTCCTCCTTCCAAAAGGAGACCTGCTTGGTACCAAGAAACGGTACAAGAAGCCGAGAAGCATAAAGCTCCTCTCGGGACTTTCAGAGAAAGCATGAGACCACATAATTACTTCGGTATTATGAGCCAGCTCATCAGTGCAGAACCTTCCCCATACGAAGAAGCAACAAGTGAACAGGTATGGGTTGATGCCATGATTGAAGAGTACAATTCAATCATGAAGAATGATGTGTGTGAAGTTGTTCCCAGACCAACAGGTCAGTCAGTGGTGACATCCAGATGGCTTTACAAAATCAAGCATGTTGCTGATGGCAGTGTGGAGAAGTATAAAGCCAGATTCGTAGCTCGTGGCTTCACTCAGAAAGAAGGCATTGACTATGGTTGGACATTTTCTCTTGTTGCTAGGTATACTACCATTAGAACTATCATTTCTCTTGCTGCAGTATTCAGATGGAAGTTACATCAGATGGATGTAAAGACAACGTTCCTCAATGGCAAGATTGAGGAGGAAGTCTATATTGAACATCCTGAAGGCTTTGTTATTCATGGGAATAATACCCATGTGTATTTGACCCTGGGTCAAATTATGCAGCCTATGGCTGATGCACCTGGTCTGTTACCAGGATATCACTATAAGCCCTAGACCGGGTTTGGGCATGTGAGACACTCTGACCTTCGATCCGTGGGATTTGTGATCTTCTCCAAGGCTTAGCTACCCTTGGTTAAGACACCTAGTACTTGATCTTGGTGTCACTCAGAGTGTGAGATAAAAGCATTAGTAATTCTCTTTGTTTATGATGATGTACTTTGAGTTGGGATGAAGGACCACCTTGACAACTTGTTTTGACCACAGGGGCACTTGAAGAAGGCTAAACTAAAAGTAAAAAATACATAAGGACCCTTAGTACCATTAAGGAGTCTAAGTGAAAGTACAGAAAGACCTTTAGTACCACTAAAGGTAAAAGTCAAAGTAATAAAAGAAAAAATAATATTATTTTGTTGTTTTAAGTTTTGGTCCACTTACAGGTGATTCAAAGGCTATAAAAGAAGATCATTTCATTTCATTATTACATACACTTGTACATAAGCCCTTAGCTGCAACAAGGAAGGTACTTGTTGGTTTTGAAGAAGAAAGGTTTTGTGGTTATGCCCTAGCATGGAGGATTCTAGCTAGGGCAGCCACACTTGTTTTAGTCAACCCTAAACTATTGTTTCACTATTTGCAGCAGCATCCTCACGAGTTACACTAGCTAGGGTTTAACCCTAAGTCTCTTCCACTTCTAGGCTGCCTTCAACACTTCAGGGGCAGCTCCTTTTCTCAATGGGCAGGCTATCTTCTTCTCGGGCAGCCTGAAAGTCTTCACGAGGTGCCTCTATCCCTCATCCAATAGGCCTCCTTTGCCTTCGGTCACCTACAATAGGCCCTAGCAGGGCTTGGGGAAGCCTACTAGTGCCTTCGGGCACCTACAACAAGCCCTAACAGGGCTCGATAGGCAGCAGCAGTCCCGAGAAGGCCTCGGGCAAGCAGACAGAGGTATGCTAGACCTCCGGGCAGACAACAGAAAGCCTGAGGAGGGTTCCAGGCTAGCTACAGGCTATGTCACATGGTTCGGGTTCGATTTTTTGGATGGGGTTTGGCATAGGTTCGTCTATATACATTTTTCAATATATATATATATATATATACACACTAATTAGAAATTAGTATTATTGTAGAGTCACAGAGTGTAGTCTAGACTCTATATCATGAATTATAGCATAAATCATTTCAAAATAAACAATAATGAACCTTTAAAGATCAAGGATTAGCTTAATCATGATTCAAAGATATAATTTTAATTTGTCAAAATTATAATGATTTTGGTACGCTTTTTACTAAGCCAAGCTTTTTGAGCATAGGAATACAATTTTAAAACAAATTAATTAATTGGTCTTTTTAGGTCCAATAAACCAAAGTTTGATATGAATAGACACGTTAACCATCATCATCATTTATGGGAAATTTAATAAGAAAGCCAAATATTTTATCCAAATGTATTATCTAAAAAAGCGATCTTACTTTTGAGGAAGTAGAAAATAATGTTGTTGAAAAATAAATATTCTTTTATTAGCATTTCTCATATTTTTTGTTCTATCATTTTTTATGTTTTGTTTTTAATAAAAAGTAAATATATTTTTTCTAAGTCAAAAGAAAAATGATATATACTATTTATAATTTATTTTTTATTATTTATAAGTGATTTGGGAATTTCATTTTTATGTTTTGTTTTTAATATAAAGTACAATTTTTTTTAAGTGAAAAGAAAGATGATATATGCTAATTATAATTTATTTTTTATTATTTATAAGTAAAAGTGAAATTTTATGTTGAAAGAGGCCATGTCAATGTTTATCTTTATATTTAAATAAAATAAATGAATAATGCAAAATAAACTTATATATATATATATATAATTAAAAATATATTTAAGTAAACAATCACAATATTTTTTATTTAATTTAAAATTAATTATTTTCATAACCTAATTTTAATTTTTCAAAATTTTAATTAAAATTCTTTAAAATGAAAACACCCAAAAAGCTAAAACTTAAGCCCCGTAAAGTGTCAACATTTTCCAATATTTAAGCTGCAAATAATCACAAACATGTGGACTTGACCCGTTTTTTTTGTTTGAATAAACAGTTAATGAATAGTTACAAGGTAGTCAACAAAGGTGGTACAAATGATAGAAGCATTTGACTGTACTGAGCCAACAAGCATCTTGACTGTATCGAGTCTAACACCGAAGCCTCCTTGAGCCTGTTAATACGTGTAAAGTTCCAACAAGGCTTTAATGGACATGTGGTTACAGTCTACGTCCATATATTCTCACAGTTTTAACAAATTCTATGTACATGATCGCTCTCTTCATGACTCGTGGCAGCTCACTGGAGTCTGGACGGACGGACGCTGAAACCGGCAAGGGGTCGTGGGCTCACTGGCTTTGCGTGCAGGCTGCAGGCTGCATCATGCATGGACTCCACTTCTCTAGCAAGGTCCTCGGGTCTCTCCACTCTCCAGGGCAAAAACAATGAAAACCCTCAGCAAATACCCATGCGTACAAGTCGAAGTCAGCCCGAACCTACTGCTGAGGTTCGTTTCTGGATAGGTTCGCCGAACCTGATGGCTTGAGGTTCGTCATTTAGGTTCGTTTTAGGTTCGGCATTCAGGTTCGCCGAACCTGAACAAACTTTGCAAATTTTTTTAGGTTCGCCGAATTCCGAATCTGGAGGTTTGGGTTCAGCGAACCCTGTGACATAGGCTGTAGCTAGCTCGAAAAGGCTTCCAACTAGACAAGAGAGGTCACAGGCAGGCTTTCGGGCATACAACAGAGGCTCGGGCAGGCTACATTAGTCTCAGGCAGGGTTACAGACAGATAACCGAGGCTTGGACAGACAGTTGTGAGCTCGGGTAGAGGTCCGGGCAGCTTGAAAAGACTCCGGGCAGAAAGAAACAGAATTTGGGTAGCAGATCTAGGTTTTGGGCAGCTGAAAGGAATTAATTTGGATTTGTTGTAAAATTTATCTTTTATGAATTTTTATCAATGACGTCTTGGAAGAATCATTGAAGAAAACAGTCATCTCAGAATTCTGAGATTGAAGAACTTAGTCATCTCATTTACGAGATGAATTACTAATGCTTTTGGGGTTTTTGTCCTTTAAAGGTTTCCCCAGTGAAAAACTCTTGTGTTCAGTGTTTTGATGTGTTACTACACTTGTTTATTGTTATTTGATAGTCTGCAAAATTTTAAAGTATTCATGCTAATGCTAAAATTCGACATGGTATCAAAGCTTAGAATGTGAAGACCCAGTAAGAGGTAGATTGCTGTTGTCTTCCTAGACCTTGGGATATTTTGCAGACTTGAGAACTAACTAGTAGCAGATATGGCTACCAACATTTTCAGACCGGAAGAGAAGCTTCAAGGTTCAACAAACTACAATTCTTGGAAAGCAAGGCTTACAACCATACTAGAAGAAAATAACCTTGATGACATGGTGTTCAACACCATAGAAGAGCCAACATCTAAAGTTGACAGAGTTGCTTACAAGAAGAAGCATGCTAAGGCTAGAAGGATCATCTATGCTTCTGTCAAATAAACTTTGATGCCCAACATCACATCATTGAAGACTGCCAAAGAATGCTTTGACACCTTGACCAACCTGTATGAGAAGAAGGCTCCTAGTCAGAAGAGAGTTTTGAAGAAAAGGCTTCGAACATTGAAGATGAACAAGGATGAAGGAGTTGGACCCTTCTTCACAAAGATTGCACAGGTAAGAGATCAACTTACTGCTATTGGTACTGCTGTAGATGACGATGATCTTGTGCAGACTGTAGTCAATGGTCTCCCAAACTTTTGGGAAACATTCCTGGCATCTGTCAGTGGACGAGAGAATCAACCAAACTTTGAAAGACTTTGGCATGATTGCTTGGAAGAAGAGGGAAGGACTTCAGGTAGGGAAACTAAGGAAGGGAACCTTACACTTACAACAAAGACAAAGAAGTTTAAGAAGCCCTCCCCTCAGCAAAAGAAGGGAAAGAAACCTCAAGGTAAGCACTCTGATGTTTCAAAAGTGGAATGCTATAATTGCCACAAGTTTGGGCACTTTGCTAGGGATTGCAGGTCGCCCAAGAGGAAAATCAAAAGAAGATTCCAAGCTTTTGCTACAGAAGAAGAAGAAAAAGAACCTAAGAAGAAAAAGAATACTAGGGCTATTGAAGAAGGCGAACCTATAAGAGAGTACTACCTGATCTCCGCTCTCTCTGGATCCATCACATACAGTGCTAACTCTTGGTTAGTAGATAGTGGTGCCTCCAGGCATATGATAGGTAACTGTGGAGCTCTCACCAGTTATAGAAAGAAGAAGTTCACTACACAGGTGGAACTTGGAGATCACTCCACTTACAAGATTGAAGGAGTTGGCTCAACTTCACTTCAACTTGATTTAGGTACGGTTTTACATATTGATGATGTCTTATAAAGTTATATGTTCCTGGTTTGAAGAAGAACCTTCTCTTTGTTGCTCGCTTAGAGGGCAAGGGATACAGAGTCCTCTTCATGGACAAGAAAGTTCTGCTATGGGAAAAGAATGAAAAGCTAAGCTCAGCTGTACAGATTAGGGTTCGAGAGGGAGGTCTTTATAAGGATTCCGAAAATTCCACTCATGCTTTGGTACATCATATAGTTGATCCATGTGAGCTGTGGCATTGGAGGTTTGGACACCTTCACTATACAACTGTCTCAGGCTTACAGAAGATGGTCACAGGTATGCCAGAGGTCTCTCCCAAACATGATGGAATTTGCAATGGATGTGCTCTACGTAAGAACACTAAGAAATCCTTTTCCAGAAGTAAGAATAGATCTAAAGGAATATTGGATTTGATTCAATCTGACATTTGTGGGCCCATGTCTTCACCCTCCTTGAGTGGGTGCTTGTATTATGTCTTGTTCATAGATGATCATTCTTGGAAGTCATGGATTTACTTCCTCAAGGCCAAAAGTGTAATGTTTGACAGTTTCAAAGAGTTCAAGGCTCTGATTGAAAATTAGTCAGGAAGACACATCCGTATCTTGATATTAGATAACAGAGGTGAGTATGAGTCTAATGAGTTTGATGATTTTTGCCGAGAAGTAGGAATCAAGAAAGAGCTGACAGTACCATACAACCCTCAACAGAATGGGGTTGCAGAAAGGAAGAATAGAACTATCTGTGAAGCTGCTAAATCCATGCTTACTGATCTAGATCTCCTTTATCCTTGTGGGCTGAAGCTACATGTATTGTTCTGTACATCCAAAACAGAAGCCCTCATGCTATATTTGGGGAAAAGACTCCAGAATAAGTCTTCACCAGCAAGAAACCTGCAGTTGACCACATGAGGATATTTGGCACTTCGGTTTACATTCACGTGCCAAAAAAAAAGAGGGCTAAGCTAGATCCTTCCGGTAAGAAAGGTATATTTGTTGGTTATAGTGATAGCTCGAAGGCCTACCACATCTATGTACCCGGATAGAGGTACATTGAAGTCAGTAGAGATGTAATCTTTCATGAGGAAGATGTGTTTCGTCAAACACAAGAGCTTTCAAAGGAAGAGGAAGTACCTCCTCTTGAGATTCCAGATTCAGAAGTTCAGAGGGAGGAAGAGGAATTTGAGGATCAAGTTCAGGATGCACCTGAGGATACTGAAAGTCCTCTAGAAGAACTGCTTGAAGTTCCTCCTTCCAAAAGGACACTTGCTTGGTACTGAGAAACGATATAAGAAGCCAAGAAGCATAAAGCTCCTCTCGGGACTTTCAGAGAAAGCATAAGACTATAGAAGTACTCCGGTCTTATGAACCAGCTCATTGGTGCAGAACCTTCCACATACAAAGAAGCAATAAGTCAACAGGTATGGGTTGATGCCATGATTGAAGAGTAAGATGTGTGGGAAGTTGTTCCTAGACCGATAGGAAAGTCGGTGGTAACATCTAAATGGCTTTACAAAATCAAGCATGCTGCTGATGGCAGTGTGGAGAAGTACAAAGCCAGATTCGTAGCTCGTCGCTTCACTAAAAAAGAAGGCATTGACTATGATGAGACATTTACTCCTGTTGCCAGGTATACTACTATTAGAACCATCATCTCTTTCTGCAGTATTCAGATGGAAGTTACATCAGAAGGATGTAAAGACAACCTTCCTCAATGGCAAGATTGATGAGGAAGTCTATATTGAACAACCTGAAGGCTTTGTGACTCATGGGAATAAGACCCATTTGTGTAAACTGAAGAAAGCCTTGTATGGACTCAAACAGGCTTCGAGAGTTTGGTATGCGAGGATGGATGGATTCTATGAGGATGGATGGATTCCTCCACAGCTTGGGGTTTTCCAAGAGTTCTGCTAACTCTAATCTGTATTTTAAGGTTGTTCATAATCATATCTTGATCCTTGTCCTATATGTGGATGACTTGTTCCTTACAGGTGAGGAACAACTGATAGATCAATGTAAGAGGGAGCTTACCTCTGAATTTGAAATAAAGGATCTTGGTTTGATGCATTATTTTCTTGGCTTAGAGGTCTGGGAAAAGTCAGGTGAGATCTTCCTGACACAAGGTAAGTATGCAGTGGACATCTTGTAGAGATTTGGGATGCAGGACGGCAAGTCCATGAGCGTATCCATGACCAAAAACTTGAAAAAGTTGCGAGACTCAACCACCAGTTCACAAGGTGTGGACTCTACTCTGTACAGACAACTTATTGGATCCTTGACGTATCTCGTACATACGAGACCAAATATCTATTACACAATAAATGCTCTAAGTTAGTTCATGTTTGATCTGAAGCACTTACACTGGGTAGCTGCCAAAACATGTACTCAGATATGTGCGAAGTACTATCACTTATGGGCTCAGGTATACTTCATCAGTTCATGATGAATGTTTAGAGTAGAACTTTATTATTCATCTAGCGACTCCACTAACCTTTTATTTTGTAATTTATAAGAAAAACAAAAATAGTACTTTTTGTGAGAAATTTATAATGCATATTTTTCTTCTCACATGGCGACTCCATTGAAGGGATAAAACCTTGTTTCTCATAAAATTGTTGGGATTGATTTCGTAGATGAGCCCATTGTTGATAACTCCAGTCTAGTTCGAAATGCATGATTAACTTAGATATGTATAATTAGTAACCATTATGGATAACGAAGAATCCAGAGCAGAAATTTCAAATGCATATCCTCCCTTTGACTTCTCAAGCGTCCTGGGCTTTCCAAACCATGAGCCATGTTTTTCAAAGGAGGGAATTGTTATGCTTCCTATTTTTTTTGGAAATGGTGATTCATCTATTTGTCACATCATAGATTTTCTTTCATTTTTGGTAAATGATGTCAACGTACTTCATCAAGATAGTAAGATGCGTGCATTTGTTAGTAAACTAAGTGAGGATGCTTGGATGTGGTATTATGGTCTTCCTGATAAAAGCATTACGTCCCTTGAAAATTTCTTGGAATTTTTTTAAAGTGGTGGCATAATGGTGAAGAAGATATGATGACTTCTTTAGAGAAGGGCTTTGACCAACTAAAAAGGATTAAGAGAACAAATGGAGCAACACCTCTATGATGATCTCAATGAAGAAGTTTATCAAAATTTAGACATTGTTGAAGATCCTCCTCATGACCCCTCAACAAAAAATATTGAAGATTGGGGATCTTTTCATGATTATTTCAGTGATGATGATCACATTTGAACCCCAGACCCACCTCAAGAAGAAACCATTATAGAGGCTTATAATGAAACTTATGAAGAAATTCATGAAGTTTGTAATGTGTATGATGACACCCCTCCATGTTCACCACTTAGGGATCAAGTATTGGAATGTTTTTTTGCTTGTAATGTCTTTGAAACCAAAACTTCTAAGGATGATCATTGTGAACATGAGAAGGTTAATTATATCCAGGAATGTGATACAAGCGATGAAGACTCTCTCGCAACTGACGTAGATGGGAATGATGACTGTTGGAATTTTATTGAAAATCCAATATATGAGACTTTTGAAAATCTTTTTGAGAATCCCATCTATGACATGCCTAGAGAAGGGAGTGTGGATCTTGAGACTTTGGGGGATCTTGGTATAGAAGGTGAATGTTCAAAATTTCGATATGATTATTCAGAACCGTACACAAGTATCAGTAATAAAGACTTGGAGAAAGAGTACAATTAAGATCTAGATTTGGTGCAATTAATTGAAGAACAGTCCTAACTTTCATCTTCACGTACAGAGGTTCCTTATGATTTTGAGTAGCTTGGGGCTTATACAGAGAGTTATCATTCAATAAGCCTTGTTGAACAGTGTGATGAAATAGTCGATGTGCCTCATCAGGCAAATGCATACATCAGTCCTATCCAATCTTGGATTGAAAAAGCCTATGAGAAAACCTATCAGTTTGGGAAGCAGTTTGATCACATTATCCATGCTTATGATTCCCCATCCAGCCTGCCCATTCTGGATCATCATGCAGGTTTGCATTTCTTAATAAATATGTTCTTGCTTTGGCTGGTAACCAACAACAAGACAAATTTTTTTAAGGTTGATAAAATGCTTAGGTAGTTGCATTGGATAATTAAGTTTACCTAAGTTGTTATTTTATTTTGTTTAGAGTAGGAAAATAAGCTCCTTAAAGTGAGCATTTACTTTCTGCATTTCTTTTCTGTATTTAGGTTTCTTTTAGTTTCTAATAAAGCAACCTATGGTTCATTGGACTTTTTCATAAAACTTGTGCTACTAAGGTTTTCTTGTCAAGTTGAGATGTTTTTACGGATTATCAGAACCAGAGATTCTGGAGTTCTCGTATCCTCTCCTTGCCTAAATACCATATTGAGCACACGTCCCACAGTTGGAGCCAGAATGTTGACCACCTAACCAACTAGGTGGCCAACCATGTAACATGTGCATTGAAGATGAGAAAGAAGTACCTAATGACGTTTTTTTTCAAGCGATGCAACTCTTCTTCTTATCTTTCCTCCATGGAATTTCCGCATCCCTGCGGGGGATATTTTAATGATATGTTGGCATAAAGGTCTAGTTTTCATATAACTTGGTTACCTAGGACTTTATCATTAGGGAAGTCCTTTCATCGAGTTTTTTTCCCTTAGATAATTAAAATTCCTTTTTAGTGATTTTAATTATCTGAGTTTTTCACTCAAAAATACCTCCAAAGTGGTGAAAGGCGTTCTAATGATCGAGTCTACGGGGTGACTAAGGCCTAGGAATGTTCTATGTAACCATGCTAGACACTATCCAGAGTTTTGCGGAATTTCATTAGATTTTACCTAGGATATTTTAATTTTTGGTGATTAAAAAGTGTCCCTCAGTATGAAAATGTTGTAATAGAAAGAGGGTGAAATGACATCTAATACCCACTGATTGGGGTATGGGTACTCAAAATCAATGGCATGAGTGACACTACACCCTTGGGCAAATTTTGAAGTCATTCAGACAGGTCTTGCTAAGGTTTTGATCATGTTTTCCAAAGTCGGTCAAGGAAATCAGGAAAATTGGCAATTAATTAGCAAGCCAAATTTTGGAAAAGTGCCTAAAGTCACTTAGAAGGGGAAAATTAAGTTTCTAAGTGGTATGTTATGTTCCTAAGGTGACTTTAGAAGAAACCCCCCCTCCCCCCCCATGCAAGTGTTTCCCAAGAATGAAGATGTCGCCAAAGAGGGGTACCCTCCCTCTTCATGGAAATTGAGATATTTAAAAATAAACCAAAGTAAGGGGTCCCACTTTGGTGGTTCCCCCCTTTGGGCCTAGAATGAAAAATATTAGAGGGGGGTTTCTCCCACATTTTTATTTGATTTCTCACCCTAAGAGGTGCCTTGAAGAGAAGTGGTTCCCCTCTTTGAGCTCCCACTCTCTCATTTTGACAAGTGGCTTGCATGCGCTTGGGGTCTCTCCTCACTCATTTCCTATTTAAGGAGGCTTCCCCTCTTCATTTGGGTTAAACACACCCACCCACTCTCTTGCTCATGCTCTCATTCTTTCTCTTGCTCTCTTACCCTTGCCCTTGCCCTTGTTTGGGCCATTGTAATTTTCAACCATTTGGCTTTGTTAACCAAAGTCTTTGGAGAAATCTTGTGTCCGTTGTTCCCATTGATGATTTTCTTCCATGCTTGAAGAGCTACACAAGTTTGGTCGGCCAAGGAAGCATACTTATTTGCTTTGGTAAGATTTATGGTAATTGCATTCCATAAATTTTGTGAGTTTTCATTCTTGTAGCAAAAGAAATTCATATATTTTCTAGTTTGAAGTTTATGATTTCTTTGCTCCTTATTTGATTCTCACCTTCTAGTAGTTGTGTAGTGAAAATCTTATAAGTTGCAGGTTATTTGGATTGAAGAGTGGGATTCCTCGGTTGGATGCTTCATTGCTTCACTTCTTGAAAAACAAATGACCAATTTTCTTTTTCTTTACATACAAATTTCTGCATTTTAGTTTTAGTTTGTGGACTGTTTCAAATATGATTTTAACTCTTATATACTCAAGTTGTTTTAAAATTATTCATTTGACAATTGTGTAAATTTTGTATATATATTGCACTAACATACTAACTTCCCCAAAGTGATTTTGGGCACATTTTATCATTTTCTGTTTGCTGTTTTTTAGCAGGTTGGTGACAAAACAAGGCAAAACTCTGTCAAATTTCAGCCATAGAAGGGTGCAAAGTCTACCCCAAAGGAAGAGCTTCAAGGCCATCATAAGAAAGGGGTGAAAACATTGTTTTACCCACTTCTTTCTTCTCTTTCTTTATGCTGAAATTTCAGCCATTGTAACAAGTCCAAGAGAGTCTCTTGGACTTGATTTCTTGCATTGTATTTTTAGTTAAATCAAGTTTCATTTATTTTCTATCCATTGCTAGCAAAAGAAGTTGGGCTTGCCCACCTTTGCATAAGCAATTGTTGATTGGTGTGGGTTTATATTAGTTAGAGTTCCATTTTGTTTTTATTTTTTTCTTTATTTTTGCCCACATCTTGTAAGTGGTTTGGCTATGCCATCCTTGCAAAATTATGCCGGCCAACGTTCTATTTTTGTTATTTTCATTTGCCCACACCTTGCAAGCAATTTGGCTTTGCCATCCTTGCAATATCGTGCTGGATTGCATTGTTAGTAATTGTTAAATTCTTCATTTCGTTTAAAATAAACCTTGCCCCAATCTTCGCTTCATATTCACTCCCCTTGCCAGTTGGTCTGACCCTGGGTGACAAGAAAGGGAGAAGATTCGAGTTGGCTAGAATAATAGGCATTTCAATCTATTATTGCAAGATTGAGAAAATATTATTAGTGTGTAGAGCTAGATGGGTAGAGGTCGTCGGGTGCCTCGTGGCACTTTGTGTCCTCCTGTTGAGCACCCGACTAGTTCTTGGGACTGACTTGTGGAGCTAGGAGGGAGCCTTGTGCTCTCTTGTTGAGCACTTGTAATATCCCAAATACTGATATTCTACTGATACTTGGTATAAGGCTGACTCATACACTCAATCTTGTGCAAAATACGAAACAATTGTGCATGCAAAATTGCCAAGCAAAAAGGCCTTAAAATATAGCTGAATTAGGGCTAGGGTTTGCAGAAGGGAATTTAACACTTACCACTGATAATCCGATCCGTGATACTCCAGAGATAATATGCATGCATCAAAAGTTGAACTGATGAAGAACTGGTGCTCCCTTCCTTCGGTGTTACCGCCAGCAGTACGAACCCCTTTCTCAGCCAGATGTGACGTTTTTGGTGGAGGAGCTGTCTAATGAAAGTGAGATTTTGCCGGGACGAAGGTCTTCCTGTATCGGAGAAGATGACTGGAGCATGCAGAGGTTTTGACCCCTCTAGGAAGGCTCGCGAATTGGTTCACTGGTTTAGCTGCTCATGCCCCCAGCTACACGAAACTGATGAGAACTACTCCTGATGAGCAAACTGGAAACTGATGATCACCTGATACCGTAGGATGAACCTGCTGATGAAGATGCTACCAATATTCAGAAGATAAACTGAGATTCAGAGACCCAGTGAATGCTTTGGGATTTTCTAGCTAAATCCCTAGCTGTACCGTGTCCCTGCAAATAATATTTCGATGGATGCCAAATAGCTGTATATGAATTAATAAAGATGAAGTGCGGATGGTGGACCTGAATGGCCTACCCTGAAGGAGACTAGGGCAGATATCTCACTGCCGAACCCTCGTTAGCTAAAGACGTCGTCTTCAACCCCAATTGCTGCGGTTGCACGCTGTGCTGCTACTCAAAAGCTCCAAATCAATCAACAACAATAATAGATAACTCCTTTAGTCCAATAACCCTTCTTAAATAGATCTCCATGTGCTTTTAGGGTTTGCACGTCACTTTTAGGGTTTATGCTTCACTTTTGCATGCATGCAATTGTAATTTGATGTTGACTTTAACACTGAAGAAACAAGGCCTGCATGCTCCGCATGCTTTAGGATATGAACTCTGATGGCTTTCTTACTACACTGATGACTTAATAATACTGCATTGATGTACCTTTCTGTTCCTAGTGCTATCAGTCCTTAGTTATTTCCTTTTCTTTAAGACCCACTCGAACCTATGGGAATAAGATAGGTTAACGGGTGTTCTTAGGGTGGTCTAGTTGTAAGAGGACATTATAGTCCTCCCCGCTCGAAATTGCTTGTCCTCAAGCAATCTCCGACCAATATATCGAATCATCTGTCCCTGTCTCTTCTTGTCCATTTTTATCAACTAGTTTATTCCGCTGCTGGGTGGCCCTTCTTTTCCTTCAAATTGGTGTTTCTTTTCACCCCTGCTCTGTATTCCTTCCTTGTATCTTCTGGGATACCTGTGAGGATCGAACATGCTAGTTTTGGCTCCTTGTCCAAATTCCCTAGGGCTCATTCTACCTTTGTCTGGAGGTCTACTCGAAAAGCCCTTCGCATACCACTGTTTCTTCGTTGAAGTCTTATGTGTTGGAGTTGGGAAGCCAAATGCGAGTCTTGTCCTCATGCCTGAATATGGTGGTCATCCCCTTTGTTGTGGCTGACCCTGAAGCTTCACTGGGCATTCCCCTTAGGCCTACCATCTTCCCATCTGGTGCCAGGAACTCCATCTCTAATGTTTGCTAATTGGTTGAGTATTTACCAATTGAGTACAACCATTGTACTTCTAAATCATTGCTCGTGTCTGGCACATCTACCACATAAAAGTCATCCACCAATGTATAATTCCCAAGTTGTACCTGTAACTGAGGTATCCTCTGTGTGCATTTCATCCTGTGATTTCCAGCCATGACAACTGTAAAGCCCTCAAAGTCCTCAGTGGGAAATCTTTTCCTCTCTACCCAAGAGGCATCTATAAAGTTGTGGGTGGCCCCACCATCAATCAAAGCAATGGCACGTTGTCCCTAGATACTTCCCCTGATCCTGATAGTATGGAAGGTGGGGACTCCTGTGAGGGTAGCAATAGTGGCTCTTTGTGGCAATTGTTCCAATTCTGTACTTTGTAGTTCTCCATCTGGCTTCTGCGTCGACTCATCTTCCTCACTGCTATCTGAAGTACCTCGATGAGGTGTACCGTCCCTTTACCCATACATCTGTGCTGAGTACCCAAGGTTCTTTGCAATTAAAAGATATGTTCTTCCTTCTCAAATCTCGTCGTGTGTCTTTGTTCAACCATTCCCTCTGTGGGATTATCCTTTCCCTATTTTTGGAAGATTGGTAGATTTTTCCTTGTTTTCCGGGAGATTGGTAGGTTTTTGGAGCTGTTTGTTCTTTGGCACAAAATCTTGTAGATCCAGAGTCCTACTGATAGCATCTTGCAAAGTAATTGGCCTGTAAGCCTTCACCCATCCCTTGAGTGGCTCGGATAGTGCTTCTGTAAATAACATAATCAATTGACTCTTTGATATGCCAGATACCATAACTGCAACTCTCTGGAATTCGGATATGAATGTATCTGCACTGCCTGTCTGCTTTAGCTGAGCAAGATCCCTGAAATGAATCTCTTGGTCCTTCTTATCAAATCGCTCCATGAGCCCCTTTGTGTGAAGTCACTGTAGGAAGTGATAGTGTTGTGACCCAATGTCACCAGTTTGTGGTACCACCACTCATGTGCTTCTTCGTTTAAATGTAAAGTAGCTAACTTGATTGCATCTGTCTCTGTCATGGGGTTAAGTTGGAAGTAGGTGTCTAACTTTTGTACCCAAATCTTGGCTGAACAACTGGATGTCCCATCAAAGTTGGGGATAGTCAGTCTCCCCAATGTGCATTGCAACTCAAAACTCTGATTGAATGCTCTATTGAACCCTCTTGGCCTGTTCCTGCTTTTCATGTTGCAAAAATTTGAGAAATTAATTGCTGAATGGAATTCATCTCCCAAATCCCTGTACTCCTGTAAGTACGCTCCAAATGGTTCACTAGGTTCTGCTGGCATGACTGGTCCTGCTATTGCATTTGCCAGGAAGTGAGGCATAGTAGTCCTGCTGAAAGGTCTGTTATATATGTGGGGTGTGTTTTGCATATTGGTGTATGCATGCTTCCCACTACTGCTTGTAGACAATCTATCTACTAGTGAGAGAGGTACACTGCTATGCCTTGGTTCTGGTTTCGTCGCCAACCTGTTTATTGCATGCAAGACTTCCTTTCGCCCTTTGGCTAGATCATGCAATGCGTTCACCAAGTTTCAAAACTCCATCCTATCTTCGTCTTCTCCTATTCCTTTCCCTCTGTCAGAATGTATACCTGTTGGGTCCATGTCTGAGTTGGTATCTTCTAGCTGGATATCCTCAAATTCTTTCGTGTACCTACTCTGCCTTCTCCTATAGGTTACAAAAGTGTCTTCTTTTGTATTCATCTACTTCTCATGTTCAAGCCCACAGCTGGCAAGGAACATGCTTTGATACCATTGTAATATCCCAAATATTGATATTCTACTGATACTTTGTATAAGGCTGACTCATACACTCAACCTTGTGCAAAAATATGAAATAATCGTGCATGCAAAATTGCCATGCAAAAAGGCCCTAAAATATAGCTGAATTAGGGCTAGGGTTTGTAGAAAGGAATTTAACACTACCACTGATAATCCGATCCGTGATACTCCAGAGATAATACGCATGCATCAAAAGCTGAACTGATGAAGAACTGGTGCTCCCTTCCTTCGGTGTTACCGCCAGCAGCACGAACCCCTTTCTCATCCAGATGTGACGTTTTTGGTGGAGGATGAAAGTTTTTGAAATTTTTTCCAACCCGGTTTCAAGCCTTTAGGCTTCTCTGCATGGTTTAATGCCCAACCCTTTCAATGCATAAATTTTAACAAAATTTAGCTTGACTGAAACACGAGGATTTTTTTTTAAATTTTAAACAATTCAGAAATTTTCTTTTGAACTGGGAAATTAAAAACTCGGAAAATTTCAGACATTCACATACATGAAATTAACACGCTTGTTTTTGACCAATGGTCTATGACAAAACCCCCAAGGGAAAACCTGTTTTCAGAGTGAGAGAGATTTTATTTTTCTTCAGTAAAAATACAAGAATAAAATTCAGCAGTACTTATCAATTTCCAGTCTCGAAATTTGAACCCCAATGCTGAAACTCCTTTCTCGAAAAACATGCCAGACAGACTCGAAATTCGTGTTGGTTAACTGCTGTACGGACATCAATTAATATTCTGATTTTTACCTCGAAAAACGTGTAGAACCTGTATAGTACAATTTTCTGTCCTTTGCCTTGTGTTGCCGCCTAATACACACTTTATGACACGGGAAAGTCTCCAACCCGCTTTGTGTGTCCTTTGGGGCAAGTTAGAGCTGGGGACCACTGTCACCACAGTCCACAACTCCTCCGTTTAGGCTAGATCCCAACAGAGCCAAGGGGGGTAGTCCCTACAGGAAAATTAGTTCCATATTTATTAACTATTAGTTAAAGGGATCTTTTACTAAGACTATAAAATTACAAGACCAGTGCCTAGATTAAATGGAGTCAAAAATTACAAGTTACAAACTTACAAAAGAATAAGAATGATTATCCACAGTTGCCTACGCTAAGCAAGATTTACAATATTAACAATATGAACGAATGCTAAAGAATTACACAATATGAACAAGTTATTATGTTAAAGATCAAGGGACAAATTATTTTCAAGTTACAAGGTTAAATAATGCGATTACTTAAGCAAATGAATTAAAGGTGCCACCATATGAGATTTCAAAACTGAAGAAAATACTTGTAACTGAGAAATGAAAGTGCTCGCAGTAAAAGCCTTGAACAGCAAGGCAAAGGTGAATAAAAACGACCAATGTTTGTAGAACGTTTTGCAATGCTTCTTGGTTTATTTTAGTTAATTTTATTAATGTTGTTCTTCTTGGATTAAGTTTT